>VDFB02281492.1:966230089-966409996 GCA_007258455.2 Sequoia sempervirens
TATTTCTAAATACCCACTTAGTTGAAATTATGTTCTTGTTTTTCGGTCTAAGAACCAATTCTCAAGTCTATTTTTTCTCAATTTGTATAAGTTCTTCTTCCATTACCTTCATCCAATGTTCATCTTTGCATGCCTCACTCACTATTTTAGGTTCAACTTTAGAAAGTAAACACAAATTTACCTCAACTTCTATACCTTTTCTTCTTATCAATACTCCTTTCCTCTTGTCTCTAATGATTTTATCTTTAGAATGTTTCTTTTACACATAATTAGGGGTCCTAGGGTTCCTTTTTGGAGTTTCTTCCTCTTCATTCTACACTTCTTTTTATCAACTTTTTCTTCTTCTTCTTCTTCTCCTTTGCAATTAGGTTCATTTGACACATATCCATCTACTTCAATTGAATTCTAAAAATTTTCATCAACCTTAACATTTTTGCTTTCAACAATCTTTCTCAGCCTTTTGTTGTAACATCTATAATATTTTGTTTTAGTAGAATATCTAAGGAATATACCTTCATCAGACCTTGCATCAAACTTTCCTAAGTTTTCTTCATCTCTCTTGGTATTTCTTCCAAACAATCTTAAGTACTTCACAGTAGGAATCCTTCCATACCATAACTCATAGGGAGTCTTTTTTCTATTAGCTTTAGCTTGAATTCTATTAAGTATGTAAATAGCAGTATGAATTGCTTCTCTCCAATAGACTTCTGGTAGATTTACCTCTTTCACTATAGTCCTAGTAGCTTTCTTGAATAGTCTAATTTTTCCTCTCAACCACTCCATTTTTTTGAGGAGTTCTAGGGGCAGACTATTGAGATTATGGATGCATAGTCCTTGAAGCTCTGGAATCTTCAATAAAGGACCATTTCCATGAAAGATAATCAACCACAAAGGAAAGTGTTGCAACTCTAGAATGTAGAATAAAGATTATATATTGATATGATATGATATGATGATATGTTACAAATGAACAAAATGCCTGATTATATAGGCAAGAAGGAAAACCTAAGATGCAAGAGATGTTGCCATGTGTCATGATCTAACAACATGTAACAACATGTGAACCCTATCTAGAAAATTATTAAATGTTGAGATAAGTTCTAGAAGGAAAACTCATCTTCTAGAAGGAATCTTATCCCTACAAACATGGAAGGGAATATTACCCTATTTATTAAATGATTTATTAAAATCTAACCTAGGACTAAATGATGCATGACCTAAGTTAACTTATGCTAGTGTAATAAATAACTAATTAATTACACTAACACCCCCCATAAGTTAAACATAAGGAGGAAAATGCAATGATTATGCAAGAAGATGATGGGTCCCAGCTACGAGGCCATGTTAGGTACCCATGTACATGAAGATGCATAAAATATCCCACAACTAGAGAAAAGGGAAAAACCTAGTGGGAACAAAACCCCTCTCCAAAAGGGAGATATAAAAGGGAAAAAAGATGGAAGAGTGATGTTTGGAGGACTCAACATTATCCCCCCAAGGACTACAACCATCACATATATACAAAGAGAACACAAAATATGTGGACTAGATAGCCCCCCCATAAAGGAGAGTAGTCCCCTCTAGAATGTCTTCAAGACCAGTGATGAACTGAGAAGCCAAGTCAGATAGACCCAAAGAGAACCCATCCATGTACCACAAGTTTGAAGAAGTGAATGTATCCATCCCTATTGAAGTAAATCTCAATTGAGAGGTGTCAAAGGAAGAAGATGGTGCCATGCAAAGAGCCAAGTCAAGCCAACCTCCACAACCCTAGTGAGGAGGGGGTGATGATGTGCTTCCTACCCTTGAGTCTGGAGAGTCAGGAGCAGGTTGATCTCAATCCCAGAATTTAGTAAACTTGTATACCTTGGAATGATGATTTGCTTGTCCATAGGCAACAAGGACATCAAACCTATCCCTGATGATGGAAAGTTTTGAAGTGAACTCAATGCTCAATCCCTCCTGAGCAAGTTGATAGATAGACGACATATTATGGGCAATCTAAGGAATGTAGACAACATCTTCCAACCTTTTTCCATCAAGAGCAACATCACAGATACTAGCAACATAGACAATATCTACATTTGTAGTAAACATTATGCCAAAGTTGGTAGGCCTCATAGTATCCCACAAAATATGTTGTTGAGAAGAAGTGACATGCTAGGAAGCACCGAAGTCAAGAACCCATCATTCTCTGTTATCAACCAAATTAGTTATCAAAGCATTCCCCTTACCAAGATTTTCAACAATGGTAATTATGGCAATACCTGATGATGACTCTTCATGAGAGGGGGAGTGAAGAGATTTGACTGTAGTAGGTGGGAGAGAGATGTTGTGATCTCTGATTATCTTCCTTAGTTCATGTATCTCTCTCTTGAAACATGTATCATCAATGTGACCAAGCCCATTGCAGAAGTTGCACTTGGGCCTCATCCTCTTTGAATTTTCTTCCTTATGTTGAGATGATGATTCAGAAGAAGCTCCTGCCTTTGATTTTCCCTTGTGCTTGCCCTTTCCTTTTGATGGTCCTACCACCAATGCATGGGATTTTGTGTATGTATCAACCTGATTGAGCTTGGACTAATCTCGAGTCAGCCATTCACAAAATGTCTCAAATGATGGCATAAAAAAGCTATCACCAAGACCATCCATGGTGGAATAGAAAGAGGTAGCAGAGCAAGAGAAGGAACCTCTTAGCTTAGATAGAATCATGAATATACACTCTTTGTTAGATTTATCTTTGCCACACCCAAAAATTTGAGTCCTTAAAGACTTGAACCCTACTAGGTAGTCTTCAATGGAAGGAAATTGATCAATAGTGATTGAAGAAAGTTCAGCCTCCAATTGCAAAGCTCGTACATCACTAACAGAACCAAAGAGATCATTGAGCTTGTCCCAAACCTCCTTGGGAGCCTTGCACCCCTCACTATGGAAGAATAAAGAGTTGGAGACATGTAGAGTAATGAGCCCCATAGCCTCTTCACACTTAATTTGATGCTAGAATTTTTCATATTCTCTGGTGAGATGAGGCTGATTCTCATTCAAAGTGGACCAGAGTCCCTTGGACCAGAGAAGTCTCTGCATACTGACCTTCCATGTGTGATAGTTATGAGGAGTAAGAATCTTGAATCTTGTATCAGCCATTAGAGGAGAACAACAATCCAAGACAAAATATTTCTAACAAAAAAATGTTGAAAGCAGATAATTGATGAACAATCAACTAAAGTGAAGCCTTTGAAACAAACTGAAAAGCTAGAAATCACCTCTAAACTCAAAAAGTAGGGTTTCCACTTCAACTGAGAATAATTTTTTGATAGAAGTGGAATCTAGAAAAATAGAGCACACCTCTAGAAAGTAGAGTCAGAGAGCTTCCCAACGATATATCATTTTTCAGAATTTTTATATCGTATGTGGAAGTTATGCCTTCTGGAAGATTTCTACCTAAATGAATTGAGATGGCTAACTAGGTGTAAAAATCAATCTCCTAGGGCTAAAAAAAATACGCCCTTGGTCACTGATAGGACCATGGGCTGCACTGGTAGTTTAAAAAAAAGCTCCGCCAGATCGTCGAGTGGTGAGATTGGGTGGCAAGTTGGTGGAGCGGCCGAGAGGTGTCATACCAGAGTTAGTGGAGCCCTCAGTCTCCAAGAGAACCATGAGTTGGGGCTGGTTCGTCAGTAGGACATCTGTAGACTTCAGTGGTAGACGGGGCCAAGATGTCAGTCAGAAATAGGGGTCGATGATGGGAAACGACAATGGTGGGACCGAGTAATGCCAGATGATGCCAAAGGCTGACCAACTATTGGTGTCTGTGAACTATGAGGGATGTCGACAGATGAAATTTGAATATTGCAAAATATTTGCAATTCAAAATGCTTTTTAGAAAAGACCGATATTAAATATTTAAAATCTGCAAAAAAGGATTTTAAATTCTAACCAAAAATATGAAGTCCAAACAATATGCGCAGGAAAAAATAAATATGCCGACTATGTATTAAAATGGTAGGTCGGAACCACATCAGATTTAATTTTTGCAAAAACTATATAAAAATTCACCCAAAAATAACTAGAATTTTTTTTGCCTTTGAAGATGACTGAGAGTGGAGATTTTTTTTCTACAGATGTGTATGGATAGTACAAAAAATGCAAACCCTAGATTGTACCTCAAAGGCTCCTGGTCAATATTACTCTGATTTGGACAAATGAACAGGTGATGTATGGGTTTTGAGGCCTTCTGGACGCAATGGAGAGGTTGGATAGAGCCTAATGTGCACCGGAAATTAGCTTGGCTCCCGGGTAGAACCAACTAGCCTACAACATAAAACTCCAAGCTTGCAAGAATCTTACACTCCAACTTCCTGGATCAAGGGTTGATCTTTCACTAGACAAGATCTAATACCATGTTGAGATTATGGATGCATAGTCCCTGAAGCTCCAGAATTTTCAATAAAGGACCTTTTCCATGAAAGATAATCAACCACAAAGGAAAGTGTTGTAACTATGGAATGCAGAATAAATATTCTATATTGATATGATATGATATGATGATATGTTACAAATGAACAAGATGCCTGATTATATAGGCAAGAAGGAAAACCTAAGATGCAAGAGATGTTGTCATGTGCCATGATCTAACAACATGTAACAACATGTGAACCCTATCTAGAAAATTATTAAATGTTGAGATAAGTTCTAGAAGGACAACTCATCTTCTAGAAGGAATCTTATCCCTACAAACATGGAAGGGAATATTACCCTATTTATTAAATGATTTATTAAAATCTAACCTAGGACTAAATGATGCATGACCTAACTTAACTTATGCTAGTGTAATAATTAATTAATTAATTACACTAACACAAACAAGTGCCTTTTTATTCCATGAACTTCATAAAAAAAGTTCAACTCATTGGAGGTGAATTCTCCACCTTTGTCAAACCTCAAAATTTTTATTTTCATATTCATTTCATTCTCAACGATAGATTTAAATGCCTTGAATCTATCTAATGCATCAAATTTCTCTTTGAGAAAAGTAACCCATGTCATTCTAGAGTAATCATCAATCAAAAGCATAAAATAACTATCACCTTATAGACTTTTGACCCTTGTAGGACCAAAAAGATCCATGTGTATTAATTCCAGTAGTCTGGTAGAAAATTATTCCTTTCCTTTGAAACCTCTCACTTTTTTTCTAAACTGGGAATTCCTACAAATAACATTGACAAGATTTGTGATTTTTGGAAGGTATCTCACTACATGAGCTGAATTGATTCTCACCAAATTATCAAAATTCATGTGACACATCCTCCAGTGCCATAGCCAACTATCATTAATTTGAGACATAAAGAAATGACCATCAACACCCTTGATCTAATAGATTTGTCCATCTATCCTTTTACCAGTAGCAATCATACTTCCATAACATTTTTTGATCTCAAATTTTTCATCCTTAAACATAATATTATATCCTTTTCTACACATTTTTCCAACACTCAAAATATTATGCCTCAAACCCTTAGCATAGTACACATTTGTAGTATTATGATTTCCATCAAAACTGATTGAACCTATTCCAAAAATCTTAGCTCCTAAATCATCTTCAAATTTAACTAATCAACCATCATACTTTTCAAGCTTAAAAAAATTACTTTTGTCTCTGGCCATGTGATTAGAGTAGCCACTATTAATAACCCAGTAATTCTTATCTTCTTTAATATGAAAAATAGTTACCAAAGTACCTTTAATCTTATCCTTCTTCTTTGGAACACTTTCCTTCACACAACTTTCAAAATTAATAGAACTAGATTCTTATTTTATAGCCAAGAACAAGCATTCATCATAATCAAAATCCCCATAATTAGATTCATCATAAAAAATACTAGCGTGTCCTTTGACATAGTAAGCTCTTTTAATCATCTTTCCTTTATTCTCCTTACTCTTATTGTTCACAAATTTGTTTAGACATCTAGAAGCATAATGGCATACATTGCCACAACTAAAACATTTGAAAGGTAGTTTACCTTTGCACTTATCGATGCCCTTTTTCATTCTTCTTTCAAAGTTAGCTTCCACATCATCAAGATCATCTCCATCTAAATCTTCAATCTTCAATCTTTTCTGATTTTCGAGCCTTAAAAGTAGTCACCACTTTTATTTCATTTTTCAAACCAATCTTTCTCATTTCAAATGAGGTTAGTGTACCAATCAACTGATCTGTAGAATAAGTATTTAAATTTTCAACTTCCTCAATAACAAATACCTTTTCACTGTATGAATTGGGAAGAGTTTTGAGAACTTTCTTTACAAACCTACGTTCTTTAAATTGTGCACCTAGACCTCTCATAGCACTTAATAGTTCATCAACTATCTGCATGTGCGTTGAAATTGTTTCATCTTCAAAAATTTGCATAGTCTCAAATTGTGCCTTCAGATTCTACAACTTTTCTTGTTTAACCTTGTCATCTCCTTCATAAATTCTTTCAAGCTTATCCCAAACATCTTAAGAATTCTTAAAATTCATAACTTTAACCAATTCAAAATTTGTAAGACTATTCATCAGAATAAATATTGCCTTACCATTTATTTCATGTGCCTTGATCTCATCACTTGTGCTCAGACCATTCAGAGGTGCAACAAACTGATTCTTTATTTCTTTTTCAATTTCAAATCCATGAGCTGACATATATCCTTCCATCTTTTTCTTTTAGAATGCATATTTTGTTCCATCAAATCTAGGGAAATCAATTTGCTTCACCATCCCAAATCTACCTTAAGCAGTTAAGCTCTTCTCCAAGGAACGTCGCTATGATACCAATTTTTGAATGAATAAGACAACTGAGAGGGGGGGTGAATTAGTTGTAGTAAATTAAAACATCAAAACCATCAATAGTAATTAGATCCACATGCATCCATTAAACTCTTATTCTATTAAAATGATTTAAACATGAATGTAGATAATAGAAATTGAAATAACAACACCATACACAAGAGAACAAAAGATTTATGTGGAAAACCTAATGAGGGAAAAACCATGATGAGGATTAGCTCACAATATAAGTAATTGTGTATAAGGGCTTACTGCTAGAATATGACACACTATCCAAAAAGGCTCACAAGCAGGGCTCACTGCCACATAAAGAACTCAAGAAGATAGAAGAGAAAAGTTACACAAAGAACAACTTGTTAATGCAACAAGGAATCTACCACAAATGCTCCAACTTTTTCATAGCCTTGAATGAAAGACTTCAGACACCTTCCTCTTAATGCCTTCAGGAATCCAAAATTTTAATTTTTTGCACTACTCTGTTCAAATTCACATCACACACAATACTTGCATCGAACTCACATCTATCTTACTTCTCTCTTCCATATCACAACTGTTGGAAAATGGTCAGCACTTCCCTCAGGATTCATGACTTGGACTAACTACCTCATGTGGATCGGTTAACTCTAGTGGTTGTATCAAACATTAATAGGGTGAAATTTTGGCGCAACGACAACCATGGGGCAAACAATTGGTATTAGAGCCAAAGGTGCTTGGTTTGAATCCCCTTGTCTTGTGCTGAGGGGGAGATTGTTGGAAAATGGTCAATGCTCCCCTTGAGATTCGTGACATGGACTAACCACCTCTCATGGATCTGTTAACTTTGGTAGTTGTATCGGGCATTAAAATGTCAACCTTTTGGTGAAACAACAACCGTGGGACCAACAACAACATTAATCTTATTTGTATAAACCTCAACCTCAAAAACCTTCTCCAAGGTTAGCAACTATTCGTTACACTTACAATTTCAAATTAGGTCAACATCTAAACATTCCCCCAATGGATAGGAATGAAGGTGAACTAAACGGCTTCTTAATTAGGACCAAAATAAATCCCAACACATGTCAGTCGTTACTCATGAAAACACATTAAACAATAATTATATGCTTCCTTAAAACAATTTGAAAATTTTAGAAAACAAAATTCACTTGAACACGATCCAATAACATCCTAAAAACTAGTAACTTTCTTTGCACCAAATTTCACCTAAAGATTATAATCATACCGTTTATCTAAGCAACACTACCAGATATTGCAATATTTTGTAACTTGAAAGACTTTCTTCCCATACGCTTGACCACAATTCTCTTGATAGAAACAAGAGAAAAACACCATTAATTCTCCTTCAAAACCATAAGTCCTAAAAAGAAATTGCGGAGAAATGTGGAGCAAATACATTTCTCTCATATACCTCTATACAACACTGGAAAACCAATTCATATAATGATGAACACAACTTCCTTTGACTAGTGATCTGGAAGCCCAAACTTTGGATATAGTAACCTCTAACAACCTTAAACCACATATCAGATCTGCATAGGCATAGCATCAACATAGAAGAAACACTAAGCACAACTCAGAGCACATTCTAAACACTTGCACAACATAGTTTTCTTTGTTTATCAAATTTTCTCAAAAGAACTTGGAAACCAAGTACTAGAGACATCATCTTAGCTCATTACTTTATTCCAAATCATCTATATACACAACAACAAAAGATAGCTACATATACTCACAACACTTCCTCAATATCTCAACTACACATGCACAACCTGTAACAACCCATTTCCCTCTTTTTTATAATTTTCTCAATATCCTCAACATCTTCATCATGCAATAAACTTTCTTAACATAGTTGAAATCAATGACAACACCTTCATACTTGCAACAATACCATGGTGGAATGGGGATTTTGAAGGAAAAATAATTAAAATTAATTAATTTATTTTCTCAATCTAGATTCCTAGCCTAAAGTGTGCATAAAACAAGTGACTCTTGGAATTTAATTATTGTCTTATTCCTTCAATTTTGGTTCTTAGAATTGAGAAAAAAACTATTGATTTTTTTAAAATAAGTTAATGACTCTTCAATTTCCAATTAGGGGTGAGTGGGCACAAATTGATTATTGATTTCATTCATTTTTCAAAGGAATACACAATAGCAAGACATTAGATATGATAAAGAAACTTTTAATGACACTTTTGGAAGTAACAAACTATGTTTTATTTTATCTTTCTACAAGAATTTTAAGGGTCAATGAAAGAGTAGATTCATAAAAGAAAATTGGTGTATCTCATAGTTGAAATCCTCTACAAATATAGTCTTTAGTGGTGTCAAGATGTAGCAATCAAAAAAAGTTTGAGGAAAGAATTTATAGGCTTCTCTAGAGGATTGCATAAATTAAAGTGTACAAAATTAGCTTTTTGAGAGGAGCAGGATAGAATAAGAGAAGAAATTTGTATATGGTTTTTATGTGTTCAAGGAAGACATGAGAGTTGTAGGACAAAGGAAAAAATATATTTATAAAGAGGATTGAATCCAATAAAGTTGAAGGAAAGAGACTTTGAAGATTTGAAGGCATAAAGTGCCTAGAAATCCTTAAAAAAAAATTGAATCTTATTTATTGTTGAAATCCTTACTATATGTAATTGTTCTTGAGGATTTTTTTTGTATGAACGTACACATTAAAGTAATAATAAATATATGTTTCAGATTTTGTTGTAAAATATATTTTTTCTTTGATATGTGTGTAAGAATGTGAATTGGATTAGATGTTAAGGCTACAAGATTTGGTAGTTTGATAGGACCCCATAATATTGTCTACATTAGAGAGCTCAATATTTCTATCAACCACGAAGATCACTTACCCCCTCAATTTCACCTATTAATGTGTTAAACACATAGTCTAAGAAACTTGAAATTATATCAACATATTATTAAATATTCATAGTTCAAATAGTAACTCAATTTCAATTTACTCATCAAAATACACATCATCAATAAAATTTTATTTCATAGCCCATGTCTAGCGTTCTAATCCACCTAACATAGATATTTTAATTCATAAAAAAGAACTGGATAAATTAATCTTCCTTGATGAACTATCATATAATTAATAAAATTCAAAGCACACCTTTATGACGTGAGAATCAAATGTAAAATAATCTTGATATTCCTTTTCATAACAATACCATAATTAGGTAATTGAATCTTTTGCAAGATTAAATGAATAACATAAAATTGGTAGAATTTACAACATAGCTTCATAACATAAGAATCAAATGGAAAATCACATAGCTAACTCATAGTAGTTTCATCATCTTCATATGCAATGATATCAATCACTTTAATCCAACTTCAATCTGATTTTTATAACTAAAAAAATGGAAAATATCAAACAAGAAGTGAGTAATTTACTAGTCATAGAGAAGGTTGGGTCTTATATTTTCTCTATTTTCTTATTAGAAGACTAGTTTTGAGTTCTAGAAGAAAAAATAATTTCTTATTCAATATATATATATATATATATATGATATTTATTAAATGATTAATTTCTATCTTGAAGATATAGGTGTAGGAATAAAATATGCTCTTAGAGGTGGAAAACCCTCATAACCTTATTGGTCAATAGGGAAATTCATCATATGTAATTAGTTGATTCACTTTATACTATCCTTGTTGAAAGTTATTAAAAAAATATGTCTTTGTAAACTATATAATTTATAATTACTCATAGAATTTTCATTTGATTTCCCCACACTTCCCAAGAATATTTTTAATTAGTAGATGTGGTGGTTGCTCTTGAATCCCCTAACCATTAAATATTAAATTCCATTGTTTGGTACAAAATATTTCACTAGCTCATTATTTTTATCAATGAAAATAAGTGGACAAAGAACAATAATACCATATTGAGGGATAAGATGTGATACTTACCTAATAGTATTAAGAAAGTTATTAATAGTGGGTAAAGTGGCAAGTCACTTTACTCTTAATTGACGGGATAATAATATTTTTCATGTCTTTTCATGTATTTAAACTTTTTTTTTTTTTGTTACTTTTGATATTTTCAAAGGTAATGGAGTTTATTGTATTTTAATTATGGTGTCACAAGATACTTCCTGTGTCTCTTTTTATGATTTATATTTAATGTTACAATCATAATGAATTGTAAATTTTCACCTTTTTTTCTTAATTCTTTTTCTATGTTTTGATAATTAAAGTAGCAAAATAAGGGTGTTGGACCATACACAGAGTCCAAAGGTTGAAATAAAAGTCCACAAACCATAAACAACACATCAACAATGCTTTAACAAAAAAAAGGAGTCCAAAATAGTGAATAAAAGGAGACACCAAAGACAAAAAAGAACACAATCCTATCCAAATAGTTGACCCCAATCTTCAACGAGGAACTTAAAAATTTCCTTGTGACTATTATCCTTATCACCGGCCTTCTTCAATTCTTTATCCTTTAGTAAACAAAGGGTAGTTTTCAATCTATATATAACCTTGGAACTAAATTTGGATAGGCTAACCATCTTTTCTTCAATTTCTAGCACCTTCCCTTTAATCTTTGTAATCTCCTCCACCATAGAAGCACACTATGGGAAATTTGAGTCTCATCAAGAAGGTCCACACTAGAATTGTTAGTGCTAACCATGAGTTTAGACTAGCTCTCACTAGTGTTCTCTAAACATTTAGAATCAAAATCATTCTCCTCCTCATAGCTAGAGAAGATAGCATATTTCTCAAGATCATCCTCAATCACCTCCTTTTTAGTATACTTTTGACTTGACCCACCAAATGGTTGGATATTCTAAGATGAGATCTTCTCACATCCTTCACATCCCCAACTTTTTTATCTTCCATATTGATAGCAACAACATAGGCCTTCTCAACCAAGACTCGTGTTGAAGAAAACTTTTTCTTTTTGGTGGGGTGTTTTTGATGTAGAGCAAGGGTAATCAAACTCAAAACAATCTCAAAAAATGAATCTTTCAAATCCTCAAACATCAAATGATGGGTTTTGCTTCACAAACCCTCAATCCTTCTTGTAGCCTTTCAAACATGGTTTTTCAGACATAACTTGTAGGGAAGACAAGGCATTCAAAAGGTGAGAACATTTCCAGATACCCTTTTGGCCATTTTTCAGCATATCTAAAATTCAGGTGGGGCCACTTTGTATGGAGGGCTCCAAATTTTGATTGTCCTCACTCAAATTAAGCCTAATGGCTTAAATAGGCCTGGTAGTAGTAGGGATTTTGGATTCTAGGATATATACTTCCACTCCAACACTTCAAAAATGTCCTACATGGCACCAAACAACTATCCTCAACACAAAAATCTTTCCCTAATTGCAAACAACAAATTTCTTCCACTAATTAGGGCTTCTAGGTTGCATACATAAAGATATAAGAGCTTCTATGCATTCCCGTATGTTCCAAACACCATCCTTTGCACTTTCAACCTAGGAATATAAAATTAAACCATATCATCATCCATTCCACCAAGTTTTAAAATTTTTCACCAGGTGGAATGGAGTTTATGGCATTTTGTATACTCACTGGTTACCTTAACTAAGGTTTCAATAGTCTGGAGTAAAATTTGCACAACTTCCTCAAATCAAAATTAAATTACATGAAACCAATGCCAATAGAAAGTAGATTCACTAATTTACCAATCCCAATTGGTTTTAGTGCATTCTTGGATCTTACAGATCTATACAATTTGAGTTGGCAGCAAAGAACATTCATAAAATACAAAAAAATAGAGTTTCTTACTGCTTCAAACTTCAAATTTCAACAACCAAACCTTGTGTCAACCATACAAGGCCTTTTTAAACACTTACAACCATTTCCCAACTATTCTCAACCAAATTTCTAATTAGGGACTCAACAAAACATTATCATGCCTTGTTAAGACAAAAAGTGCAAAAGTTGCATTTGACAACATTGTGCAACATTAACAATATTTTGCATCTAGACCCTAAATCACCCCCAAATGACTCAAAACTGAATCTTCCACATATGAAATGGTCTTAGAAGACCTTATTACATTCAAAAAACTCAAAAAAAACAAAAGGTCAACTTTTGACCCCTCTTGGGGCATGAAGACCTGGGTGCCCCTACACTAGTTTTCTAAGGTCCCACCTAGTCAAGCTTGCCAAAGCCTTGAGAAGGGGGACTATTCTTAAAGTCATGGAGACCTTGACCCACTTGAGACTAGCCAAAAATAGGAGTCTCCGGTGAATTATTTTCCCCAATAAGGTTAGGGTGGCTATAAGAGACCACACTTCCTTAATCCAAAAATTTCAATATTTTTTATTTTTTTTATTTTTTTAAAAGTAAATCTCTTAATGTCTTGCTCAATTACTTGTATAATCAAGAACTTCTATCCATACGAGATAGGAATCTATCCATTTGGGATAGGCATCTAACCATACGGGTTAGGTTAATCTCCATACGAGACCAAGACTCATCTATCCATCTAGGATAGGCATCTAACCATTCGGGTTAGGTTAATGTCCATTCAAGACCAAGATCTATCTATCCAAATAAGGTAGACATCTAACCACATGGGTTAGAAAATGCTCTGGCCAAAGACTTAGAGTCATCGGGACCATCCAGGTCCTGAGTCACTCTCTAAAGACTACACTCCCCTACTAGGAGTGCACCGAGGTCAACGTCCTTAGGAGTATGTGAGATAATAATAAAAGTTTGAGTCCCAACTCAAAATTTGGCCTTTAAAAGCCTTGGGGAATCAAGTGAATCCATCCAGGATTCCTTCTTAGTATAACAAGTAATTTCCAACTTCAATTTTAATATTTATTTACCTTCCTTTAACTCAAGGTATCTTAACAAGACCAATAATGTAAACACCCTTAACCAATCCTAAATCCCCACCTCGAGTGCTTGTGTACTAGGGACAACTCCATCCCTAGACTACCTACATACACCATTTCAGCATGGGATCAAGGCATATAATATGTAGTTCTATTTTCTAATCTATTGTTGGATGTAAATTGTTTTGTGGGTACCCGACCCTTTCTAGGGCCATTGCCCCAGACAATTTATCTTTGGTTGCTACCCACATAAGGGAGCATATAAAGCATAAAGATTCATGGTGATCTTTTGCTTGTTTCCTAATTCATCTATGTCCTAAATTCCTCTAAGTCACATCACCCTTGCTCGCTAAATAACAAATCATCAAAGATAAAAGAATTAAAAATTCAATTCACATGCCCAAACCCTATTGGGATTTTCTATGATTTTCACTAGCGGATGTAAGTCTATTATAGTATTTTTTTTTTTTAGATTATAGATCCAAAAGGGATTTCCCGCCCCTTGGATTTTAACTCCAAAAATGTTCGTTATTACTCCCTGGCGATTTATAAGGACGATGTTATAGACGTCGTTGTTGTAGCTTTGTTAGGCTATAAGTGCAATAACTCAAGCATGATGACATTACCCGTAAAGGTGAGTCAGAGGCACCGTTAATACCAAATGCTGCTGGTTTTTTTTTTTCTCCTCTTATTTAAGTTTTCTATCTAAGAAGGAAATTAAACGTATTATCAACAATAAGAAAAGTATCTTGTGCACATAAACCAAATGGTAATACAAAAGCTTTATAACTTCTTGCTAAGTAAGTAAGACTAAATGAACATAAAGAAAAAAAAAAACTATTTATTCAAGTACATTTGCTAGGAAGAAGTAATGCATCTACTTACATCCTATGAAAGTAAAACTTTTTGTAACAATGTATTGAATAGTCAAATCCATTTGTGAAATAAAACATAATGTTAAATTCTTCAAGATGGGTAATCTAATTCAGAGATGGTATGAATCTAATTGTTTAGCAATGTTAGTATTTCGTAGTAAAGAAAATTGAATCTATTTGCATAATCCATGTCATATAGTGAAGTAGTTTTTATTTAAATTGCATAACACTAATATTTTCAAGATAAATATCCATCTAAGAAAGCAAAAATGATTCCAACTCAAGGAAACTTCATAGCATAATCTATTGTTTCAAGACAAAAAGGTTTATTAATTTTTATTGAATTGCATGAATAAATAATCCAACTAAAGAAGACTTGATTTTAATTGCATAAGTTATTTCACTAATGTCTTAGATAGATAAACCAATACAATGTATTAATCTAATAAGAGCCTTGATTTTAATTGTACAAGTTATACTACTAATGCCTCAAGATTGATGATCTATCTAAAGTAGATTTGCATTAATTTGTATAAGTTTATTCTTGATAATATTCTAATGATTACATAATGATTTATACACTATGCCCTTGTTGTAATTAAATGAATCAACCTTGTTTTAAAAAGAATTGAATCTACTTGCATATTAAGGGAGAAAATCTATTTAAAGAATAACCATGATGTTGAAGGATTAATTTTATTGCAAATTTATTAAATGATAACTATGATGTTGTGTTATAAACCTTGAATCCCAAGAAAATAAATTTATTGCATGGAGAGAAAGTTTGCAATAAATCTAAGAGCTAAGTTTATGGCATAAAAATAAAGCAATTTTTTAAAGATATATTATTAATGTCTTAAGTTAGATAGTATTTTTCAAATTTAAGCTTATAATTTAATATCTAATGGTCATAATTGTTATCATAGAATTGTAATTATTGTCATAAAAATATAGTATTGCTATAAGATATAAATGTTGTCATTCCTCTATTTTAAAATCTTCTATAACTAGGTCCATACTCATAGTTTATCATCATTTTATGAAGAAGAGAGATATATTCTAAGTTTGTTAATTATATTCAACAATAGCTAGTAATCATTTCCATCTTTTATTCAAATGAAATTAAATACTATCTCATAGAACCATGGTTTGGACTAAATCTTCATCAATCATAGATGTTAGTTAATTTGTTGTCTTACTAAATTAGGGTAGTATTATTAAAATTAAGAAGTTCATGGAATTTCTTAATAATATGAATTCATTTAATGAATAAACCCATCCTTTGATAGTTAATTAGACCGAATAATTTATTATTTAATCTATCTAATTGATACCCCTTTTTTGAAAATTCTATCAATTTATTTATTTTCAAAAGACAATGTAATTTTAAAATAAAAACAAAACTTATTTCATTTATGACTTAACTAAATTAAAATAATATTAATTAAATATTATAAAAAACTTTAATATAAAAACCATATTATAAAACATATGTATTTTAACAATAATAAAATAATAATTCATTTATTTGTAAATTTTATTTTATAAAAATTGATTTATATTTGTAATGACATTAACAAAATTAAAGGAAAATCATTTCTTTGTAAATAAAAATAGATCATGAGAATAAATATATTGATTTAAAGAAGAAAAAAAGAATAGAAAAATTAGTTTCATTCTAGATTTAGTTGAAAAAAAAATAAAGAATGGTAAGGACAATAATAATAGATTGATTCTAACTCAAAACAAGGATAAGAAAGAGATTAATAGCTTGATTCTAACTAATTTGTAGATTTAATTAGTTTTCTAAAAGAAAATAAAAAAAACCTGGATGTTGAAGGAGTTGCAACAATCTTCTTCCAAATCTTTTCCTTGTGTCTTCTTCAACTTGATTCTCCTTCCTTCAATCCTATTTAAAATCCTTTTCCAAATTGATAGCATAAAGAAAACAGTCATGTGTGTTGATGAGAGAAGAAATAACCTCAATTTATAGACTTGAGGGGAGGTAAATGGAGGGACAAGATTGAAGATTGATTCAATGACTAGGATTGTTTGAGAATGCGGGGTTTGGATTGATAGCCTCACTTTGTGACAAGTGTCACAAGAAGAAGGCTTTAAAAATAGGCCCACATGGAATGGAGAGAGGAGCCAAGGGTGTTCATACATGTGTGAGCACACCTTGGGAGAGATGGATATGACAAGTCCCTACACCTTTCCTAAGACCATAAAACTCGTCACTCCTCTTTAAGTGACTTTTTAGGGGTTCATATTTTGCCCAAAAAGTCATATTTTGTTTTCAATAAGCTTCCACCCCATAGGTATTTAACGTAGGGTTTCATTTTTTACCCCAAAGTCAATAAAACAAGCCCAAATAACCCTATGCAAGATAATTTTAATTTTAAAATACAAATTTTGATTTGTGAGCACACCTTGGGTAAATGAGATGGACATGTAAGAGAGAGGGTGGCTTGATAATGACATGTCTATGACATGTAAGGGAGGGGGTTTGACCATGTGTGCTCACACATGTGTGAGCACACATGGGGAAGCCAAATGGCTCAAAGAGGAAAGGTCACATGTATGGTGTGAATTTTCACACAAGAGTGAGTGGGGATGAGTTGTAAGGTGAGTGATTTGTGCATGCAAGTTACATGTGAAGGAGATTAGAATAATTTTTTTAAAATTTGAGAAAATGATAATAAAGATTAATTAATCAATTAATCTAGGATTAATTGATTAATAAATTATGGAGGATAGTGACAACTGCTTAATCCTAATTAATTAAGTTAAATAATATATTATATTAAATTAATGTGACTTAGGAAAATGGCTAATTTTATTAATTAAGTATAATGATAGATTGTGCTAATTAATAATGCTTAGGATAGGATGGGGACACTTTTCACATAATGACTTAATTTTTTATTCACAATTATTTGATTTCTTACTTTTTTAATTTCTCCAATACCACATGCTAAAATTATTAATGAAACACTTATTTATTAATATTGTTAACTTTTATTTTTTCCTTTTTAAGAGTGTGTATTTAATATATATTTTTATTATTTATTTAGTCTCTACCTTTTTCACACATAAATTAATTATATAAAATCAGTTACATAATATTACCACACAAAATTATAATATGTCTAAAGTTTTAACAAAAAGAGGGTCATGATATCCTCCCCCTTTTAATTTGTGCATCGTCCCGATGCACACACCTAATAAGATAAGAAGTTTCATGTTAAAAGTTTCAAAACAAGAAAGGAAATAATTGTTGTATTTCATCTGTATCTTCCCATGTAGCATTCCCCTCATCATACTGATCCCATTGTACTTTGTATTGATTAATCTCTCTGTTGCACAATTGGTATTGGTGCCTCTCCAAGATTTTGTAAGGCTTTATCGTTATTCCCCCTGTTTCTTGGACCTGTAAGGAATTCCAATCCAAAATATGCTTTTCATCTAGTATGTACTTTTTAAGAAGAGAGTCGTGGAATACATCATGGATTCGACTTAGTTGGGGAGGTAAGGCCAATCGGTAAGCAACTGGATTTATCTCTTCCAAGATTTCAAAGGCCCAACATAGTGAGGTGCTAGTTTTTTCTTTTTCCCAAATCTTATGGAATTTTTGTGAGCTTTAACCCTTACGAAAACTCTTTCCCCTACTTCAAATTCCCTTAGAGATCTATTTTTATATACATAACTCTTTTGTCTATTAGATGCCTCATTTAACCTTTGCCTTATTTCCTTATTTTCTATTTCCATTTCCTTTAACATGTCTGGACCAATTATTATTCTATCTTCAAGACTGACCCAACTCAAAGCTGTATGACAAGGTCTACCATAAAGTGCTTCAAAAGGATCCATTCTGAAAGAAGTTTGGAAGGTATTATTGTAAGCAAACTCTACAAGTGGTAGGTACTCTTACCATTTCCTTTGTTGGTACATACAATACATCCTTAGTAAGTCCTCTACGATTTGATTTGTCCTTTCTGTTTTTCCATCAATTTCAGGATGATATGTTGACCTAAAATTTAATTGAGTACCCAAAGTTGACTGGAGAGTTGTCCAAAACCTTGAAGTGAATCTTGCATCTCTATCTGATATGATCTTCTTAGGTATTCCATGTAACCCAAAGACTTCCTTCACAAAGCATCTTTCTAAGGTAGGAGCATCATCAGTTAAATTCCCTGGTATAAAGTGGGCCACCTTGGTGAATTTGTCAATTACCACCATTATTGCATCATGTCTATAAGCAATCATTGGTAGCCCTTGTATAAAATCCATGCTAATAACTTTCCATTTATGGTGGGTTATATCATGTGGGTACAATAGACTTGTTGGATGGTTAGGTTCTGCTTTTACCATTTGACATTCTAAACATTTAGCCACAAAATGAACAATGTCATTTTTCATCCCTTGCCAAAAATACGACTTCTTTAGATCTGAATAAAGTTTATTAACTTCAAGGTGTCCTGAATAAGGAGTGTTGTGAGCCTCAATTAGAACTATATTTCTTAAATCACTTAGGTTGGGAACATAGAATCTTTTATTATACCTCAATAGCCCTTCTTGATCAAGAGTGCACCCTTCAACCTTAGGATTTGTTGGATCATTTTCCAAGATTAGCTTGATTTCCTCATACCATGGGTCATGTTTTTTCTCTTCCTTTACTTGCTCCTTGAATGAAATCTTGAAAGTAGTCATGGTCAGCAACTGTCTCCTTCTACTTAAAGCATCTGCTACCCTATTTTCCTTTCCCTTAATATATTCTATTTCAAAGTCATATTCACTTAGAAATTCTAGCCATCTCCTTTTCCTTGCATTCAAGTGAAGTTGAGTAAAAATATATTTAAGTCCTTGATTATCTGTTTTTAGCTCAAAGGGCTTCCCAAGCAAAAAGTGCCTCCATTTTTGTAAGGTATGAACAATAGGCGCTAACTCTAAATCATGGGGGGCATAGTTTACTTCATGGGTTTTCAACTTTCTAGATTCATAAGCCACTACTCCTTCATCTTGCATAAGCACTTCCCCTAATCCTTCAACAGATGCATCCATTACCACTGTGAAATGTCCATTTGGATCTGGAACCCTTAATATAGGTGTTGTAGTTAACTTTTCCTTTACAATTTGAAATGCTTTATCACTTTGTTCTATCCACATAAAATTTTTATTCTTCCTTTGTAATGATGTGATAGGATTTGCAATCTTGGAGAATCCCTCTACAAACCTTCAATAATACCCTATTAAACCCATAAAACTTCTCACTTCTGACACACTTTTAGGAATCGACCATTCCACTATTTCCTTAATCTTTTCTGGATCAACTACTATTCCTTCTTTAGCTATAATGTGACCAAGGTAATGGATTTTCCTTTCAAAGAAGGCACATTTTGACAATTTCCCATATAATTTATGTTCCTTCAATCTTTGCAAGATTAGTTGTAGGTGAGATAAATTTTCTTCTTCATTTCTAGAATAAATTAATGTCATCCAAAAACACCAAGACAAATTTGTCCAAGAAATCATGGAACACGTTGTTCATTAGGTTCATGAAAGCAGCTGGGGCATTAGTCACACCAAAAGGTACAACTGTGAATTCGTAATGCCCATATCTTATTCTAAAGGCTATTTTTGTGATATCGTCCTCCTTAATTCTTAATTGATGATAGCCTAATCGTAAATCTATCTTGGAGAATATTGTTGCTCCCTTCATTTGGTCAAAGAGGTCTTCAATTGAGGGTAATGGATACCTATTCTTTATTGTGACCTTATTTAGCATTCTATAATCAATACACAACCTTAGAGTTCCATCCTTCTTCTTAATAAACAAGACGGGTGCTCCCCAAGGGGACACACTTGGCCTAATTAATCCTTTCCCAAAAAGTTCTTCCAATTGCATTTCAAGTTCTTGCAATTCTATAGTGTTCATTCTATAGGGTGCCCTTGACACTGGCTCAGCCCCAGGTAAGATGTCAATGGAGAAATCAAATTTCCTTTTTGGGGTTAATCCTAGTAATTCTTCTAGGAATACATCCTTATATTTTTGAAAAGAGGGGAATTTTTCAAAGGTTGGAGTATTTTCTTCTTCATTCTCATCAAAACTTACTAAGTATATTTGAGCTCCTCTTCTTCTTTCCTTCTTTAATTGCATTGCTAAGATGGTTTATACATTTATAGGTTTAAATTTTCCTTGTATTTTGACCCTTCTTCCCTCATCATTGTAACACTCAACCACTTTATTGTAACAATCTACATTAGCTTGGTGATGTGTTAGCCAAATCATCCCAATAATTACATAATATACTCCTAGGGGAGCCACATAAAGGTCTACCATTGTTTCAAATTTAGGAAATTGCACCCTTGCCTTTGATAAATATTTGGTTACTTCCCTAGTTTCCTTATCCCCATACTGAACCGTCCATGATGATTCCATACGATTAACTCTTAGTGCTAACTTCCTTACTAATTTTGGTGAAATGAAACATTCAGATGACCCAATGTAACAAGAATTGAAATTGGTTGGTTGAAGAGGGTACCTGTGGTTTCTACGGGAACATTCTAGAATCTTGTCCTTCGATTTCTACCTACTACATGAATCTTTTGTTGTGGTCCTTGTTGGGGTTGGTTGTTTCTAATTTGACCTTGCATCCTTGGGAAATCTCTAGCATAATGATTTCCTCCACACATAAAACACCCACCTAGTGGACCTCGTTTAACTTGATTCCTAGGAGGATTATTCCTTGCTTCATTGTTCCTTGGTGGATAAGTTGCCTTGCTAAAATTTAGTTGATTATTCCTATTATAATTGTCCTTGTTATTATTGTATCCATTCCTTGGATTCCAATTTGGTGGTGGTATTTTTTTGATGCATTATTCCTTTGGTTTTTGTTGACATTGGGGTTTCCCTTGAACTCATGTTTCCTCTTATTGTTAAAGTTTTATCTTGCTGCTGCTAGGGCTTGCACCTTCCTCTCTTGTTTAAGAGACTTTTCTAATACCTCAATCATGTTCTCAGGTCCATGCATATCAACCTCTGCCCCTATGTTGATATTTAGTCCCAATATGAATTTCCTTGCTTGGCTCTTTTCATCTTTCTGATACATTGGCACATATTTCAATAATTTGGCAAACCTATCCCAATATTATTGAACTATTAGGGTCCCTTGTCGGAGGTTGTGGAATTCTATCATTTTTTCATCAAAGAATAACTGTGGTAACCGCCTTTTATAGCAAAGATGAACAAATTGTTCCCATGTGATTGTGTCCTTATTGTATCCATTTTGTTCCTTAGCATTGGTCCACCAACTGGCTGCCTCCCTAATGAGTTGAGAAGATCCCCATAAAGCCTTAGTGGTATCACTAAAATCCCTTAACTTAAAGTATTTTTCCATTTCATTCAACCAATATTTTCCCCTTCACCTATCTATTTCCCATCAAACTTTGGTGGAGTGATTTTCTTTAGATCCTTTGATAATTCCATTATGTCATTCCCCCTTCTTACTTCTACTTCATTTCTTTGATTTCTCCCAAGATTCTCCCTTTCTTGTTCACCCTTGTTTTCAATATTATTTTTCCTTTTCCTAAGGTCTTCTATGGATTGTTCCAAGTTGTTGATCTTATCCCTTTGTTTAGTTAGCAAATTTATTATGGCCTCCACCCCTGTTTCTTTATTTCTTTGCTCCTGCTCTTGGGAAATGCTAGCTAGGGTTACCCTTCTTCTTTCCATCTAGAATTTCTTGGAAAATTTAAATTCCTAAAATCAAAATTGGCTTCAAAAATTTATTGTAGATTTTCTATCTCAATACTCTCCAACTTACACAAAATATTTTTATGTTAATCAAGTTGTAGTGAGCTCAAGGCCTAGTCTTTGAATCTTGGCTCTGATACCACATGTAAGAGAACACACTTCCTTAATCCAAAACTTTCACTATTTTTTTTATATTTTTTATTTTTTTAAAAGTAAATCTCTTAATGTCTTGCTCAATTAGTTGTATACTCAAGAACTTCTATCCATACAGGATAGACATCTATCCATTCGGGATAGGAATCTAACCATATGGGTTAGGTTAATGTCCATACAGGACCAAGACTCATCTATCCATCCAGAATAGGAATCTAACCATTCGAATTAGGTTAATGTCCATTCGAGACCAAGATCTATCTATCCAAATAAGGTAGACATCTAACCACATGGGTTAGAAAATGCTCTGGCCAGAGACTTAGACTCATCGGGACCATCCGGGTCCTGAGTCACTCTCTAAAGACTACACTCCCCCACTAAGAGTGCACCAAGGTTGACGTCCTTAGGAGTATGTGAGATAATAATAAAATCTTGAGTCCCGCCTTAGAATTTGGCCTAAAGCCTCGAGGAATCAAGCGAATCCATCCAGGATTCCTTCTGAGTATAAAAAGTAATTTCCAACTTCAATTTTAATATTTATTTATCTTCCTTTAATTCAAAGTATCTTAACAAGACCAATAAGGTAAACACCCTTAACCAATCATAAATCCCCACCCCAAGTGCCTGCGTACTAGTGACAACTCCATCCCTAGACTGCCTACATACACCATTTCAGCACAGGATCAAGGCATATAATATGTAGTTTTGTTTTCTAATCTATTGTTGGATGTAAACTATTTTGTGGGTATACAACCCTTTCTAGGGCCATCGCCCCAGATAGTTTCTCTTTGGTTGCTACCCACATAAGGGAGCATATAAAGCATAAAGATTCATGGTGATCTTTTGCTTGTTTCCTAATTCATCTATGTCCTAAATTCCTATAAGTCATGTCACCCTTGCCCTCTAAATAATAAATCATCAAAGATAAAGGAATTAAAAATTCAATTCACATGCCCAAACCCTATTGGGGTTTTCTATGATTTCCACTAGCAGATGTAAGTCCATTATGTATTATCTTTTTTTAGATTATCAATCCAAAAGGGATTTCCTGCCCCTTGGATTTTAAGTCCAAAAATGTTCCTTATTACTCCCTGGCAATTTATAGGGATGATGCCATAGACGTCATTATTGCAGCTTTATTAGGCTATAAGTGTAGTAACTCAAGCGCGACGACATTACCCATAAAGGTGAGTCAGAGGCACCGTTAATACCGAACGCTGTTGGTTTTTTTATTTTTCTCCTCTTATTTAAGTTTTCTATCTAAGAAGGAAATTAAACACATTATCAACAATAAGAAAAGTATCTTGAGCACATAAACCAAATGGTAATATAAAATCTTTATACCTTCTTGCTCAGGAAGTAAGATTAAATGAACATAACAAAAAAAACTATTTATTCAAATACATTTTCTAGGAAGAAATAATGCATCTACTTACATCCTATGAAAGTAAAACTTTTTGTAACAATGTATTGAATAGTCAAATCCATTTGTAAAATAAAACATAATGTTAAATTCTTCAAGATGGGTGATCTAATTCAGAGATAGTATGAATCTAATTGTTTTGCAATGTTAGTATTTCCTAGTAAAAAAAATTGAATCTATTTGCATAATCTATGTCATAGAATGAAGTAGTTTTGATTTAAATTACATAACACTAATATTTTCAAGATAAATATCCATCTAAGAAAGCATAAATAATTCCAACTCAAGGAAACTTCATAGCATAATCTATTTTTTCAAGATAAAAGGTTTATTAATTTTGATTGAATTTCATGAATAAATAAACCAACTAAAGAAGACCTGATTTTAATTGCATAAGTTATTTCACTAATTTCTTAGATAGATAAACCAATATAATGTCTTAATCTAATAAGAGCCTTGATTTTAATTGTACAAGTTATACTACTAATGCCTCAAGATTGATGATCTATCTAAAGTAGGTTTGCATTAATTTTCATATGTTTATTCTTGATAATATTCTAATGATTACATAATGATTTATACACTATGCCCTTGTTGTAATTAAATGAATCAACCTTGTTTTAAAAAGAATTGAATCTACTTGCATATTAAGGGAGAAAATCTATTTAAAGAATAACCATGATGTTGAAGGATTAAGTTTATTGCAAATTTATTAAATAATAACTATGATGTTGTGTTATAAACCTTGAATCCCAATAAAATAAATTTATTGCATGGAGAGAAAGTTTGCAATAAATCTAAGAGCTAAGTTTGTGGCATAACAAGAAAGCAGTTTTATTAAAGATATATTATTAATGCCTTAAGTTAGATATTATTTTGTAAATTTAAGCTTATAATTTAATGTCTAATGGGCATAATTGTTATCATAGAATTGTAATTATTGTCATAAAAATATAGTATTGCCATAAGATATAAATGTTGTCATTCCTCTATTTTAAAATCTTCTATAACTAGGTCCATACTCATAGTTTATCATCATTTTATGAAAAAAAGATATATTCTAAGCTCATTAATTATATTCAACAATAGCTAGTAATCATTTCCATCTTTTATTCAAACAAAATTAAATACTATCTCATAGAACTATGGTTTGGACCAAATATTCGTTAATCATAGATGTTATTTAATTTGTTGTCTTACTAAATTAGGGTAACATTATTAAAATTAAGAAGTTCACGGAATTTCTTAATAATATGAATTTATTTAATGAATAAACCCATCCTTTGATAGTTAATTAGACCGAATAATTTATTATTTAATTTATCCAATTGATACCCCGTTTTTGAAAATTCTATCAATTTATTTATTTTCAAAGGACAATGTAATTTTAAAATAAAAACAAAACTTATTTCATTTATGGCTTAACTAAATTAAAATAATATTAATTAAATGTCATAAAGAACTTTAATATAAAAACCATATTATAAAACATATATATTTTAACAATAATAAAATAATAATTCATTTATTTGTAAATTTTATTTTATAAAAATTGATTTATATTTGTAATGACATTAACAAAATTAAACGAAAATCATTTCTTTGTAAATAAACATAGATGAGAATAAATATATTGATTTAAAGAAGAAAAAAAGAATAGAAAAATTTGTTTCATTTTAGATTTAGTTGAAAAAAAACAAAGAATGGTAAGGACAATAATAATAGATTGATTCTAACTCAAAGCAAGGATAGGAAAAAGAGTAATAGCTTGATTCTAACTAATTTGTAGATTTAATTAGTTTTCTTAAAAAAAATTAAAAAAAACCTAGATGTTGAAGGAGTTGCAACAATCTTCTTCCAAATCTTCACCTTGTGTCTTCTTCAACTTGATTCTCCTTCCTTCAATCCTATTTAAAATCCATTTCCAAAGTGATAGCATAAATAAAGTATTCATATGTGTTGATGAGAGAAGAAATGGCCTCAACTTACAGATTTGAGGGGAGGCAAATGGAGGGGCAAGATTGGAGATTGACTCAATGGCTAGGATTGTTTGAGAAGGTGGGGTTTGGATTGATGACCTCACTTTGTGACAAATGTCACAAGAAGAAGGCTTTAAAAATAGGCCCACATGGAATGGGGAGAGGAGCCAAGGGTGTTCATACATGTGTGAGCACACCTTGGGAGAGATGGATATGACAAGTCCCTACACCTTTTCTAAAACCATAAAACTCATCACTCCTCTTTAAGTGATTTTTTAGGGGTTCATACTTTGCCCAAAAAGTCATTATTTTTTCAATAAGCTTCCACCCCATAGGTACTTAACCTAGGGTTTCATTTTTTACCCTAAAGTCAATAAAACAAGTCCAAATAACCCTATGCAAGATAATTCTAATTTTAAAAAACAAATTTTGATTTGTGAGCACACCTTGGGTAGATGAGATGTTGACATGTCTATGACATGTAAGAGAGACGATGGCTTGATATGACATGTCTATGACATGTAAGGGAGTGGGGTTTGACCATGTGTGCTCACACGTGTGAGCACACATGGGGAAGCCAAATGGCTCAAAGAGGAAAGGTCACATGCATGGTGTGAATTTTCACGCAAGGGTGAGTGGGGATGAGTTGTAAGGTGATAGTGACTTGTGCATGCAAGTTACATGTGAAGGAGATTAGAATGATTTTTTTTAAATTTGAGAAAATGATAATAAAGATTAATTAATCAATTAATCTAGGATTAATTAATTAATGAATTATGGAGGATAGTGACATCTGTCTAATCCTAATTAATTAGATTAAATAATATATTATATTAAATTAATGTGACTTAGGAAAGTGGCTAATTTTATTAATTAAGTATAATGATAGATTGTGCTAATTAATAATGCTTAGGATAGGATGGGGACACTTTTCACATAATGACTTAATTTTTTATTTACAATTATTTTATTTCTTATTTTTTTATTTCTCCAATACCATGTGCTAAAATTATTAATGAAACACTTATTTATTAATATTGTTAACTTTTATTTGTTCCTTTTTAGGAGTGTATTTAATATTTTTTTTGTTCTTTATTTAGTCTCTACCTCCTTCACACATAAATTAATTGTATAAAATGACTTACATAATATTACCACACAAAATTATAATATTTTTAAAGTTTTAACAAAAAAAGGGTCATGACAGTGGATGGTGATCAGGGGGTATAATTTAAGGTAGAGGGTTCACCCAAATTCATAGCTGAGGGGGAGGTATGAGAAAAGCCAATGTGCTTCTTCTTTTTACCTTTGGTTTTCCCATGAAGGGCCAAAGTGGTCACCACCTTAGGGGAATCATTAGGGATTTCCTCAATCAAAATAGCTTTAATTTTTTGAAGTGGGCATAAGGTAAGATGAGACTAATAAAGGTGCAAAATAAGACCACGATGTATAGGAATGGGAGATTTTTCTAAGAATTTTCTATTTAAGTTCAAATCTTTCTTAATGGAGATCTCTAGAGAGGTTAATAGGTAGAATGTGAAGCTTATAAAAATAGTATGCAAAAGTGGTTTAAGAGGGGGTAGTGGTAGAAATAATAACACTTTTATCTACCTGCCAAAGTTAAAAAACTTCATAAGCATGAGACATACCTTTTCCCATGGTGGAGGGAGTTTGTCCCTATCAAAGCCACCATGTAGTTTGGTGGGTTGTTCACTTTATTTGAAAAAGAGCCAAGCTATCATTGCCTGCCACTTTACTATTTTCTTTTCTTTTTTCCCTTTCATGTTCATATATGTTGCATGCACAATTACATATTCATCCACCTCAAAGGGAAATTCCACCTACTTTCACTTTCCTTGAGTCCCAAGAATGGGTGAATTGAATGAAAAAACTCTGATCATGTCCCTTAAGGTTCTTCAAGAATGGAGCAACCCCTCCTTCATAGAAAATATGCCAAATAGTGGCATCAGTGGAGAATTTATCACAAGAAGTGTGTTCAAAATGAACTCTATCCCCACCCATATTATTACAATTGAATAACATAGTTTGCATAAAGATAGCCAAAATTCTCAAAAAATAGAGAGCCAAGAAATGAGGATAAACAAGAGAAGATAAAGAATAAATAATATTAATTACATAACCCCTTCCCAAAGTAGATATAATTATAACTTAGCATCCTACTAATAAATATTCGATCATGTCTCATAAGGTCAGTGGTATGAGTGATTAAAATGGGGGGTTAGCCTTATGCCAACTATCACAATCCCAATCATAGTTAAACTCAAAGCATTCCATACAAGATGGAAGATGATCATACAAGTCTTGTTAAAGATCTAGTGAGTACACTCATCATAATTACCATCAATATGGCAAGAATTTTCTACCTTCACATGATCAAGCCAAATGTGGAGGAGCCACACTAGTAGTGTGACCCACCAAATAAATATTCAGACCCATCTAGAACACGATCCCATAAACCTAGGTAGAGTCAACATCCACATCAACATGTAGTAGAATAGAGACAAAGAATTCCCATATATAAAATCTAATGAAAATAAATTTAATTTTTCTTGCTTTAAAATATATCCCTCAACCAAAAGCATAATTTTGAGGCTAAGATTCTATCCCTTCTGATAAAAAAAATGATTAACTATCATTAGCAAAGGTAGTTTAATTCCACTCTAAGGTAAGGATTTTTATAACATAATTTGCTAGACTAGAAAAATTACACCAACACCATAGGGACTTTTAGTCTATCCCCGAATGTGTCATAGCATCAACAACCTGATTTCCATCTCAATAAGCATGTTTGATCTCAAACTTATCAAATCCAAAAAGGAGTTTATGGATATCCTTTGTAATATCCTCCAACACCCAGCCAGGTTGAGTAGATCCTTTCACTACATTAATAACCATTTTAGAGTCCCCTTAATGAGAAGACTCTTGGTACCAATAGAAAGAGAAATTCTCAGGCCCCATAAAAGAGCCATTTTCTCCTCCCAATTACTTTTATTAACACCAAGGCCTCTAGAATAACTTGCCACCACTACTCCTGAAAGGGGTTCTCAAAATTCCAGCCCCACTAGTAATGCTAGGGTTTCCATTGGCAGCACCATCAAAATTAAGTTTACACAAGAAAATTGGGCTAGAGTCCATTTAGTGTGTAGCCTGGCCATCTTCTTTGTAATTTCAACATTATAGAATGAATTAGGAAAATCCCCATTGAGAAAATTTTTTGGATTCCAAAGGAAGAGGAGGGGAATCTAGACAAACCCAATAACAAACTGAACTATTACCCAAAAGTAATTTGTAGAAAGTCGAGTAGACCTCCTTAGGACTTCTTTTAAGGTCTATGAAGATCAAATTGCTTCTTTATTTTTAGAGACTCTAGTAGAGGTGTGGAGGTATCTACTTCCATAACTCTTTGTTGTGTTATCTTTACTTTTAAATTAATATAAATATTCAAAATTAAATTTAAAAATTATAAGTTGATCTACTAACTTAAAATTAATAAATTCTTCTAACTTAATAGAGAAATTTTTCTATATTATCAAGTTATTTATGCCTTTATGCATGATATAAATAAAATTTAAATATTATTCTCTCAAAATTCAAAGGTTGCTTCTAGACCTAATAAAATTTTAAGAAATCCAACTTTCTAATCAAATATTAGAATGTATCCATCATTATATAAAACCTACCATATTTTACATAGGTTTATCCTAAGGGAAATATGATTTTCTATAAATTAAGCTACACGTTCTATGGATTTATAAAATTTATCCTAACAAAATTAATATGGAATGGTTGATGTAAGTACATAGTCCTATTTTCATTCAAAATAGTTCTCTTATCTTAGGGTAGGAAATTGGATAGAAGATTTTAAAAATTAGACTATTTTAAAATATATACTACTGATACAAATGATGCTAGTTATTTTGATAATCTTTGATTCCCATTCTAAGTTTCTTAATCTCATCAAGGTCACAAGTGAGTTCACCTTCAATATCAATTTCATATTCATCTTTATCATACTCCTATTCATATTCACTCACAAAGTGGTCCCCTTCTTTGTCAACATTCTCAACTATAAAATCATCTTCTAACCTTGTATCCTCTTCACTTTGTAAGACATTTCTTATAAATCCTTCTTCATCATCCTTTGTACTTGATTTAGGTGGTGCTTGTTGTGTAGCATTCTGTTGGGCATTTCTTTTTTCTTTCTTTCTTTTACTTTTTTCCATTGTACTCCACCACCAAGATAAACCCAAGTTGATTAAATTTTTTAGGGAACCTGCTTCTTTGATACCACTTGTTGGATTATAGGACCACTAAGAGGGGGGGTGAATCAATGGTCAAATAAAACAAATTTCAAAACTTAGTATACCTGATTATTCAGAGATTCTATATATTGTATATTATGAAAATTAGAACATAACATTTGAATCAAGGATAATCAAACCAAGCACAATGTGAAAAACCATCAAGAAGAAACAAAACATAGGATTTATTAGTGGTAAAACCCTAAAAGGGTGAAAAAACCACTCTAAACATTTGCTTTGTTAAGCCTCACTGGCTAAAAAATTGTTGATTACATATTGCATGCCTCATTGGCAATACAACAAGCCTCACTGGCTACACTCTATCCCTCACTAGCAAAGCCTCACTAGAAAATACACAACACTTTAGAAGAAATAAACAAAAACTAGAGGGTTACTCTATTTCCATACAATCCTCTACTCAATCATTTCATTAGCAAAACTCCATCACCCTTGACTGTTACATTCTTTGGATGATATAAAACATGGCAAAAAAATGTACACAATCATATCAAACATAAACATTTGGACATTCTCTACACACTCCTTGATTTTAAACCAAACCACACATACCTGTGATCTCACTTGAATTACATTAATCCATGTAAAAATATATGGAGCCTATCAAACAAAGCCTTGTAATACTTTTATAAATTGTTAATCAAAATCTCTCTGTGTATAGTTTTTGTAATAACAAGGTGCCATAGTTTTCAACATACCCTCAAAAAATTCAAACTAGTATAATTCATAAACCACTGGTAGTCATTAGTGATCATGTTCTGATTACTCTTAATTGAACAAAGAATAACATTTTTTATGTTCAAGTCTCCTTTTCTATATTTGATCTTAATAAAGCGTGGTGCCTTTAACTTCAAAACTCTCTCATAGTGCTTGAGCCTCCATCAACATTGAAAAACACTTTAATACACCCACTTTTCAAATTTTCCAACCTAATAAACTATGTCTCTTCATTTTCCACCCAATCATTTGTATCTCTAAATTTTCCACTCAAAACGCCTATGTCTCTACCACTATCAATAATCTTTTTCATTGTTAATTTCCTTACAACAACACTCACCTTCATTCACCTATGACCATATTCAGACCTTTTTAATCTATGTAGAGGAAAAAACACATCTCTTCAGCTACAATTATTGAATACTATCATGCATATCTTCTTTTCACACACACACACACACACACACACTCCAATCTCTTGTGACCATGTACATTCCACACTAATCTTTTCAAAACAAACACAACTCATGGATGCAATGAAAAATAGACTTCATGTCTACAGTCATATAGAGACACCATAGATCTTTGATATCCTATTGTTCAAGTATTCTTCTCTATTCTTTCTCATGTTAAGGACATGGTAACATCATCTTCAATAATCTTTCACCAAGCCCATATGCTACGCCCTTAATATTAGTGTACATCAGGTTATGAATAGTCAGCTTGTGGCTATCCTAATTCTCTATTAAGTCATATTATCATTATTATATTGTTATTTAGTTGTTTAGGTCAGCCTAAGACTTATATAGGTGTGTCTAAGTTCACCTAGGTGATATCCTAGGCATAAATAGGTATATATAGGAGCTTGTGAGTCTTATTTCATCATCAAGTTGTGAAGTGTGTTCTCATTGGAGATATTTGGAGGTTTTCCCCCTCAAAGTGGCTTGTTATTCTCAGTTATTATCAAGTATTTGTAGCATATTTCATATCATATTCTTCTATTGTGCAAGTTATTCCATAACAAGTGGTATCAGAGCATGATCTTGGCACCGTAGAGGCAAGGTTTTTTCTCAATTTTTAGAGGCAATTTTGGGAAGAGCATATCTTTTAGATTTTGGAAAAAAAATTTCTGATTTTTAAAGGGTTTTGGAAAAATATATTAAAGAAGCTACAGTCTAGATTTTAGAAGAATTGAAGCAGAATTTGGGTTTCTACACAATTTTTTTGGAATCTACATATCTAACACATCTTTTCGAATTGGAGTCTGATTTTTATTTGGTTTTTGAAGAAATAATAAAGGAGATTACAGTAAAAAAAATTGAGGAATTAGAGCAGAAATAAGCAAGTTATTGAAAAATTAAATTTTTCACAATTATCACTCTCCATTCTACAAATCTGTTTATTTCTTGGAGATTTTTCTAGGTGAGAATTATTTTGGCCCTAGTAAGTTACAACAAAATTTTCAAAGAATTAAAGTTTCATTTGTGTGATTTATTTCAAAATTAGTGGTTCCCATCATGACAGGGCCTACAACAAGGGGGAAAAAGAATGTTGTCACTCTGGGGAAGACTCCTAATAAGGATGGGGTAAAAATAGAGGATATTACTCCTAATGAGAAAATTAGTAAGGTTAAGGAAGAAATTTCCTAAATGAAGATGAATATGTGTGACCTAAGAGGAGATATATTGGACATACAAAACATGTTAAGCACCTACATGGCTGAACCAAGAAAGAAGTTCTCAAGCAACCAAGGTGAAAATTCTAGGTCAGCTAATATTGACACAAGCTTTAGTACTCCTATAGGATCTAGGAATTTATTTCCAAAGGTGGATATGTACAAGTTCAATGGCAAGGATCCTCTAACATGGATAAACCAAATGGAGAAATTTTTTGAAGTACACCAAATCCCAAATGGACAAAAGGTCATGATGGCTTCCCTATGTCTAGAACCAAATCAATTCATTTGGTATCATTGGCTTTGCACTCATCGAAGGAAAAAGGAGCTCACCGTCTCATGGTTAATTTTTATGGAGGAACTCCAAGCACAATATAGCAATAGTGTGATAGACAACTTCTTCTGCCAGCTGGCTAAACTTCAACAAACAGGATCAGTTAAGGATTATATTCAACAATTCCAAAATATATCCTTAAGAGTGGATACAATTACAGAGGAAAAATTGAATGATTTATTCTTGGGGGGTCTCAAGGATCACATTCAACATCAGGTACGCATGTTTATCCCTAGCTCCATAAATGAGTCTTTTATCTTAGCACGTAGGGTAGAGGAGAAGTATTTGATTCCTAAGAAGCAAGGGGATAATGTGACAAGAGAGAAAGGATATTCAACACAACCTACTAGGTTGAATCCACAACAAATTGAGGAGAAAAGAGCAAAAGGGTTGTGTTTCTATTGTGATAGTAAATATAGTCGGGGACAAAAAGAAATTGTTCTATATTGAAGGTCCAAGTGAGGAAGAAGAGGAGGAACCCATACTAGAGGATGAAAGGGAGTCAAATGAGGAATCACATGATTCTCATCCAATCATTTCTTGTCATGCACTCTCAAGTTTTAGTGCTCCACAAACTCTCAAGGTGGTGGGATTCTTAAAGAAGCAAAAGGTAACAGTGTTGATCGACTCAGGTAGTACTCAAAATTTCATCAACAAAAGGTTAGCTACTCGTCTAAATTGTTTTATGTATCTAGCTCCAGAGTTTCAAGTTTTGATTGCAGATGGTGGTACAGTTAGTTGTTCAGGGAAGTTTCATAGCATTAAATTATCCATGGGAGATTATCAACTTGATACCCCAATGTATGTGATATCCATGGGTGCAACGAATATTGTTTTGGGAGTACAATGGCTTACTACATTGGGAACGATTGAGATGAACTTCCAAGAACTATTCATGAGATTTCAATTAGAAGGAAGGGTAGTAGAGCTATGGGGGTTGAAGGAAAAACCCCCACAAATGGTAAGCTCTCATCAAATGCAAAATTTTCTTAAGAAAGGAGTGGATGGATTTGTGGCCCAGCTATGTTCATTAGAAGTCTCTCAATCTAATGCTCCTACTGATCCAGATTTGCAAGCTATAATTGATCATCACTTAGTTGTTCTTGGAGATATGCCTAAAGGAATTCCTCCTAAGAGGGATCATGATCATTCCATACAGTTAGTTCCAGGGAGCCAACCACCAAAGATCAGGCCTTATAGGTATCCACACATACAAAAGAGAGATAGAAAAAATTGTTGAGGAGATGCTAGAGGCAGGAATTATCAGGCATAGCCAAAGTGCTTACTCCTCGCCTGTGGTGATGGTACGTAAGAAGGATGATACTGGGTGCATGTGTCCATATTATAGAGTGCTCAACATGTACACCATTAAAGATAAGTTTCCTATTCCAATGATTGATGATTTGCTAGATGAATTGAATGGAGCTATGTATTTTACCAAGTTAGATCTTAGATTTGGCTATCACCAAATTTGGATTAAGGAGGAAGATATTTGTAAGACAACATTTCAGACTCATGGGGGTCATTATGAATTTTTGGTGATGCCATTTGGTCTTACCAATGCACCATCTACATTCCAAAGTTTGATGAATTCCATTTTTTAGAAGTTCTTGAGAAAGTTTGTGTTAGTATTCTTTGATGATTTATTGATTTATAGCAAGACTTGGGAAGAAAATTTGCAACATGTTGATCAAGAATTACAAATAATTGAAGATCATAAACTCTATGCTAAGCCATCCAAGTCTACTTTTGGTCTTAAGGAGGTGGAGTATTTGGGACACATAGTTTCACAGGAAGGAGTAAAGGTGGACCCTAACAAAATTAAGGCTATCATGGAATGGCCTATTCCAAAAACCATTAAGAAACTAAGGGGTTTCTTGGGATTGATAGGGTACTATATAAGATTTGTGAAGAATTATTGTCGTATAGCATCACCTCTCACCACTCTATTGAAGAAGGATTCTTTTCATTGGAATGATTCTGCCAATACAACATTTGAGAGATTGAAGGAGGCTATGTGTACAACTCCAGTGCTTGCCACTCCTGACTTCACCAAGGAATTCATTGTGGAATGTGATGCTTCTGGAAATGGGATAGGAGTAGTGCTCATGCAAGAAGGTCGACCAATTGCTTTTGAGAGTCATCAATTAAAGGGTAAGAATCAACTAAAACCTATTTATGAGAAGGAAATGCTAGCAATCCTCCATGCAGTTAAACAATGGAGGCCTTATCTATTGGGTAGACACTTCAAGGTTAAGACAGATCATGATAGCCTAAAATATTTTTTGGAACAAAGGCTATCTTCTGAAGAGCACCAAAAATGGGTCACTAAGATGTTAGGATATGACTTTGAGATTGTATATAAGAAAGGGAAAGAAAATATTGTAGTAGATGCACTTTCAAGGAAGGATGAGAAAGATGAAGCCTTATTGTGTGCCCTTTCAATATTACAAGCAAATTGGGTGGAGGAAGCCAAAGCAGAGTGGTAAAATGATGTTGCAACAAGTAATCTCATCGAACAATTAAAAAGTGATTGTAGTAGTTTAGATAAGTTTTATTGGAAGGGAGATACTCTTTGGTATAAAGAGTGTTTGTATCTCTACAAGAATTCCACTCTTAAACACAAGATTCTCATAGAGTTGCATGAGTCTCTAGTGGTTGGTCATTTAGGATTTTTAAAGACATATCATCAAGTCAAGCAAGATTTTTTTTGGGAAGGGCTAAAAGGTGATGTTCAAAAATTTGTGTCTGAATGTTTGGTTTTTCAAACGAATAGGGGAGACAATTAAGACACCAGGTCTCTTGCAACCCTTATCTATTCCTAGCTAGTGTTGGGAAGAGGTATCCATGGAATTCATCATAGGGCTTCCCAAATCTAAAGGTCATAATGTCATCATGGTAGTAGTTGATCACCTCACTAAATATGCACATTTCGTTGCATTATCACATCCTTTTATAGAAAGTGCAGTGGCAAAATATTTTTTTGGAGAATATCCAAAAGCTACATGGTACACCTAAGGTTATGGTTAGTGATCGTGATCCTATCTTCACTAGTCACTTTTGGAAAGATTTATTCTCATGTTTGGGTACTAAATTGGCTCATAGCTCTTCATACCACCCTCAATCAGATGGGCAAACTGAGGTTGTTAATAAGTTTTTGGAAGGATATATATGTTGTTTCACTTTAGAGAAACAATCTCAATGAATAGATTGGCTACCCCTTGCAGAATGGTGGTATAACACTTCTTTTCATAGCTCATCAAAAATGTCTCCATTTTTGGCACTTTATGGATATCATCCTCCTTCCATCACATCATCAATAAAGGTGTCACCAACAATTTAGGCAGTAGAAGACCAATTGCTTCATCAACAACAAGTAATTTCAAGACTCAACAAGAATTCAACCATGGCACAAAATTGAATGAAACAACAGGCAGACCAACATCATAGTGAAAGAAGTTTTGAAGTTGGGGATTAGGTCTTCTTGAGATTGTAACCTTATAAGAAAATCTCACTAAAGCAACATAAAAATAATAATAAGTTGTCTCCAAGGTATTATGGTCCATACCAAATCATGCAAAAGATCAATAGTGTTGCCTACAAGCTAGAGTTGCCACCAACAACAAAGATACATCCAATTTTTCATGTTTCCTATTTGAAGAAGGTAATTGGGCATAATATTCCCACTCAAACAACACTAGCAGAGCTTGATGAAGAAGGAAGAATCATTTTGGAACTAGAGTGCATTCGTCAAACACGCACAAAGAAGCTGAGGAATAGAACTCTCACTGAGTATCTCATCCAATGGAAGAATTTACCAGTTTAAGATGCCACATGGGAGGACAAGGAGGTCATTCAAAAGAATCCAAACTTGATTAGCATAGAGGACAATGCATCTTTGAAGAAGGGGAGCATGCTACACCCTTAATATTAGTGTACATTGGATTATGAATAGTCGGCTTGTGACTATCCTAACTCTCTATTAAGTCAGATTATCATTAGTATATTGTTATTTAGTTGTTTAGGTCGGCCTAAGACTTATATAGGTGTGTCTAAGTTGGCCTAGGTGATATCCTAGGAATAAATAGGTATATATAGAAGCTTGTGAGTCTTATTTCATCATCAAGTTGTGAAGTGTGTTCTCATTGGAGATATTTGGAGGTTTGCCACCTCGAAGTGGCTTGTTATTCTCAGTTATTATCAAGTATTTGCAACATATTTCATATCATATTCTTTTATTGTGCAAGTTATTTCATAACACCATACCACAATTGAATCCCACTCGATACATGAATATCATTCTTCAATCCATCATAGCACTCAAAAAAGTTAACAAACCGTGCATCACGATATACCAGAAGCCATGAAACTTCAACTACTTGTAAATATTAAAACATGGAGAAGTAATCATTCTCAATTTTAAATATGGACCATAGATCCTTTATCATTGGGAAAAAAATAATAGAATAATAGTTGTTGGTTTTCTTTTAAGTGCCATACTAAGAGAATTTGACTTGCTAAACTAGTAGACCCTAGGTGTAGGAGCTAGTAGAAAATGTATTTAAAACCCTTGATTAGTCACTTAAGTGACTTTTAACCCTCAATAGCAAGTCAACATTAAATTAAAAAAAAAGTAAATTCATTATAAACTTTGCATTGAAAACCTTGCTTAGGGTTTTAGAAACAAATGTGTTTTGAATGTTTAAACCCTAGACTATGTATAAACCTTAGAGAGTTGTGTATAGATGAATTCCTTTAGATCTCTTTTCAAATGTGTATCCTTGACATCAACACCACTAAATATCTCTATTAGAATAATATCTTCTAACATTTTGCACCATTACTATGTGAGCAAGCATCAACATCAACTCCAAAGGTTGACATCACAAACTCCAACTCTTTGTGACAATCAAACATCAACCATGAACTAAAGAGATGGAGACATAGCACCTATCTTTGCATATTGTTGCATCAAACACCAAACACCATTGACTAACTTATAACTTTCACCTTTGACATAATACCATGAAATGAAACATAGCATCATCACCTTGAAATGTAGAAACAACTTTATATCAACACCTTTGAAAAATGTTTTTGTCTACCTTGAAGAAACACTGAAATTTCAACATTATCAACACCATGAAGCAACACCATAAGGAAATTCACTGCAACTCCTCTGTCATATTTGAAAACTTTGACAAGCGTCTAATATCAAATCAACACCTGGAAAATCATGATCAAGTCATCAACATAAGATTGTATCAACATCATGTCATTAACCTCAACACCTTGTGAACAACCTTTAACATCAACATGTGATATAGCTTGCATCAATGCAAACTCAACCTTTGACATCAATGACAAACTTCATCCAACAAACTCCCCCTTTGTCATTGATGGAAAACCCTATTGTAAATTCTACAGTCACTCTCTCCCCCCCTTTGACATCAAAGAGAAAGGGTTATGGACTAGTTACTCCCCCTGTTAGTAAGAGATCATACATAACACTCTCAAGAGGCATTGAGAAAAGCTATACTCCATTTTACAGTCAATATGAGATTCACTGAGCAGTTATACCATTGAATGTAGAACATCATTGAAAAATACCATTAGCAAATAAAAAAGAGTATTGTTATCAAACTACGTGACAACCTCGAATCATTTCTCAAGCAAAGACACTAAATAATAGAGTACTTTCATCTTTGTAATTTGTATTTTTTACACATGTAATGTCTTCCCCTTGAATCTATGCTACCTTAGCATCGTAATACTTTTTGATACCTTAGTTCCTTCTTCATAGTTTGTCCTTCTTAGATGAAAAACTTATTTTTTCCATTTGACAACTTTGCAAAGTCATTATCATTGTCTTTGTAGAGTTTTGTCTTCAAGATGCACTAGACAAACCATTATCTACCCACTATGTATTTATTATGCAAGATGACTATGCAGTCAATATGTCACTCCACTATGAATTAAAGAAAGACTGTAAACATAAAATGGAAGAGCATTGCAAAGCCACTTTCTTATGTTAAGAAAGATAAACTACTATCCACTATGGCATGCAAGAGTTGCAAAAAATATTGTCCCCTACCATTTTCCAAGCAATTACTATGAATACAAATAGTTTGCATCATAGAAGCCATACAAAATTGAGCATTATAACCTTGAAAATGAATTGAACAGTATGCAAGATAAGCATTCCAAAATAAGGAAAGTTCATTGTCACCCCATCAAGGACTACTCAAAGCATCATACCACCTAAGAACTTGTGAAATGCATTCTAAGAATAGCAAACAGAGCTATCAAGGTTACCAAAAAGCATATCACTTATCCAAGGATTGCTACACAGTGAAGACTACCATAAGAAGTATGAGGCATAGTACTTTCATAAAACTTACAAAGCAATCAAAGAAACTTATGTCTAAAACCAATGAGTTATAAGAAACCACTATCATTGTATATTCAAGCTACCACTATTAGAAGCAAATGAACTAATGATACCATTGTTCACTGGTATGCATTGTATGACTATCTCATACTCAAAGACCATGAAAGCAAACTATTGAGCATATACACTGAGATTGGACAATGAAAAAGAGAACTTGCAAAAAAATAAGCATCATGTCATTATCAAAGATTCATTGGACACTATCATTGCATTTGTCAAATCACCACATAATTGTCCACTGACATTATCACTAAACCACTACCATTGTAAAAGATGTTGAAAGGATTGCATACCAATATTTTACACCAAGTCAAAAAATAATGATGACTCCTATCAAGACAAGGAAAAATTGATACAAAGAGAATTGTCCACTGTGCAAATTGACTGAGAAAATATTCACTAAAATTATCGTTAATGCAAGAAACTATTGATCAACAGGGACTAAGATCACTATTATAACCTGCAACAAGATGCTTAAGGCTAAACCTTATACTATCATCTTGTATTATCACTATAAAAGGCCCAAACAAACATAACCATCATAGCATATGGATGAAGATCTATTGTGGATAATACCACTGGATATTAACACATGCAAATTGTCTATTGCCAAGCATTTAAATCATACATAAAATATCAAGTTATTGTCATTTCAAGTACTATCATTAACTATCACTAAAAGCAATGACATGCATATGGGGTGTCAATCACATCACAATGAATAGGAATACATATCACTCTTCAAAAACAAATAGGACAAAATTAATGAATATCACTTGCAAACTTTGACTACTTCTATGACTAAGGTCACTCGACTACAACAAGATAATGTCAAGGTAAACATAGAACTATATTTTCAAAGCTGCACATTATTACAACCACTATCTTTTGCTCATAATGGTTGTCCCTAGAATCTTTATTTCGATGCTTCATCTTCTTTTCTACTACCCATAGCCACTTCCCATGTTCTTTTCTTCATTGATTCCTTTTACCGAACTTCTATTACTGCTCTTAAACTATGATGACACTCATTCTTGACACATAACAGTGTACTTGCAAAACTACCACCAATCTATCATTTTCTTGTCAAAAGGACTGTAACCTTGCCATTCTCTGATATGACAAGCATAATATTGCTTTCTCATACTCAGTATCATCATTGAATATACCTTGATACAAGGCAAGATTTTACATAAATGCATTCTTGTTGCCACTTGTCTCTTGAGCATCTTTGACATCAACACTATGCTACTATTAGACATATACAACAACTGATTATACAATGAAAATTCAACAAAGAACCTAAGATTACTCCAACATCAACCAATTCAATTGAGATCATGTCCAACATAACTCATGTGACATCAATGCTTATGATATTAATGATAAAACCTTATGCCAACCAACTACTAAACACATACAAATGCACTGGCTCTATTGGTACTCAAATCTTCTATCAACTTGAATCCTAAAGGGTTTCCAGGCCTTATGGTCAAATTCAAGGAGAGATTTGGCCAACAAACGAGAGATTGAATTGAAAACCCCTTCTCCCCTACACTTTGGGATCTGTGAAACCCAAGAGGGTGATCCCCATAGTGTGTTTGTAGATACTAGTGTGCCACAATATCAAACACATAGTGAATAGATAAATCTCCTTATATGCTTAGCAAACATAATACCCTGAAGGTATGGCTAACCTTATGGCAATGTACACACTAAACATGAGAGATATGATTCATTAAACTCTACACACAATTAACTGAGACTGAGAAGCAATTTTGATTTAAAAATTGTAGTTGCTCATTAATAGTTTTAGGAAACTACAACATTAAGAGACCAATGCCATATCCCAAGGTGGAGTCATTTGAACCATGTAATTTAAAACCTAACACAACATTCAATCTATCATAATCATACCTATCAGATGATGCATTACACCATTGATATCATCAACTAAACTAGCCATACTTAGCAATCCTAGCACATAGCTACATAAACCTCCATTTGTGTTACTACAAATTAACTCATTCTTTGTATCAGAGTAATAACAACAAACAAACATACATAGAAAGATAAGAAGCTGAATAATAACAATCTTTGATTACTCATATTCAAAATTTATGCAATGTGAACAATGGAGACAACTAGTTCAAAATAATATGTCATTTGCGCTCAACTATGACTACACTGTGATTACATTCTTCATTACAAAACTCAAACTACTCTAGAAACCTAAAAAACAACATTATACACTTGATCCCCTGTTACAAAAATATTCCCGTGAAAACCAAAAATGTGCAAAAACCCTTTCTAAAACAAAAAAACTGCACTTAAGGATAGTGCAAAACCCTAAATGAAGATCTCCCAATGACATCTGGCACATTCAGGTCCATAGATCAATAACTTCCTTTTCTTGTTGAAGAATCTTCAACCTACCCTTTGATTCATGCACCCTTCCTTTGCCCTATAAAAGAAAATATTCCCTCTGGGAAGATTCATCATTCTTCATCATTATGCCCCAGAGTTGAAAAATGTTTTTACTTGCAAAAGACTTCACCTCCTCTCTATCTGCTGTAAAAAACCCTTGCATCCTCACTTTGCTATAGAAAATTTCTTTCACCTGTATATTTACCTTCTTCATTCCTATGTAATCTCCGTGAAATACATTTACTCAGCTTTAATTTATCAATATGTGGAGACTTTGATTTTTTTTTACATTAGGCAATAAAATTTTATTACTCATCAAATAAAGCCTTTAGCTTTATTGGTGAAGTGTTCAAAAAATTTTCATTGGGTAAAAAAGATTTACCCAGGCCTTTATGTTTTTGATTTTCCAACAAAGAGAGTATTTTGCTTTCACATAGTGAATATTTAAATCCACCTCTACACCATTTTCCATGTATTTCACATTTTTATCTTTTACTTTGCAAACACTTTGTCAAATATTAATATTTGACAATGAAACTCGAGCCCCACCACTTCTTTATCATCGCACATTGCGAATAGGATGAGAAAAATGAAAATACAATAGCGAAGGAAATGCAACCAAGTTCTTGTGAAGGATTAAATTCATTTTTTATTGGGAAAAATAAAAATTACCTGGGCCTCTATATTTCACACTTTATCTTTATCTCCCATCATTAAAAATCTTCATTAAATATTTCCATAGTTCACAAGCCCACTGCTGCCATGCATAAAATTTTAAAAAATTCCAAGAGACCATTACACATCGCCCATACATTATGAAAAGGTAAATTTTATTAGCGATGCATGATAAAGGAAAAGTATTTTCGCCCATCGCTAATAAAATGTGGAAGAACTGATATCAATCAGCAATGTGCGTTAGAGGCAACTACTTCACCCATCGCTAATCTAAAGTTGGAAATATGATATTTATTGGCAATACATGATCAGGAGAACTCCATAGCTTGACTATCCTTCACTTCAACTGTTGCACCATAAATTATGGCAGCCATAGCCAAAGAAAATGTGTAGGTCATTTTTTTGGCAATGTTGGGCATTTTTGTAGCTGTCGACAACCAAAAATTTATTTGAAACATGCTTAAAATCCCTACCCAAGCATTGGGAATGGTCAGAGGATGGATTTAAAGCATGGGGTAGCAAAATTTGACCAAATAGAGCCTCCAAAAATTGGCTGGAAGACAAAAAACGTGATTAGCATTCTCCAGACAAAACTCAATTTGAATCCAGCCCAAAAGACCTCCAAAATGCCTCAATGGAGAGGGAAACACCTCAATCCATACTGCAAAAGAGATTGCAAACAAAAATCTATCTTTAACAACTCCATCACTAATTTGCATTTAATTTTCCAACTCAAAATAGAGATGAGTGATGAAACTACCGTGAAAATGTCATGAAGTTCTTCAACCAATGAGAAGCCACAATTAAACTTGCATTTAATTCCCAATTTAAAACTATCAGATGAAGAAGGCCATCGCAAATTGTTTTGGCAAGAGAAGTTACCAATTAGCAATGGCCGGTGGTTACTGGAGCTAGTCATTGCTCATTGTTGATTTACTTTCAACACTTCCCATGAGAACAGAGATGTGTGATGGCTCAACTTTTAATGATTTTTTATAAAGTTCAAAGCTGCCTCACACTCATTCAATGCAAACCATCAAGCATCACTAATTTGAATTAGCTCAATCATTTGCAAATGGAGATGGGCAATGGAGTTTTAAAAGTCATGTTTGAGCCAATTAAAAGCAAGAATTAAAATTGCTTGTCCTCTAGAACATTTGAAATGTATTTTATGTTTGCCCTAAATAAATTTTTGCATTTTCCTAATATTTAAAATATTTAAAATATTAACATTTGAAAACATTAGAAAATGGACAAATTTTAGTTACGCCTATGCCCCAAACAAAGAAATTTCATTGCACACAAACAGTGATCCCTAGAGTTGAGATTTTTTTTGTGCAGCCATAATCAATTATTTAAAGAAAACCCATTTTCTCAAACTTTTCCCAGCCATCAAGAATCAGGTACTTCCTTTGTAAACTAGCCCCCAGGACATGTTCGCCACACCCAAAATGCATTAAAATAATGCATCATATGACCTCATTTTTTGATGAAAATTGAGCTATAGAGGTTTTAAACCAAAAAAAGAAATAGGTTGTCCTTAGATTTTCAAATTTTGAAACTTTTTGGGACACCAATTTTGGCCATGTTGCAGTCAGAAAAGGATTAGTTAACCCATCAAAGCTCATCTAAGAGGCACGAAACTGACCATGCATATTACCATTTGAACCAAAAATCTAATGCAACAAACGAAATAGCAAAATTCTTCCTAAGGTGTAAAATATTAAATACCGAAGTGGCTCACTCAGGCTTTTTCTATAATTTCACCTGTCAGAAACCAACTAGAGCACACCAAGTCACCTCTTTGAAAAATCATCAAATCTTCTCTTGGGGAACTACCACTAGACACACTAGGTCATTTGGGTACACTGAATATGTGTGCAAGAGGGCTTCCCTTCAATCCACATTCGTGAAAAGATATTAAGGGTCAAAGATGACCACTTTGAAGCATTCTAAAAATGCAGGTGTAAAAAGTGAACTGACTGCATCTGCTTTTGACCTGGTAAGAATATCAAATCTAATCATGAGAATCTAAAAACGGACCAGGGAGCATATGAATGTGGGGAGAATGGAGAGCAATAATCCATTTGGCATGAAAATCAACTAGCTCCTAATTGTGACCCTCCAAAGTAGGTCACTTAGGCAGATTTTTTTAGCGATACTTCAAAGTGTGCAGAGCAAAAATTTTCAATATGGGCACTCAAAATTTTGCAAATTTGAAGGTGCCAATAGGCTTTGCACTATCACATATCAAAAACACACTATGACTAATATACAACCTCTTTGTTGTTATCTATGGGGTTTGAATAGTAAAACTATAAACATCTCCCCCTAACCTCATGCTTCTCTTTATGCAATTATAGATGTCACTTGTGTAGTATGCACAAGCTTAGATTCATCCTTCTCTTGGTTTTTTTTTCTTCTCCAAACTTTCATAGTGTTTATTTTCTTGTGATAACCAAAAGGTTCTACCAAATTATTCTTACAAAACAGTACTTTATATCCAAACTTATGGCATCTATAGCATATAATCTTGTAACCAACATGGGAAGAAAAACAATTATAGTCTCTTGAAAATCCAAGAACATCATTTATGGATTTTTTCCTACAAAAAATTGCAATATGACCTAGATGATTGCATTTATAATATGTAACATCAATTCTTATATTTGACCATTCATAAGAATTCCTATTCAATCCAACTTTCCTTTCATGCATCCAACACTCATTTGCTCTATGACCAAATTCATAACAAGAATAAAAATAACCATGAAAAGAATTATCAAACTTGGACATGGTATGTTGTTCTGAATGAAACCTTTTTATAAACTTGTTGTTGTTGGCTTGTGCAAGAGTAATTCTTTTTGTCTTCTTCTTGTCTTCAATCTTAGGAGCAGAAGATAATAGTTTAAATCTATTTTCTTCCTTGGGGTTTCTCTAACCCTAGAACTCTGTCCTTTTTTAAAGCCTAAACCAATAGAATCCTTGTGATGTTTTTGCATCCTCAACATCTCATATAAAAACTTAGTACTCTTTTCAAATTGAAGTGTCTTGTGTAACTTGGAAGATGATTTTTCTTGTTCCTCTCTCAAAGAAACTATCTCTAACTCATATCTTTCACAATCAACCTCTTTTTCCTTAAATTTATATTTGACTTCTTCCTCTATTTTCTTAACTTCAACAACTTGTACCTTCAAATCTATGATCAATTTTTCTTCCTCTTGAATGGCTAAAAGTATCTTGGCCTTGGAATCCTTTTCTTCTTGAAGCTGCAACTTTAATCTTTGATTTTCCATTCTAACCTTCGTAATCTCATCAAGGGCACAAATGAGTTCACCTTCAATATCAATTTCACATTCATCTTCATCATACTCCTATTAATATTCACTCACAAAGTGGTCTCCTTCTTTGTAAGTCATTTCTTATAACTACTTCTTCATCATCCTTTGTAGTTGGTTTAGGTAGTGAGTAAAAGCACAAAGCTATGTCACACTTTATAAAGGAAACAACCAACACTAATCCAACTTTTAAACTTGAATCACTAAAAGGTAGCATATATGTTTTTAATTTTTAAATGATGTAAACTAGTAAAGTGTACATTTTTTAATATATTTTATGTTTGTATTTAAAAAAAAGATAAAAAAAAAATTAGAAACTAATTTTTAATAAATTTTCTCTTGTAATCCATGATAACTTATCACCTTGATCCAAGGTTAACTGATGGCATCGAGAGACCAGCATTGCACATAGAAAAAATGAGTACATTAGGTAGACGATGCAAAATGGCCTCCTCTACCTTTGTATAATCCAAACCTACCTCCATGGCATGATTGTGGTATTTTAAAAAACCTAGGTCACAACTCCAGGAGTTACATTGGGGACTCACAGGCTCAAGATAACACTCCTAACCCTAATTGTAGGCATTCAATGAGCTCCAACAATGTGGATGCACAACTAAAGGATGTCTATCAATGTTTGGCTAGAGGTGAATCTAGGGTTAGAGCTTCAGTTAGGTAGGGTCAACAACACCCTAAATCCCAAAGTAACCATAACTGCCCCAAACATTCTTTCTCAAATCACAATCTCCACAATCATTCCTCCTCTTCACATTACAACCCCTTGTCTCAAAATCACCACTATGCGAATGAGGAAAATGAAATCCCTCCACATCATAGGACCCCAATAAAATCAAATCCACAGAGGCTAAACGAGAGTAAAAGTTACTCTCACCCTAAATTTGGAGTTTCAAAATCTAAGGTCTTCTAGCGAGATTCATCATACAATGGGTAAACTTCTCATAATAGCTCCACTAGTGACAAAGCCTCTTTCAAGAATGGAGCTTTGGAAAGGGGAAATAAAGAATGGAGGCCGGTTCTGATGATTCTAGTGTACCTAGAAGCCCAATATGTAGAATATGAACAAAATGGGTCTTTGTGCAAATTTGGGGCACTGATAAACCACTTTTAGAATTTTGTATATGGATGAAGGAAAACTATATGAGCATTTTGACCTAATAATGGTTTTTGCATCATCACTCTTTATTTTGTTTAAAAATGTCACAATCAAAGCTAAAATTATTTGGAAAGGACCTTACTGGTATGGGGAAACATTTATGGGAATTCTTGATTGGAAATTTAACACATCTTTAGAAGCCCTAAATTTGTTTCCTCATCCAGTTTGTTTTTCTTTACCTCCTGCCAGTGGAATTCTTAGATACCTGTTCCATTAAACAAATTGTACCTCATTTTGGTGACTTTCTTAAAAGTGAATTTGTAATCACAAATGGAAATCCCGCCATTAGGGTCTAGGCTCTGATCAAAAAAATCTCAATTTTTCTTCCTCTAAGGATATGTTTATCCACTCTTAAGGGAAACTAGTTTCAACCAATTTCATGGGAATCCTCATTATAGAAGGAAGCAACCATTTTCGTCGATTCCAACATTTTTTCTCGTGTTGAACTAATGGATTTTTTAGCTTTATCGAGGACCTTGGGTTGGAACCAGCAGCCTAATAGCAACCAACCTAGCAGTGTATCCCTAGTTTCTCCTCTTCAACAAGAATCTTCAACAAAGAAGATCCTAGTTTTTGAGATTGTTAACACAAATTCTGAGGAAATCTCTTAAGATAAGTCTTGGGAACCTGGGGATAAATCCAACGATCCCCCCTCATTAACAATCCTTCTCCCTCTCATCAATCTTTTCATTCTAAAAAGGATATAACGAGTTTTGAAGACCTTCTTAATGGCTCAAAAGATGACCCCATGAACTTTGTAAATGATGTAATGATTAAGGTTGCAAAAGATCTCATAGAAGAAATAGTTGATGAGGTCCTTGAGGAACCTAAGCCAAATAAAATCTCCCCTTATTTCTCAATCTGCGTCTAAAAGAAAACTCAACTTTTCTAAAAATGCTCTTCCTTCCTTGACCAATTTTGACACATCTCCACCTAACCTCCTCTCATCCCCACCCATTTCACAAACTGAATCTGACCTCAAGGCCCTCATTACTCCCAAAAGAAAATGTGGACACAAATCTAAAAAGGAGAAAACCAACATGGAAATTGCAGTAGGGCTTCAATCCAATCTATAAATGAATCTTTGATCAACTTCTAAGAAGGGTGAATGGATTAACACCCCTCCCCAACTTTCACAGTGTGATCCTATTGTGGGGAGAAAATCCTTAGAAAGAATCAATATAATGAGGGGAGACGGTTTCTCTCCTTGAGCACAATGAGGATCCTCTCATGGAACGTTAGGTTATTAGATTCCCCTAACAAACGGTGTACCATAAAGCATCAGCTTCTTGGATCTCTTTCAGAAATAATTCTCCTACAAGAAACAAATTTTCTTATCAATTAGCTTCAAAAAATTTTGATCCTTGGACAGATTGGGGCTTTATTGCCTCTATTGAAAATACAAAATATTGAGAGGGTGGGGTGAATCAATATTCCACAAAACCATAATAGAATCCACTTAAACATTATCACAATTATGATTGAATCGACAAGAGAGAACACAAAAGCAATTAAATGCAACCATACACATGAACACCAAGATTTTTACATGGAAAACCCAAAATGGGAAAAACCACGGTGAGGGTTAACTCACAATATATTATATCTGAATATAAATTATCACGAGGCTCACTGCCAGGGCTCATTGTCCTTGAAAAGGCTAATTTCCTGAGTACAAAAGATGGATAACTACCAAGATACAATGATAGTGGCTCACTGCCAAAAGATTGAACTAATAGGATACACCTTCAATGTGCAGGGTTCAATTCCAATGAAGCTAAGAATAAGAAGTACTACCTCACACAATAGTCACTCAACAAAACTGTATTTATCACAACTAATAAAGCATTTAGGCTCTAATCTTCTCCTATGTTCGCATTCACTTCTCCTTCTCGCTCATACATCCAAACACACACACTTTCATCTTATATATATACACGTATATCTTTCCCATCAATAAGGTCAACACCATCTAAGGGGTATGTGTAGGATCATGATGGGCCAAAAAGTGGCGATATGATGGGTATTTGTTGGGTATGTGGCTAATGACTTTTTTTTTACCCAAAATTGATGAAATGAAAAGGGTTTTTAAAGGAGATTCTCAGTTTTCCACCAATATAAATTATGCTTTACTTTGAATTAATAAATAATTATTATTCATTTTCTATTTGAATTATGACAAAAGTCCTGATTGATAGGTTGATTGAAAAATATCTATAGCTTTCAAATGGTATCACATTTTTGGAATCCAAAACATGCATCACATTCTATGCTTCGCATACTATAGGATTAAAAAAAGAAAGATTGAATTTCATAAAGTTTTGACCAAGTTAAGGTGGTCAGACATACGAGTTTTTATATTTTTTAAAATTTGTAATAAAAAATTCATAATTAATTATTTTCTTGGAAAAAAATTACAAAAAAATATGCATCACATCTAGACGTAAGTCCTCTACTTATGTCTAAAATATTATAAAAAAACATTATCATTTTATTGTGGTTAGGGTGGTCAGACAGACACCTACTTCTTATGTTTTCCCTAAAATTTAGGTACTATTGCATTGAAATTTCAAACTTTCACCAAATATATATTTAAAAAAAAATAAACCTAGTAGTTTAGAAACTACATTCAATTTTCTATCTATTCTTACATAGTTTTGAAATAATATAGATAGCTTATTCAAATTTTTACATCAAGTTGCCTAACTCTGATTTTTCTAAATTTTTTGCCACTTAAAGGCCTATTTTTTCATGATGATCCTACACATACCCTAAGGTTTAATGATTTTATCCACATAGTGCATTATACCAAGTCAACTATAAAGCATAACTAATCTTCATAATATATCACATTCACTGAGTCGGCTAAGACTAGAATGCAATTCTCCAAACCAACGAATAATCCTCAAAGCAAACACCTTCCGGATCTGAGAACACATTAATTTCCCATCATACTACTAGCAAAGAGACCATCAACAAAATTGCAGCATAAGAATGTTCACTTTAGTAGAATGCAGAGTCTCCCGCATAGTATGCCAAACACAGAGCAATCGTAGGATATAGAGTTAAACTCTGTTAGAGAACTTTTTTCTCATAAAAAAGGACATCTCAAGATCAAGGATATAGCTATATGAATAAGTCAACAAAATATGGTTAAGATATTAGAGTCATATTAGATCTTGCAGTGAATTATGGACTCAAATACCAACACATTGATACATCACAAAAGAGTATTACCAATAGAGAACAACTTCTAGTAAACCAAGCAAACTTCCCATATAGCTATGACCATGTTGACATCAATGAAAACATAAGAACAACCAACACAACCATCCACACTTCATGCTCGTTGCAAAGCTTCCAACAATACCCCCCTTTGGCATTGATGGCAACATGCATGACAAAAACATTTTCTAGTATACCAAAACTGAATACTCTGACTACTCCCCCTATCAAAATTGTTCTTCAAACAAATGTTTTCCCTTTGTCTCTCTATCTCTTTATCTCTTTATCTCTCCCCCTTTGACATCAATGACAAAGGAAGGGGTTTGGTATATATGTAAATATGCATCAAAATGTAACCAGAAAAATATAAACATAACATTGAATTAAATTGAAGAAGAACCTTTGAGACTCTCCAAGATAGCCTTCCACGATGCTTTACCTTCTTCCCATGAACCTTTTACACTGACAAGAATCTTTTAAGATAGCTCAAGTTTAGTTAAGGACTCTACACCATCTGTTAAAGTATTGGGACTAAGATTAATCTCTGATAATTCACCAATATAGCCAAGAGCACTAGAAACATAAGTATGTCTAAGCTTAATTATGTCTCTAAGTGCCACAAATTTCTTGATAACATCTATCCTTCGATCTTATAGAGAGAATAATTTTTCCTAAAGCTGCACAATGTAGGAACACCTTTGATTATCTTTATCTTTTACTAACCTATATGTATTTGCATGAGTGCTCAATCGGGACTCACTCATCCTTATCTCATTTCTCATATCTAGTGTACTGCCATACCAATCTAGGCAAAAAATAAAGTAGTTCCCAAGCATCTTTTTCACAATCTTTTACACTCTCCAATTCCTTCATTACATGATTGTGTGCATTAACACATTTTCCTTTGATATCTTCCAAATTTCCTTCATTAGACCTAATTCCAACATATATTTCAAGTCTGGAGATGTAGACCTTCAAAGAATTAATCATGCTACAAATATTCTCCACAATAAAAATAGATGAATCAAAATTAGCATCAGGAATAACCTTCTGCAATTCTTACAAAGCTCTCTAAATATTTATTCTTTCGTGCTCATGTTCAAGCTCACTTTCCTCTACACTTTCTTGGTTACCAACACTCTTCCATTTCTTCCCTATTTTGGTCATGCTACCGAAGGTACCTTCTACATTGAGGTCCTTAGGGATTTCCAAAATAATTTTAGCATATTTATCAACTTCAGCCTCTAACACTTCATAATCCAATTTAGATATCCAAACTAACCTTGATTCAACTGCTTCCATGTGACAAAAATCTGTAGACACAAGAAAATTTATGCTTTTGGAGTATCTTTCCACAAAACTTACGAGAATCCTAAACATTTTGTTCATCTTCATCTAAATGTTCCAAATAATGCAACAAAGGTAGACTCTTGCGCATTTGAACTACCAATATTTATCATCAAGTTCCTGATTTGATAGGCAATAGGCTCTGAATTTGACCATTCTATCCTTCCTATTACCGGTAATTCTCTCAAGAAGTAAAAGAGTAAACAAACAACCAAATTGCCATATCAAATTGTATTCTTCTTACTCTTCTTGACCTCCTTTAAATTCTTCAAAATATGTATATGAAGTAATTCACACAAGTCATATTCCATACCTCTTGTTACCACATCAACAATAGTATGCACCGCAGCAGTAGAAACTGTAAGATCATTGTTAAGGATACAAAATTTGTGACTGATGACCATAGTAGCATATCATATTACTGGATCAACAATAAAACTCAAATCAATCTCTTTCCCTTTAGAACTCGCACCTGTAACCTCAATTATTTATTTTTCATACATATCCTTCAATTTGGGAACTGGTCCTGAGCAACAAAAACCAGTCACAACTCTAATAGATTCTTTGGAAATCAAATGTGCCTCATCTATCCACAGAGATTCATCATGAATTCTCCTCAATGCTATTCAGATATACTTCTCAAATTCAAACAAGGGAACTTTCCTCCAAACATCCAACTTTTTCTCAACTAATATTCTGCTAGCATCATGGCTCTCTTTCAATTCTCTTTCCCAAAGCACGTTCAACTAAATTGATGACTTCTCTTCAATCTTACTATAAACATATGCATAAATATCTTCTATAGGAAACACTCTTGGAGGGATGCAAGAGAATGCACCAACATACTCTTCTAAAACATTCCTCAAATATCTCTTCAATCTAGCTTTATCCACACAATTCACAACTTTTGGATCATCCATAGCAATAAAAGTGAAAGATTGTGCAAACAAGAATACCTCTGATAATGCTAATAAGAAATGTATAGATATCCTACTTGCGGAGCTCACTTCGAATCCATCTATTATCTTCTTCAAATTCTGAAATTATGAATTTCCCTCTAAACTTTCTTTGCACACTTTTCTGAAAATACATAAGCCATTAAAATTTATTCCTTTCATTTCAAATAATTTTGCAATAAATTCTTCAACTTGCAAGTAGATTTCCTTGAAAATTGTGTATGCCTCCATTGTTTCAAATTTTGTAGACTTCATTCTTCACACATGCTACTAATAAAATACATTAACCTTGTTACCACATTAAGTATACTTTTGTCATGATATGACACAAGTACCGTTAAGGGGGTTTATTAGATTTTCTGATGATCACTCCCCCTTAGCCACTGTTTTTATTTAGAGATCAACAAGAGTATCTACACCAAAGGTTAGCAAAGATAAGACTAATTATTCCTTTCTCCAAATCTCTTTTATTTCCTTTCTTGCTTCTTTTGGATCAAATGTTTGAACATTCATTTTCACCAAATAGATATTTTTCTTTCTTTCATTGTTACTACTAGGGTGTTCTAGATTGTTGCACTTACAACAAACAACATTCTTCTTTCCATTTTCCCTTTTATCCAATAGACTAGCTTTATATCCATTCTTCCTTTGAATTTCAATTTCTTGACATTCTTTAGTTCTTTTCTTCTCATTCAATTGTTGCAACATACTAGAGATGATTTCTTCTCCTTCAGTCAACATATCACATGTTTCAACACTTTTACTTTGCATTTTTTCAATATACTCATTTTCTTTTATTAACTTGTCCTTCATAACTTCCATTTCTTCTAAATATTTGGCAAAGACCACTTCCAAAGGAAAAAATTTCTTATACTCAAACTCGGGGACCTTCCTCAAGCTATTAGGCTTCTTTTGAGGAAGCAAGCTTTGATACCAATTGTTGAACATCTAGAATATTGAGAGGGGGGGTGAATCCGTATTCCATAAAACCATAATAGAATCCACTTAAACATTATCACAATTCTGACTGAATTAGCAAGAGGGAACATAAGAACAAGTCAATGCAACAATACACATGAACACCAAGATTTTTACATGGAAAACCCAAAATGGGAAAAACCACAATGAGGGTTAACTCACATTATATTATATTCGGATACAAAATATTACAAGGCTCACTGCCAGGAATCACTGTCCTTAAAAAGGCACACTACTTGAGTACAAAAGATGGCCAACCACCAAGATACAATGATAGTGGCTCATTTCCAAAAGATTGAACTGATAGGATACACCTTCAATTTGCAGGGTTCAATTCCACCGAAGCTCAGAATAAGAAGTACTACCTCACATGACAGTCACTCAAAAAAATTGTATTGATCACAACTAATAAAGCATTTAGGCTCTGATATTCTCCTCTATTTGCATTCATTTCTCCTTCTCACTCATACATCCACACACACACACTTTCATCTTATATATATACAAGTATATCTTGTCCATCAATAAGGTCAGCACCATATAAGATTTAATCATTTTATCCATGTAGTGCATTATACTAAGTTGGCTATAAAACATAACTAGTCTTCATAATATATTGCTTTCACTGAGTCGGCTAAGACTAGACCACAATTCTCCAAACCAACAAATAATCCTCAAAGAAAACAACTTCCTGATCTAAGAACACATTAATTTCTCATCATACTACCAACAAAGATACCATCAATAAAGCGACAACATAAGAATGTTCACTTTAGTAGAATGCAGAGTCTCCCTCACAATATGCCAAACATAGAGCAATAGTAGGATACAAAGTTAAAATCTATCAGAGATAACTTTCTACTCACAACAAAAGATGTCTCAAGATCCAGGATATAGTCGTTTGAACGAGTCAAGGAAACATGGTTATGAGATTAGAGTTATATTAGATCTTGCGGTGAATTCCAAACTCAAATACCAACACAATGATCCATCAAAAAAGAGTATTACCAGTAGAGAACAACTTCTGGTAAACCAAGTAGACTTCCCATATAGCTATCACCATGTTGACATCAATGACAACATATGAAAAAACAACACAACCATCCATACTTCATGCTCATGTTGCAAAGCTTCCAACAACCTCCCTTGTTCAATGGGCTTCAAGAAGCCTAGCTCTCTTGTGGAATAAGCAATATGTCAGAGTAGACCAATTTGAATCAAAAGCCAATTGGATTAGAGCATTAGTTTTGTGCTTAAGGACAAATATTTATTTTTGGCTCTACAACATTTATGGTCCATGCACTATCTCTAGCAAGAGACAAATTTGGAGGGAAATTTATCTCAGTCTTCCTGCATTAAAGTATTTAAGATCTTGGCTAGGGATTTCAATGCAGTTAGAAATCTCACCGAAAAAAATGGTGGCATAATACCTTTGAAAGCAGTAATGGATGATTTTAACAATTTCATCATGTCCAACAATCTTTACAATTGTCCTATGAAAAATGGAACATTTACTTGGAAAAAAAAGAGGGAAATTTTTTCCCAAATTGTAGAAAAACTTGATAATTTCTTACTTTCGGATAACTAGTTATCAGCTTCTTTGGATTTCTCCTCAATAATTCATACCCTATCAAGCTCATATCACTTTCCAATTTCTCTCTTTCTCTTTGAAGATAGGGGTATCACCAAAAGTTGTTTTAAACTCGAAGCCATGTGGTTTCATGATATAAATTTCATCAGTTTAGTAAAAGAGTGTTGGTAGAATTATCCTTTCTTCAAAGGAACTAGGATGTTTCATTTAAGAAAAAAGCTTCAATAAGTTTGAAAAGTAAAATTAAGGAATGGAAAAAAAATCATTTTAAAAATATTTTCTTAGAATTGTAGTGTATTGAATCAGAACTTTTTGGTCTTTGTGAGGTAGTAATTGAAAGGGGTATGGAAAATGAACACTCTCATATGGAGAAGTTTCTAAGGGCTGAACTTGATGAAGTTCTCGCTCGTGAAGAATGTTACTGGAGATAGAAGTCTAGAGAGATTTGGCTAAAAGAGGGAGACATAAACACAAAAAAAATCCATGCCTCGACGAAACTTCATCGTCAATCAAACAAGATCTTTTCAATTCATTCTTCTTTTGGGGAATCCCTTTATTCAGAGAAGGATATAAGACTGGAAGTAACTTCCTTCTTTAAAAACTTATTGGCTCGATAATTAATCCACAAACCTCTAGAAAATAACTCGGTAATTGATAATATTCCTTCATTAATTTCTTCTAAACAAAAAAAATGTTAATGTTTGAATTCACCTTAGAAGAAATTAAAATGGTGGTATTTTCAATGGAAGTGGATAAAGCCCCAGGTCCAGACGGTTTCACAATTTTGTTTTTTCAAAAGTGTTAGGACTTTGTGGGTAAAGATATACTTTTAGCTTTGGAGGAATCAAGAAGGTACAAAAATATGCTTAAGGAAATGAATTTAACCTTTCTTTCTCTCATTATGAAAAGTTCAGATCCTTCATCATTTAATAATTTCAGACTGATAACACTATGCAAATCTATTTACAATATTTTCACCAAGGCTATCGCTTCTAGACTTGCAAGGTTGCTTCCTTTTATCATCTCGAAAGAACAAGGTGATTTTGTTCCCAAGAAGGATACTCCTGAAGGGGCAATCTTGGCACATGAAGCACTTCACTCAATCATGTAAGATAAATCTACAACAATGGTTCTTAAACTAGACATGTCAAAGGGTTATGATTGAGTAAATTGGGACTTCCTATTGGAAATTCTAAAAAAAATTGGCTTTAGTAATAGTTGGTGTAAATGTCCATATACTCTTATATTTCAGGTGCTAGATTTTTAGTATTAATAAATGGAACCCTCTATGGATTTTTTGCTCCCTCACAAGGCATGAGACAAGGAGATCTTCTATCTCCGTTTCTTTTCATTTTAATGGATGAGGGGTTGAGAACATCTATAATCTCTGCTCGAGAATCCAGACAGTGGAAAGGTATTTATGCCCATTCATTCCCCACTCCAATTTCTCACTAAAATCATAGTTTCAGACTACTGTTCACATTTGGGTCAACTTTGTAACTCAGAAAAATCAAAAAAATTATTTTTAAATGTCAATCTTGTTGTACAATCCAATTTAATAAAATTTTGAAGCTTCCAATGTGGTTCACTCCCTTGTAAATACTTGGGCATTCCCTTCTTCTCAGGAAAGGAGAAACATGAATTTTGGGGCAGTCTACTTTCTTCAATTACGAGCAAAATTTCACTTTGGAAATCAAAGTGGTTAAATCTAGTTGGGAAATTAGTGATGCTTAAATTAGTCTTATGTTCTCTCTCAATCTATCTCATGACAATCTTGAATCTCTACAAAGGGAAGGGAACAAGAATTCAAAATATTTTCAAATATTTTTTATGGATAGAAAATGTAACTTCTAAGAAGAAACTATTTCTTGTTGCTTGGGAATCTATTCATGACCCCAAGTCCAAGGGCAAAGTAGGTGTAAGAGAAATCTTCCAAAAAAATAAAGCCCTTGGTGCAAATTTGATATGAAAAATCTACTCTACAACTGAAGTAAGATGGTGCAAAATAATGAAATATAAATACTTAAGACTCTCAAGAAAGGGAAAGGATCTTTACTCAAAGGGATCTTCCTAAGGGATCAAAAATTTGGAGTTTTATTTCATCTTGTAGAACATTCATTCTTCCTCATCTCTCATGGGTTATCAATAATGGGGAAAAACTCTCTTTTGGGAAGATGCTTGGAATGGTCATAAACCTCTCTGAACACTTGGAGACTGGAAACAAATAGAACTTCCGCTCATAGCCAAATGGGGCAACAAAGTTTGAGATTATATAGAAGTTGACCCTTTGGATCCTTGTCAAGTTAAGTGGAAAAAGTTTGATATTTTTGCAAGTTCCTTCTAACTTATAGATCTCTCTAAAAGTTGAACTTGCTCAAAGACATATTTTTATCCAACAAACATGATGAAATAATTTGGACAAAATCCAAGTTAGGGAAATATAATGTTAAATACAGATACAACTCTTTAACCTCGAGAAATCTTGAGAACATGTGGCCTTGCAAACTCTTTTGGGTCCCAAATGTTCTACCAAAAGCAAGAGCTTTTACATGGCTAGCTATTAAAGACAAAATCCTTATAGAGTTAAGATTGGATAGGTTGGGCATCACCACCCTGTTCTCTTGTGTCATGTGTGGTAAAGCTCTTGAAACAATGGATCACCTTCTTCTGTGGGATGTGACTTTTCTCATCAATGTTGGACGTGGGTAATGAATAAATTGGGATGGTCAAGCCCTCTCTAGAATTCCATCCTCCAATAGTTCATCTCATGGACCTTCCTCTTTAATTCCTCTTCATTTTCTTATTTATGGGAGATATTCCCTTCCATAATAATTTGGAATATTTGGTTGGAAAGAAACAATAGAATTTTTAGAAAAAATCATTCCTCTTTAGCTCAGGTATTGCAAAAAATTGAGGTTTCAATTTTTGAAGTGTCTTCGACTTCCCTGTTCAAAAATGTACATCAATGTAAATAGTTCTCAACATGGGATGCTCTCATCCTAAAAAATTGGTATCTTTTGAAGCTCCCTCGAGTTGGCTCTAATTCTAATAAAATAGAAAAGGTCAGTAGAGACACCTTGAAGTGGTCCCCTCCACCTAGAGACTATCATATTATATTTTGATGGAGCCTCAAGAGGCAATCTAGTAAAATCAAGTATAGCAGCTATCTTAAGGGATTAGAAAGGTGATTTCATTAGAGTTGTTTGTGAATTAATTCTAGATGGTACAAATAATGTGGCCAAACTCAAAGCTCTGAGCTTGGGATTAAAATTTGCAAGGAAACTTTCAATCTCCCAAATTCACATTGAAAGAGATTAGTTGGTAATGATTTCTACTCTAAAGAATAGAGGATCAGATTCCTGGTACCTAAATTATATCTTGTCCCATATTTTGAAACAACTTGAAATTTTTTCCTCTTTTCAAATATCTCATTGCTATAGAGAGATAAACTCATTTACAGATTTCTTTCTAACAAGATGATTGATGAGTCCATTGAACACAAAGAATTTTCTACATAGGATTGTGTTCATCTTTTCTCAATGTCTTGATTGCCGACCTCTAGTCTTGGGGTTCTTTTTATCAATCATATAGGGTTTCAATGAAAAAAGCTAGTCATTGTTTTCAAATATCTTTTAACAATGAGGTCACCAAATGTTGGTAAAAGTCTAGCGCATTCCATCTTCAAAGACATGCTTAGTGGATTTTCATCATTCCATAGTTCTTATTGTTATTGGCCTCATGTTTCATAAAATCTAGGCTCCAAAATTCACAAGTTATTTCCATCTGTACATTATTCCTCCATGGATATTTTTTTATTAAAGTTTTTGATGGCGGGTTATTAAGTGTTGAGAGACAAAAGTTTTATTTTGGGAATGTTGGTGCAAGGTGTTACTTTCAATTCCCAAAAGGGACATTTTTATTCCTAAAACCTTCATTCTCAAAAATTAATTACTGAGGTTTGATTGGGTGAATGTACTTGCTATCATTCTCTTCACTGTGGTGATTACATAGAAACTAATAAAATTTTTAAGTGGGTACCTCTTGCAGGTTGGAATTTGTGACTTTTTATCACCTTTTTATGCAGATATTGATAGGTTTCCCCTCTCCATAGCAGGATTGTATCCTCTTGTTCAACATTTGGGAGGGATTTTTGACCCATCCATGGTGAATCATTTATTACCAAATTTTGGTAATTAATCCTATTTTGTTTTTGGCGGCTGTTAGTTTGGATGCCAATTTTGGCATTGTAAAGGTTTTGGATAAATATTTCTTCCTCCTCTTTGGTGTCCTCGAGTAAGAATTTATCCTTATTGAGGAACACTAGAGAGGAGAAAATAAGTGGAAATTTTGGAAAAATTCATTTTAAACATAGCAAATTTGTTTAATTTCCAAGACATGCCTAATCGCTAGGCATTTGGTAGGAGAAGAATTCTTGATTGTACTCCTTTCTACTTGCACATTTAATGAATTCTAATTGCAAGCTCGTGTGTGGCTTTGCACTTAGTGAACTAACAACTATTTGTTTTACTTTATATTTGGTTTGAGATGACTGGTTTCATACTTACTCTTCAGGTGATTTTCGCTCCTCCTGGTTTCTATGATGGCTTTGGATAGGCTCTTTAGAGTGTTTGTTTCACCCAGATACCACAAAATTTGTGATAATTCTCCAATCACGAAGGAAAAATTGAGAAGGAAATTCTCATTCGAATGCAAGCAGGTGAAGGGCACAATACAAGTGGTTTTAGGCTTCAATTGGATGAACCTGCATGCCATGGCACTTCCATATGGGATGGCTTCATAGTTTATTTCTAACCTCATGGATGTGTCATGGCCCATTGAAATGGTAAAATTTCTTGCAAGTACTTTACTCCAAATGTATGTGATCTTTCCTCTCTTCAGTCGGCTCTAGAAGGCTATTATATGTTGCAAGGTTCTAATTTGGTTGGGGGAATCATTTGCTAACATGTCTTAATGGATAGATTCCTCTCTAGGCTTATTTGTGCTATGGCACATGGTTTAATTAATGATTTTACTCATGAATTTAATGCAAGACTTTTGAGCCTCAGGTTATGTTATGGTAACTTTGTATGTGACCCCATTTAGGAACTGTACAATTCAGTTCACCTCCTCATCAGACATGCTCTTATAGAGCCACAAGAGGAACCTTACTTTTCACCTCCTATGGATATTGCATTATCTGAAGAAAGCTCCACTTGAGGGGGCCACTTTTCTCCTCTGGTTCTTTTTTGGTTTCGTTGGCAATATGATCTCTCATGTTTATCTCTAGGTTTATCTCTAGGTTTCTTCTTTCTTCAAGATATTTATGCTAATGTTGTGATTGATATTTTCCCTAATCTTGTGGCTAGAAGCTCCTCCTTGGTTCATTCTCTTCCTGCAGGTCAGTGTGGGTTCTCATTTTTAGTTACTAAGGTTCTTTATCTCTTTTGGTTTCACCATCCTCTCCTGGCTCGCAAAGTTCATCAATGTTTTAAGGGTTTTGTGCTTCACCCTCTCCATGCCTCCTAGGGTTTAGCTCTTTCTTCTACTTCAAAGCTTCTGAGCTTTTTGCACTTGGTTCCCTGGGCACATTTTTGTTCTTTCTTAATTAGGTTGATTATAGATTGTATGTGAAGGCTATCTTTCTGAAACAATTTTGGTCTCGAGTTGTTAGGGTCTCATTCCTCAGCTTCTATTTGAAATGTAATACTCTTCTTATTTCAATAATAATATTTTGTGGCATTGCCACCTTTATTTTTTTTAAAATAACACTATAATTTAATTGCTAATAAAATGTTGAAAAATATAGTTACATGAGACATCAAATTTTTTATAGTAATTTTTTTTTTCTTTCAATTTTTTTGTGTATTTATAATTTGAAACTTTAGTGCAAAGATTTTTTTTTTCCAATTTTGATAAATATATATTTTAAAATAAATATTAAATTTTGTGTGTATCAAAAATAGTTATTTACATTCGATGTCAACTTTCATATTAAATATTTATCTAAAATGGAAAAAAAATATACCATCTTGATATAGATTATTTTATCTAGTGCATCATATTTTTTTCAATTTTTTTTAATAAGTTTTAGTATTTTTCCTTGGCATGGTAACCAACCTAATATTTTGTGTTGATAACCTACTTTTAGTAAAAATAAAATATAAAATTAAACTATTAAAATCAATATATTTTTGGAAACTACACTTATGGTATTTTTTATATTTTTAAAAAAATGTTATTTACATGAGTAGGATTTATTTAAACATCAAGTTTTCATATAATTTTTTTTTTGATAAATTGGCCTCAAAGTGGTGCTCCATATATTTTTAGCCAACAATTTTAGTTGAAAAAGTTGTGCAAGTATCTAACCTAGCTAGAATGAATATTACTAGATCATATGTTTGACCAAAAATAATTTTTAGTTAGAAATACTTAAATTCAATTGTGCTGATAAGTTGGCCGAATGTGTGACACAACTTTGTACTTTTACCCTGGTGCTTTTTGTTTATAATTTTGCTGGGTATTTCTTTTTTCTTTGTTTCTTTTAATTTTTGCCATTGTACTCCATCACCAAGATCAACCCAAGTTGATTAAGCTTTTACAGGGAACCTATTTCTCTGATACCACTTGTTGGAGTATAGGACCACTAAGAGGGGGATTGAATCAGTGGTCAAATAAAACCAATTTCAAAACTTAATATACCTAATTATTCAGAGACTCTATATATTGTATGTTATGAAAAACACAAATATATGCAAATCAAAACATAACATATGAATCAAGGATAATCAACCAAGCACAATGTGACACACCATCAAGAAGAAACAAAACATAGGATTTATGAGTGGAAAAACCTTAAAAGGGTGAAAAAAACGCTTTGAACATTTGCTCTATTAAACCTCACTAACTAAAAACTTGTTGATTACATATTGCATGCCTCACTGGCAATACAACAAGCCTCACTAGCTACACTCTATGCCTCACTGGAAAATACACATCACTTCAAAAAAAATAAACAAAAAACTAGAGGGTTACTTTGTTTCCATACAATCCATTGCTCAATATTTGCATCAGCAAAACTCCATCTCCCTTGATTGTTACATTATTTGGGAGATAAAAAACATAATAAAAAATGTCTCTTACACAATCATATATGTGACCAATGACATAGTGAAGGTTAACTATATGCCCAATCCATACAAATTTGAGGCATATTTAACCCACTAAGCATTAATCCCAATAAGATCATTCACTGTAAACAAAGAAAAATAAGTCATTAAAACTAACATTCTAAATCATGAAAGCTTGAAAAACCTCTAATCTAAGACATTGAAACTTATTCTATAGGAGAAGTGGTGTCGCATTGATGTGAAATGGTGACCCTTTCCCAATCCCTTCGATAATAAGTTTGTTTCAATCAGTTTTATTGAAGAAAACTGATGAAACCAATGATAGATGTGTATGAAAAAATTATTTAAAGCTAAATGAATATGATGCAAGCTATTTTAACATTATTTATGCTAAGATGATTTATATGGGTGTATGCAAATCTACTCTAAATGTATGCAAGCTTAAAAAGATTAAAATCTTAATTAACAATTAAGCTAAATGAATGCATCTATGCTATCATGGAAGCAATTAATAGAAGCTTAAAGCTAATATGCAACTAAAAATGAACTAAAATATGCTAAATGTGAGTAAAGTATGAGTGTGAGTGTGAGTGAATTCAACAACATATGTTTGCAATTGAAAGATGGATCCATTTGTCTCCAAATAGTGTTCTATTTATACAAAAGCAAATGAGAAATGAAGGGTTGAGATCAATAAGATCAATTAACTGTCAAGGATGAAAGGAAGAAGAGGCATGGTTCATGGATTCTCATCAACGGGTGAGAATGCAAGATGAGATTTAATCAAGGGTTCTCATTTGTTCCAAACAAACACACTTTTGACCTGCACACACATGTCACAAGGTAACTTGCTCAAGAAGTCACATGTTTAGCTTGCTCAAGAAGCCAAGTGAGAGGGTATGTGCAAGATCACAATGGGCCAAAAAGTGGTGATATGATGGGTATTTGTAGGGTATGTGGCTGACCACTTTTTTTTTACCCAAAATTGATGAAATGAAAAGGGTTTTTAAAGGAGATTCTAAGCTTTCCACCAATATTAATTATGCTTTACATTGAATTTAATAAATAATTATTATTCATTTTCTATTTGAATTATGACTAAAGTCCTAATTGATAGGCTGATTGAAAAACATCTATAGCTTTCAAACGGTACCACATTTTTTGAATCCAAAATATGCATCACATTCTATGCTTTGCATACTATAGGATTAAAAAATAAAAATTGAATTTCATGAAGTTTTGACAAAGTTAAGGTGGTCGACATACTAGTTTTTTATATTTTTTTAAAAATTGTAATAAAAAATTCATAATTAATTATTTACTTGAAAAAAATATAAAAAAATATGCATCACATCCAGACATGAGTCCTCTACTTATGTCTAAAATCTTATTAAAAAAATTATCATTTTATTGTGGTTAGGGTGGTGACAGACACCACTTCTTATTTTTCCCTAAAATTTAAGTACTATTGCATTGAAATTTCAAATTTTCACCAAATAGATTTTTTTAAATAAACCTAGTATTTTAGAAACTACATTCAATTTTCTACAAATTCTATTGTTATATATTTTTGAAATAATATAGATAACTTATTCAATTTTTTACATCAAGTTGCCTAACTCTGATTTTTCTGATTTTTTTGCCATTTAAGGGCTTGTTTTTTCCATAATGATCATGCACATACCTGAGAATATCCCTTTTTCAAATGATTGGAGGGGAGAGAATATTCTTTGGAATATTCTCATGGGTGAGGAAAAGAGGACACTTTTCAATTTAAAACAAAGTTTTAATTGTAAAGGGGAAGGAATATTCCATGGGAATATTCCCTTTAGAGGAATGTGCAAAGGAGGAATATTCCCTTGCAATTGGAAGAATTAGTAATTTGATAATTAAAACAAAGTTTGAATTATGCAAATTAGGGGAGGGTAAACCCACAAAAGTGGTTTACAATTCCAGTGAGGAAGGAAAAGTTGCAAAAAATGACCCCATGCAAAAAAAATGGTTTTTGGGGGTTCGAATGAACTTTTGGTTTGAGTGAACCCAAAGGGGGTTCGCTAGAACTCGAGTTTGAGCCAACCCATTAAATGCACGGTCCCACCATTCCTGGGAAAAAATAAAAAGAAAACCTTTGTGGAAAGGAGGTTCGCTCGAACCAGGGTTTGAATGAACCCTAGTTCAAGCGAACCCCTAGGTGTTTGCTTGAACCCCCCTTTTCCCACCTTCTCACCCTCTGGCACCAAAAATCTCCAGAATTTTTCCCTTCAAAGATCGGGTTGAGAATGAAAATGGAGGAGACTTCACAAACCCAATTAGATGATGGTAGTCCTCGAAACGAGTTATCCAACGAATATAATTTTAATATGTTTTAGTTTTATTATGTATTTTTTTTAGTTTTATTAAACATTGGCTTTTCACCAAAAATCAAGCTCTCTATTTTACACATGTGGAAAAATAGAAAATCATCAAAAACAATTTTTGAAAAATATGAGTTCACCAGGTATTGAAGTCCTTGATCCAACAAAAAAAAATGAATTTCAATACATACAAAAAAATTTACGTTGTATACGGTCCACCTATGTCTGAATTGTAATTGGTTTGACTTCAAAACTTGATTAAGGAAAAAATATTCAATAAAACACTATGAAACCAATTGGAAGCACTAGATATCGTAGTTACAAATCTAAATTTGAAAAAAATAGAATTTTATCCTTCATGGAGAAAAAGTTATGTTGTATACAGTGAGCATCACTCCTTAAAATTGGTGTTTACTAAATAAAGCTAGTTTTTCAAGGAGATGGAAAAAGAAGTGCAATATAATTCCAAAATTTTTGAAAAAAATATATTTAGAATCTACAGACAACATGTCACAAACCACTAGTTTGCATCATCTTCAAATTCCTCACGATTTAGCCGCTATAGGTGCCTGCAAGTGAAGATTTAGTTAGAAAAAAATATTTCAGTGTCTAGTTTGGCCAAAAATTGTAAACCAGTATTGTGGGATCACCTGGGAATTATATGATATTCATTAAATAATTTATTTAATCAAGATCAAATGAAAAAGCAATGGATGAGATTGATTTGATCTATCAATAGTCACAAATGAAAAGAGGATGAGACATGGATCAAGGATTCTCATCAATGGATGATAATCAAAGATCACATGGATCAAGAAAAGACCAAGGGCTCACAATCATGCAAACAAACACACTTTGCAACAACTTTAAAAATTTATTTCAAGGTTTGTTTGGAGTAATCATTGCCTTTTTTTGGAGGAAAATAGGAGAATATTCCTTATGCAAGTGGATGAGAGGGAAATTAGCAATTTAGTTAATTAAAACTAAATTTGAATGTGCAAGATGAGGAACATTAGGATATTCATTAAATTATTGATTTATTTAATGAAAAGGAGATGCAAATATGATATTTAATTAAATAGTTCAGGTTGTTTAATTAAATAAGAGGACTTAGGGTTAAAATTAAATAATTTGCACTATTTAATTAAATCAGATGAAATGTCAATGTGAGAGGGGGTGAATTAACCCAGTTAGGTCAATTAGATTAATAGGTGAAAATGAGGTGCATTTAATTAAATAATTACCTACTTATTTAATTGAACATGCAAAAAAAGGATGGGTTCGAGGACGAAATGATGAACTAGCCAATGTGATCCATCAAGACATTTTTAGGTGTCTACAATATCAAACATAGACTTTTGGACTTTTTTGCACACTCCTTGATTTCAAACCAAACCACACATACTGTGATCTCAATTGATTTACATTAATCTATGCAAAGATACATGGAACCTGTCAAAAAAAGCCTTGTAATCCTTTTATAAGCTATTAATAAAACTCTTTCTCTCTCTCTCTCTCTCTATATATATATATATATATAGTTTTTGCAATAACAAGGTGCCATAGTTTTCAACATACCCTCATAGAACTCAAACCATTAGAATTCATAAACCACTAGTAGTCATTAGTGACATCATGTTCTGATTACTCTTAATTGAACAAAGAATAACATTTTTTATTTTCAATTCTCCTTTTCTCCATTTGATCTTAACAAAGCATGGTACCCTTAACTTAAAATCTCTCTCATAGTGCTTGAGCCTCCATCAACATTGAAAAACACTTTCAATATACTTACTTTTCAAAGTTTGCAACCCAATAAACTCTATCTCTACATTTTCCATTCAAACATCTATATCTCTAAATTTTCCATTCAAAATAACTATCTCTGCCACTATCAATAATCTTTTTCATTATTCATTTCCTTACAACACTCACTTTCATTCACCTATGACCATGTTCAGACCATTTTAATCTATGCAAAGGAAAAAAAAAGCTCTTCAGCTACAATTATTGAATGTATCATTCATATCTACTTTTCACACACACACACACACACACACACTCCAATCTCCCATGACCATGTTCAACCGACACTAATCTCTGCAAAACAAACACAACTCATGGGTGCAATGAAAAATAAACTTCATGTCTATAGTCATATAGAGACACCATAGCTCTTCAATGATATCGTGTTGTTCAAGTCTTCTCTGTTCTTTCACATGTCAAGGAAATGGTAACATCATCTTCAATAATCTTTCACCAAGCCCATACCACAGTTGAAACCCACTCGATACAATGATATCATTCTTTGAACAATCCATCATAGCATAAATAGTTAACAAACTGTGCATCACAAAATACCAAAAGCCATGACACTTCAATTGCTCATCAATATAAAAACATGGAGAAGTAAACGGTCTCAATTTTGAATAGGGACCATAGATCCTTTATCACCTGCCAAAAACCAATTGAATAATAATTGTTTATTTTCTTTTAAGTGCCATACTAAGAGACTTTGAACCACTAAATCGATAGACCCTAGGTGTAGGGGATGGTAGAAAATGTATTTAAAACCCTTGTTTAGTCACTTAAGTGACTTTTAACCCTCAATAGCAAGTCAACATTAAATTAAAACAAAAGTAAATTCATTATAAACTTTGCATTGAAAACCTTGCTTAGGGTTTTAGAAACAAATATGTTTTGAGTGTTTAAACCCTAGACTATGTCCAAACCTTAGAGAGTTGTGTATAGATGACTTTCTTTAGATCTCTTTTCAAATATGTATCCTTGAAATCAACACCACTCAAGATCTTTGTTATCTAATAATTCCTTCTAACATTTTGCACCACTACCATGTGAGCAAGCATCAACATCAACTCCAAATGTGGGCATCACAAACTCTAACTCTTTGTGACAATCAAACATCAACCATGAACTGAAGAGATGGTCCATGACACCTGTCTTTGCATGTTGTTGCATCAAACACCAAACACCATTACCTGACTTGTATCTTTCACCTTTGACATAATACCATGAAATGAAACATAGCATCATCACCTAGAAATTTAGCAACAACTTTATATTAACACCTTTGGAAAATCTATTTCTTTTCCTTGAAGAAACACTGAAATGTCAACATTATCATCAACATTATCAACACCATAAGGAAATTCACTACAACTCCTCTATCATCTTTGACAACTTTGACAAGCGTCTAGTATCAAATCAACACCTTGAAAAGCATGAGCAAGTCATCAACATCACATCATGGACCTCAATACCTTGTGAACAACCTTTAACCTCAACATGTGATCTAGCTTGCATCAACGTCAACTCAACCTTTGACATCAATGACAAACTTTATGCAACATATAACTATCTCAAAATTTGAAAATATCAATTGATATAATAATTTAATATTAATAAATTTTTATTGACTTAATAAATCAAGATGTTGAAGTTATCAAGCTATTTAGATATCTATTTATGATATAACTCACATCTAAATGAGATGCTCTAAAAATCCAAAAATTACTTCTAGACCTAGTCAATCTTTTAAGATATCCATTTTTACAATCAAAACTTAGCTTGTATCCATCATTATGTTAAACCACTTTTGAACATATATTTATAAAAAGCATATAACTTTTTTCCATAAATTAACTTGAACATGCACAATGAACTTGTAAATTTTCTTCCACCAACATTATCATGGAATGGTCTATGTAGATGTACCCATATTTTCATTCAAGACAATAATGTTTTCTTAAGGTTAAAAACAGGTGTCCATAAGTGCATAAAGAAAAAAATTGGGTTGAAAAATTGGACCATGTTGAAATATATACTAGTGACCTATGATAGTAATTATGATAATGAAACATCATGTCATATTTTCAACCATTTTGAAATAATTGTCATTTTCTAATGAAATGAACACCCACAAAGAAGTAACAGAAGATGATGTTGCTTTTCTGACGATTCAATCTTACTATCGACTCAATTGTTCATTCAAACATCCTCAATCGGGCCTCAAGAATATGGGGGACATGGCAATCCAACAAAATTAAACAAGGGAAAAGATAGGCCAAAAGTTATGGACTATCCCATGGTGCTTCACTGCCAACTTTATAGAGACAAGATTTGCATACACTTTCTTTATATTCTCTGCTCTTTTCATTGGTTTTGTAGTTGATCTGGACGTATATGAGTGCACTCATTACCAACCGAGATAACCCAAAAAAGTTCATCCGAATTGTTTTCAATACCATTAATCATGGTGTTATTATACACGTAGCATATCGTTAGTGGCAGGTGATAGAGGTGGAAACAATGATGCAATTTGAAACTAAATCCATTTGGTATACATGTGTGCTGTGCACCTGCAACTTGGCGTGCTCCACTACCCATATATCAATGGAGGACAACATTTCCTACAAGAAATGCATGGAACTCTAAATCATGTGGTTTTGAATTTGTGAGCAAACACTAACAATTTGGCCCATCAATATCAACAAGAAATTAAAAATTGTCAAATTAATTATTTTTTTATTGGTAGGATTGATATTTTGAGTAGTGGTATTGTATTTTCTTTGAATTTAAATTAAAGGATTGAGGGTATTTATTTTAATAAAATTGGTTTGTTAAAAGTAAATAGTTGATGAGTTTGTTAATTTAGTTATGGATAAAGAATGTTTGATTATTAAATTAACAAGCAACTCTTCTTAAAAGCAAATAGTTGGTGAGTTGTTTGTTAATTTAGTGGTGGATAAAGAAGGTTTGATTATTAAATTAACAAACAACTCACCAGCTGTTTAAGTTTTTTCAAAACGAGCGTATAATCTCATTTTTGTCTATTATGATATTAGGCTTATACATTTAAACATATGTTTGATTTTTAATAGGTTTATTGTAAATCCTTCAATTTCACCAATAACTTAACCCCAATGTAAATAGTCAATATATTGGCCTTGATACACTGGCTGCTCAAATATGGGGGTCTCACAGTTAAATAATCAGTGGGTTGACTCTAACATACCAGCTGTTTGACCGCTAAATTAACAAACAACTCACCAGCTATTTAAGTTTGAGAGTATAATCTCATTCTTATCTTTTATGATATCAGAACTATGTGTTTAACATTTGTTTGTTTTTTAATGGGTTCATTTAACCCAACCTTAATAATTAGTGTACTGAGGTTTATACACTGGTTGTTTAAATGTGGAGGTCTCACAGTTAAATAACTAGTAGATTGACTCCAACACACTAGTTGGTTAAACCTTTCTACAATAAATTAAGAACTTTTTTATATGTCCAACAATTTAACATTCAAAATAAACTTTTGTCAATAAGATTAAAACAATTATTTATCACTATTATATTCTAATGAAACATAAAAATGTTATCAATTATTTAACTATTAAAATATAATACATTATTCAAATAGAAATAGAACAAAGACCCAAAATAACCAATTGCCAATTCAATAATATTTTTTAAATTAACTTCAAAATCTGTGGTCCAAAAATATTTCTGTTCACAATCGATTGTTATTTGAAACATGTTAACGCCTTTTCCAAGATTCCACAACGATCAAATCTTAGTCTTAAAAGACTTCATATTTTCTTCCCTTTACAAGGAATAATTGACAACAAAGTCTTCTTTCAATGGACTGCTATAAAAGAATATGTAATTGATTAATATTAGGACTACTATTTGTGCAGTCATTGCTTGTAAAAGTAGTTTTTTTCTTTTTCCTAAAGCAAAATTTTGCAGCTTTATCTTTATTGAAGAGAAAGTATACAACGGTTATTTCTAACTATGGATGCCCTGTGACTATTTGACCCCTTCAAAGTGTAAAAAAAGTGGACTATTCCCACTGTCTATTCTCGCGTAAAATGGAAATGAAGTATTTTCGCTTGCAAAACTGCCTTGTTTACATCAAAATTAAACAAGTGTCACGTAGTAGTGAGTACTTGCCTTTTTAGTATTCTAATTAAAGATTTATAGAGTTGGAATAAAAATAAATGTAAGTTTAATTAATGTGAATAAAATTAAATGTAATTTTTTTTTAATTGTTGTATTTTAGTTTTGACTTTTGTATTTTGTGTTTTGTTTGATTAATAACGTTTGTTTTTTTATATGTTTTGGTTATGTAATGTAAATATCTTGTTTGATGTTAAATATTTGAAAATAAAATAAATTGGAATAAATGTTTATTGTTTGGTGTTAATTTTTTTCAAAAAAATTAAAGTTGAATACATTTGAATATTTATATAATGAACCCATTCATTGAGAGAAGGAAGTAGTTTATGAATTATTTGCACTAGACATAACTATGACTAATAAAGTTGAAATTGAGTTTGTTCTTTAGAATACATATTTGTTAAACATTAAATAATCAAATGATTTATTATTAAAAATAATTCTTAGATTGATTCTAGTTGATTTTGAATTTGATAGTGAAATCTTCATATATTAATAATTTATAAATTATATTATATAAACTAAGTAAATAGGTAATATTGTAATATTAATATATTTTAAAATATTGTTATAATTATTAATATAGTGATTTACAATTATATTAATTATATTAATAGTAATAATATAATAATATTAATATTATAATTAACATAGTAGTCAATTAAGATAGTTTATTAATATATATGAAAGGAGAACCTACAAAATAAAATAACCTGCATAATAAATATATATTATAATGTATATAAATATATAATATAAATTAATATATTACCTACATAATATAGGTTAACTTATTTACCTACAAATTATTACCTATAATAATATAAGATATAAATAGAAATAGTATATATATATATATATATATATATATATATATATATATATAAAACCTACATTAGGTTATATATTATCTTATATACCTATATATTATAGGTTATAATTTTTTTTGAAGAAAATATATATATATATATATATATATATATATTATATGAAAAAATCTTATTAATGAAAAGAAGGAGCACATATATAATCAAATTATACCATAAAATATTAAAAACATAGATAAAAATATTAGTTTAATGGAAATAATAATACAATTTTTATTTTTTTTATTTTAGTAGTGTGAATCCAAATCTATAAAATAGTTAGTTGATTTTTGTAAGATTTTCTTTAATCAAAAAAATAACAATTACATACATAAAAAATAATTCTTAAAAAAATGTCAAAATAGGGGAGAGGGGCCCATAATGGAGTAGGGTCCAATAGTGGGGATAGAAGTAGTCTTCAGTGGGTCCCATAGTGGAGCACTTTAATATCCAATTGCAAAACATTTTTTATCCATAAAGTATGCAAAGTGACAAATCATGTGATGCCACATCAGCACACCAATAAAACATGACTTAGTGTACCACTATAGGTCTCACTTTTTTGGGCCTTTTTGGATACCTCAACAAAAAGCATGATGATGTGGCCCTAAAAAAAAATATAGAAGCACATGAGTTGCCAAATAAACTGTTGTACAAAATTGGGAGTGATTTGAAATTTCCACGTAGGATTTTGAGAAACATGAAGTTAGGGTGCTCCACTATGGGCCCCTATCCCCTAAATAACATTTATTTATTTTAGAAAGATTTAATGAAATGATTTTATAAAGCAAAAAATGAAAAATCATCCTTAAAAAAATGTTTAATTTTTTTTATCCACCAATAACACACAATTTTTTTTAACCAATCATATGCACAAAAAATAATTTTTATAAGTTATAAAGTTAAATATTTTACAAGTTGACATTACAAAATTTTATTTTATTTTAATTTTTGTTTAAATATTGTTTTTGATTGGTTGAAAATTAAATTATTAATAACTAGTTAACTAAAAAAAGTCAAACTCATTACAATAGTACTATGCCTAAGACAAGTACTAATAATATATATCGTTATTAACCAAATGTTTGGAAATAGGCTCCACACCGACCTTAATAGCATTTTCCTAGGGCCTTAAATTATTGTGTTATATCATGAATTAAAAAAATTAAAAAAAAAACCTTTGGAATGATGAAAATTGTATATCTAAGAAATTTAGAGTAGATAAGTTTTTAGGGAGGTCTATTAGGGTTTTGGTTAGGCTTGGTTGAAATTTATTTTTTTGGTGTCTTTCTATTGCTCTTTCCATCCTTGTGTTATATTGTATTTTGAAGTAGGAGAAGCTCATATTTGTGCAAGTTTTTCTAGTTCCTTAGTCTTGGGACAATTTTTTTTCCCTTTTTATATGGAAATTAACCCCTAATGCCCCACATTTGATGCTAGGACTACATCAAACTTAGAACTCCCAAACAAGTGCAAAATTTTATTTCAAATGTAGTAAAATTTTCCCTAATATTGTTTTACCTACTCATGATTTTAAAAAATAGTAAGTGGCTTGAAAATTATACCCTCATCAGATATTTTGTGGGTCAAATCCCCTTTGAAGTATACCATGTAGTTGGGTCAACTCTACTTCAATCCCATATGGGGTTTGCAATGTGACCATCAATAATCTCATGAAGGGAATTTTGCTTTTTTATTTTGCTGAAGTCAAGTTTGCTAAGGCCATTTCTTAGCATGGCTTCTAGTACATTTGTTCTTACTTACTTGTCTTCTCCTCTTAGACTCAGTATTTTATTGTCTTTGAGGATTAGTTTCTTCATTTTATTATCTATCTCAAACTACATAGTTTTCTATTTCCTTTATGGTCTTTCTTGAAAAAAATTTATAAATCTTCATGGAAAGTTGTTCATATCAAGCAAAAGTGTTTTTTTCTCTACCTATCCCTAGAATCTAGGGCTTGTATCTATGTTGACATTTTTAAAGATGTAAAAGAGTCCATAGAAGTGTAAGTGGGTACCCAAAGACTCACTTAACAATTCTTGTAACTCATCAAACAATTGTTATAGATGTGAATCCTTAGACCATAAAATATGTGACTATCATCTAGTCATAAAGTGAATGGAATCCCCTCATAAGTAGACCTCGATGGTTCCAACACCTCAAAAGAATGGGAATGGTTGGACCATCTTTGGTAACAAAAAACATATCATGTAGTTGGTTAAAATGTGTTGGCTCCCAACCTTAAATTATTTGGCCATATATTTCAAATCCTTCTAAGGCTATTGCAATACAAGATTCTCATCCTTTATGGGAATCATCCCAAGAGGATACAAGACAATGGTTCAATTGACACACCATGTTAAATAATATCATCTCTTATTAACCTAATAATTTATTTCAATCTGATATGGCCTCTTTCCATTCTCACAACTTAATGTATGAGATTACAAAAGGTAAATTTATGCTAGAGAAGAAGAGGAATTACTCACTTTGTTTGGTTTGAATTTTCTCTCCAATCTTGGGGGAACTCATTGAAGAGGATGTCACATAGAATTGTAATGGATATCTTCATGAGCTTCTTAATGATGAAATGATCCTTGACCCTATTCTCTATCAATTTCATTTCATGTAATGTAATGGGTATCACTAATTCTAAAAGAAAATATATAATGCAATATTTTTCAATGATTTCTAAATCTTGATATTCTATGTCTACATGAGTTCAACATTGGTGGTTAAATTCTTTCTACTTTTCTCTATGTAATATGGCCAAAAGGTCACTTTTTCATAGTGACCATGAAGGCAGCCACATATTTTAGCCCATGGATGTGACCTCACTAATCATGCTTTCTTGGTTTTATTTAATATTAATAACCATTCTCTTGGGGTTGTACATACATATTATTTCAATAATATATCAAATGATCTCTTCTCTAGTGATGTATTATGGATTCATTTCCCACTAATTCTTGGATCATGTGTGGCTATTTCAATATGGTTGAGCTGGCATCTAATAAGTATGAATATTTTCTTATGTGCTACACAATTGAAGAAAAGGGAGGAATAATATTACACATCTAATTTAAATTATCTTTTCAACCCTAGTGCTATTTTCCATTTCCCTAATTTTTCATAGTTTATGTGGAACAATTTATGGGATAGTATAAAAGAATCATTAAGTGTCATGATAACCCAATTTTTCTTTTGCTAGTTATTACAATATTCTATTTGAGTGTTTACCAAAACTCATCATTATTTATCGCTTTATAATCTAGTTCTCTATTGAATGGAAAATGATGGGTCCCAAGGTTCCTATGACATATGTCTTCTTAAGCATTTCACTATTGAATCATACCCCATGGGGACACATATATTGCACATATGAAACCTCAATCCATGTGCAACACCTAGAATTGGTTGGATTTAATGGTGGAATGATGTAATAAAACACATTACTTGACTCCATATATATGAGTGTTATCTAGCCATTTCTCACTACAACTCATATGAGACAACCGCATATAAGATCTATCATTCCTTGGTCAAGCTAGAAGCTTTTCCTTTCTCTCCTAGTAGTTACGTACTACTTAGCACTACCAATAGAAGTAAATTTCTTTCAATATACATATAGCTCAAGGTTATTAGTTGATGGCTTGGCTTCATTAGCTCAAAATTGAGTATATAAATCTTAAGGAATTATTTCCTTCCCTTTGAGCTTTCCAATCTTTCCAAAAGATCAAGCACATCAAAGGAGGGAAATGATTTCTCTCTAAAATTCATGTCATTCCTCAAGATTTTGTTCACCATTACTAGCAAGTTTTCTAGGCTCAATCTCCCTCCTCAAATTTAGGCTCTAGAACAATATCTTTATCAATGTGTGAATGGTATTTGAGAGTCCAACTTTTCTCCATGTCCAATGATAAATCCTTAAACTATGATAGCTTCCCCTATGAATTTAATAAAATTCTCTAGGACATTATTGACCCTAAAATCTTATAGCTCTATAATGAAGCCTATAATACTAGTTCCTTGCGAGCTCTCATAAAAAAAGGAATTATCAAATTCATACCTAAGGTTGGTGATCTAGAATGGATTGGAAATTGGTGGTTGATCACTCTCTTAAACACTTCTGACAATATCATAGCCAAAGTTCTTTTTCTTTGCATTCATTAGTCACTTTTTCTTATCATTCAACTAGAGAAAAGTGGATTTATCAAATGTTAACACATTCTTGATAATATCATTATTTTTAGGAAGGTATAAAATAGGATCAAAGTTCTCAACATTAGACTCCCATTATCAAGATTTATTTTTCTAAAGCTCATGACCACATTGAACGAGCTTTCATTTTTACATGTTTTGAGCATTTGGTTTTTGTCCCATTTTTTATTTTGACATGCTTCAAGCATTGGGTTTTGGTCCCAATTTCATTTAGTTAGCTCAAATTCTCTCTATAGATACCTTTATCTACCCCATAATAATCCTCTCCATTTTTCATTTCTACTCCATTAGGTATGGTTTCCCTTTGGAACTAATGCTCTATATTTTGGTTATAAAAGGTTTTGACTACTTCAATGATGCCTCTCAAGAAAGAGTTAAGAGTAATTATTCCTCCTAGATTGTTAATGGCCATTTTTCTAGTGATTACTTCCCCACTTTTCTTGAGGAACAAAATTTAATATTAATCATTCCTTGTAGTGTATTAACATCTTTTCTCTTTCTTTTAGTTCTTGCATCCAATGAAAAAACATAGTGTTATCACTATTCTTTTCTCCCTATACCAGTATGGTTTGAAACTTATGATTGGAAATGCATCAATTATGAAAAGATATTTTATTTTATTGGCATAATATTTTATTTCTATTCTTCATCTATTAGATTGTGGCAAGAAATTCTTTTTAATACTAAAAATAAGCTTCATTATTAGATTGTCAAACCCCTTCCCTTTGTTGGGAGATTAGATTTTCTTTCAAGTTTTCATTTATACCCATGTCTACTACTCATCCTAATGGGCCCCTTCCAAAGGCCCTTACTAGAAATTGGATTGTCTCACCAAGGATTTTATCTAGGCCTCTAGAGAGAACAACAAAATATTTCATAGAGTTTCCTAGGAATTTTATTAACTCTTATGGGAATTTGGTGGCTTGTGCCTTATTAATAATTACAAATGTGTGTTATCTTTGTATGCTAAATGGATCATCCATACCTTGGAGGGAAAAGTATCTTAGAAATTTCTTTGTTGGCATTGTATTTATTTAATTTATCCCTCTAGTTGCACTACATGTGATGGCTTGGGATTTTAAACCATCATTATCTTGATGAAATTATTGTGAATTAAAGGAGCCATTGTTGCCAAGATTATATAGTATGCTTGTGAAGCGATTAAGAATGGATTATTTCTAATGGGATTGGATTTAGATCTAGGAAATACAATAAAAAAAAATTCATATGGTGTTTTCCTATGATCATATTTTAGGATCAAACCCTTTCTAGAGTTCCTTGGGCATGTGCCTTAAGGCTCTGCAGATGTGGGATTTTGCACTATTTATAATATTTTCTCTAGAAATACAAGAACTTATATTTACTTATAGGATGTTAAAGCTAAATGCATGATCCATAATCAAAATATGAAGTCTTATCAAACCAATAACCATATTATATTTTTTCTCCTTGTAGTGGTTCATGAGGCAGAAATCCACTACATAAATCCTTGGTAGAAATACTAGAAGTAGTTTTGGGATACTCCATTTTTTAGTTACAGAACTTGTAATAATTATTCATGGATTTCTCCTCACTTGCCTATGGTGACCAAGGTTAATGTGAGGTAGAATATTTAGTCTTCTACACGTGTCAATAGAGATGTAGGTTTCGAATAGTTTGAGATCTCTAATTGAAACAAAATTGGATCACTTATCCTAGTATCTTCTCTACCAAGTGATAGGTCAAAATTGATGTAGATAATAAGAGACATTTTTTGTTTAAGAAATATAATTTTAGTTTGATCCTTGTGTCAATCTTAGGGTATAAACTTTTAAAAGTAATTTTTTATATATGTGCAAGGGCTACAAGTAATGAGGTGAACATAATGAAATGCATATATTCTAAATTAACAAAGAAAATATTATTTTAAATAACTGCAAGAATTTGTAAACACTAACTATAATTTGATACAAAAAATATAAATGTTTAAAAAATAAAATCTAAAGAATTTAAAGAGTAAACTACAATATTAATAATAATACTTAGTTTATCAATCACAATCTACATAAAAAAAGAACATCCTTGTGGAACCCCTACAAATATTTGCATTCCACTGATAAATTTTACAAAACATGAATTCTTTCCTGGTTGGGAATGAGTATTAGGGATTAGGGTTTCAATCATTTTCATAGTTTAGGGTTTTTTTCTCTTAAAACCTTTCTAAAAATCCTAAGTGTAAACCCCTTTGTAAATGTTCTATTTCATTGTTGACCTCCTATCACCAGTTCTTGATTACTTGACTCACTACTTATTCCATTAAGCTTGTTCATTTACCGACCCCTTGAACCTAACATCTTTGTTGTTACCCATTGATTTATTATAAATATCACTTTATGTCATGCAGGTCATTAATCTTTTAATATTTTCTGAATGGTCCTAAGTCAGGGTTTTAATTTTTTAATCATTGGTCTAATGTTTTGGTCTTAGGTTTTATGTCCCCATCATTCATTAACCTAGTTTCCCCCCTTTTAAGTGCTAACAAATTTTCACATGCAAGTATAAAATTTTATGCAAGCCATTAGATATGTGTGATCAGATCCTGACTGCTCCCCGTGCCCTTGCCAAGTTTTATTTCCCATTTAAATATTTGGGCGCGTTGGCAAGCGAGTGCCATGTGTCCCATAAAATGGCAGGCCCCAACATATTTCAAATTCAGTAAGTGGTAGGCTCTAATGGATCAACGATGGCTATGAAGTGACATGGCTACATCTTGACCGTTCCTTGTGCCCCCACTTGATTTTAATATTAATCAAAATAAGCTCATGAACTAGCAAGTGGTTGACATGTCTCCTCGTGTCAGCAGGACACATCGAACTTCAAAAGACAGTGAACACTCAATTTAATGAGATTGACAGTTGAGATAGGGTAACATGGGTCAATCTTAGTCATTCCCCACTAGCCCGCGCAGGACCCACCTTCATCTCTTGTCTCTCAATGGGGAAGCGGGGGAGTGCCACCTAGAATGATTAGAGTCATCGAAGGAACATTATTAAATGGGAAATATTAATGAAATATTTTGGCAAAGGGTTGAAGGTGTTAATGAGTGTGCTACTAAAGGGACCTTTTTATGCACATGTTTCAAAAGTGAGCCAAATCTTTTAATCTAGACCATTCGACATGTTCAGATGTTATGCACTAAGGAAAAGGCTTAGAAGGGTAAAGAGCACCTAGATTGAAAGTGCCAAATATAATTTGAGCCCTTCCCTGCCTCCTCACTTTTGAAAGTTGCACATGCATTAAGACCAATAGGGAAGCAGGGAAGCTGACTCATGGATTTTCTCAACGCTAGTAAAGATGGTGGAGCCTGCGAGTGACATGGAGGATTTTCCACATGACCTATTTTTGATTGGTTGATGGTGATGGAGGTTTATAGTCATCTTTTTCAAACATCTTTGACTTAATATGGATTGTTTATCAGTTCATGTCACTATGCGATCAATGATCAAAATTCAAATTTGGTATTAAAGGAAAATGAGTCATTATGGCTCACGCGAGTGAACCATAATGGAAGATATGACACAAAGCTACCAAATTAGCAAGCTTTAAAGCTATAAAAATTTGTTTTAAAGTATAATTACAAACTATTAGAGCATTCAATGCATCCAAGGAGTTCGTTCTACAACTTTTGAGCTTGTTTGATGACAAAGATTAAGGTTTTTCAAGTGTATACAAACCAATAAGATTGATGCTTTTCTCCTCAATTGCTTAAATCTTGCTAAATTTCACTCGCTTTTTCATTCTATCAGTAGGTTTTTGATTCTTGCTACATTTATTTTAAGGTTTGACATTCAATTCGAATGTTATTACTATTAAATACTATTTTTATATGCATCAAACCTATCCCCTAGTCATAAACTTATATTTGGCTAAAAGGAAACTCTAGTTTGTGAAATTCCTAATATCATGGCACCTAATGCTAAAGCATCTACATCAAAGGAACAACCTTCTGGTTCAAATACCCCACTTACACCCCTTGTTCAAGATTTCAATGACTAGCTAAAACCCTCAAATTCTAGGAAACCTAAGGGTCATGCATTATTCTGAGGTACGCAAATTGTGGAGGAGCTCACTGATAGACATCACACTATTAAGGATGCCACATTGCCCTACACTGGATGGGTAATGTTTAGCTACTAGTTTAGAAATAGAAATTGTGGCATTTGTGTGGGAAATCCCTAGAATTTGGATTTGGGAAAATTGATAGTCCCAAACATCTATATGGATGTGGACTTATTAAAAGTAGTGGCTATAAACTATCATCTAGTTACAAGGATTGTGAGGATGTTTGATGGTATTGAAATGGTCAAGGTCACAAGGGATGAAATTTTTGAGGTCTTCAAGCTCACTAGATGGAGTGGGGATATGGTGCCAATTGATGAGAAGGCACTTAGAGAAGAATATGAAAGGGTAAGGCACACTTTCAAAATTTTAGTATTGCAACACTATTTGGCATTAGTTGACAGTCAAAGTATCATCTTGGGCCCATTAGACAAAGATCCCTACCCTATCAACTATTTTGTATCTTACTTCCAAAGAACTTTCTATTCTTTGTGTATTGTTTATGACCCAACTACAGGCATGCCCATGGCCTGGATGTTTATGGTAGGACACATTCAACATCCTACATGTTGTACACTCTATGATTATGTAGGGTACTTGGCTAAGAAGATTCATGAGGGCCTGATCCAGTTGAAGAAAGGTGAATTTGGGGTCAAAATTTATTGGTATTCATTGTTTATGCATATCTTTTTTCTCAAAGGAGATTCATAATTTGGTAAAGACATGACATTGGAAAAGAAGGAAGGTAATTTGGATCTACCTATCTAATGCTAGACTATAGTCCTTGATAAATTTGATAGGAAATTTGATTATGTGATGTTTGAGAATTTTTTGGCCTCCAAGTTGAGAAGAGAATTGATTGTGAACATTCCAAGGATTCCTCTAGTCTTGCATGATTTTTTGAGACCTAAGGAAAGAAGGATAGATTTAAATATTGATCATAATTGGGGAGATATTATTCCTTACCCTAGCTATACAATTTTGAGGGTATATGGCACAACTGTCTCATCCCATATGTTTCCAAAGGATGTACTAGAAAGATTTGGTTTTCTAGAGGTGATGTGGCAACTAGGAAATATGGAAAATAATCACTTGAACGATCAAGGAAAGGGAACTTTCTTTCCTACATATACTTGTTTTCATATTTTGTTATGAAGAAAGGAGGATGGGATAACATTAATGATATACTCAAGCCTATGGGAATGAAAAGAGTAAGAGCAAGAAACCATGACCCGAGGGATTCATGGCATGGTTGAAAGTGAGAATTAGAAGTTCAAAGTTCACCCATAAATTCTATTTCCCTATGTGATAAGAAAAATATTTGAATTTTAGAAGCAGGATGATAGAAAACATAAGTGGATTGCCTATAATAAATTAGAAAAGGAAATAAGAACAAAGGATCCACAATTCACTCCTCTTGCAGATATTCCTAATGAAATGCAAATAATTGAGTATGTATTTCAGAATTTTGAGATAATTGTGGAGCATCTAAAGGGGGAGAGGATAATTAAAGAAAAGGGGAAGGATTTTGCAATAGAAGAACAAGGTGAGGGGGATACCCTTGTAATGGAAGAGAGGCCAACCCCCCAAGCCCAAAAGAAAGTAATTATCTTCAGAAGGAAGAAGAACAAGGAAAAGGAGAAGGAACAAGTAGTGTGCATACCTCTTCTCAATGAGAGGAACAAAGAATTCCCTCACTAGTGCATCGAATTCCACCACCCTCTCCTCCTAGCACAATGGGTCATGTGATTGTGGATATCGATTTAGCACCCAAAAAAGCATCACCACCTAGGTAGCCACCCCAAAAGAAACAGAAGGTTGAATCTAATGGCCTAGTGGATTATGAAGAATATTTTGATGATGAAATTTTGGTGACAGAAGAAGAAATGCAACAAAGAATGCCTTCTCCACCCAGGGATATAGTACCTTAGTAATTAAGCCTGAGATTGAGAAAATCAAACCTTGTAGGCTTGAATAATATAGATGATATTAGAGAAGAGGCCTACACAAAATTTATGTATGATGATTCTTTTGTTAAGTCCAAGGCCTTCGTGGAATTTTCTTGGAGGGCCAAGAAAGATGCTTTTGTTAATAATATTTCAACGGAGAGGAGCTTGCATCCAAAATTGCTTGATGCAATCTATAATATAAGGTAAAAATCTATCAAGTTTAGGCTATAAAGCATATAGATCAAACCCTAATAAACAATGAAGTACAAATAAGCATAAAGACATAAAACATAAAGCAATATTACCAAAGAGTCTTCATACCACCATTGATTCACCTTCATTGCACTTCTCCATTTTTCTTGATATGGATAATTTCCCTAAGATTTTTGAGTATGAAAATAGGCCTAATGATAATGACAAAGAAAAATATTGAAGATTCTAATTAACTACGGATGCACTTGACTTGATGTTGATAGACTTGATAGTAAGATAGCAAGATAGCATAAGATCGTATAAGCTTGTGTAGGTTGCTTGTAGCTTGCTTGTAGATGACTTGTAGATGACTTGTAGATAGATCTCAAAATGGTAAAGACAAATTATTTTATAGAAAAGATAATTTTGAATGAAGGGCTAAGATTGAATGTCAATAATCAATGGCCAAGAATGAAATATGTAGTATGGACTAGGCTTAGGGAAAATGATAAGGATTGATGGTCAAGATTAAATTATAAATAATTTAATCAAGGGTGGAGGTTAATTGAGACATGGATAGATAAGGATCGACATGGATAAAGAGGTGAGAGGAAATTAAATAATAAAAATTATTTAATTTAAGTGGCCAATGAATAATTAAATAATTAAAAACAATTATTTAATTATAGAGGAATTTGATAAAGAGGACCTTTTGAATTAAATAATGATTTAATTCAAAATTCAAGAGAGTGGACCAAACTAATTTATGATAACAGAGGCTAACGAATAATTAAATAATTAGAATAATTATTTAATTATAGTAGAAAGTGGTATAAAAATTAAATAAATAATAATTCATTTAATTTTAGAAAGAAATGGACTTAATTAGTGACGTAATTAAATAAATAAAATTTATTTAATTAATCAAGGAGGAATAAAGATAGAAATGAATTAATTAAATAATTAAAATTATTTAATTAATAGAAGACTTATGACTTTAGAAAATAATTAAATAATTAAAAATATTTAATTATCAAAGACAAAAGAGGAAATGATGGAAAATTTAGAAGTCACAGACCTAGGACAATTTTTTAGTGTCTACATTTTACCCCTCTTTGATACAATGCAGTTTATCACGTTGTGTCAAAGAAATTTAGTCAAAACATGCCTTGGTGTGGACAAGGTAGATCTATGCCCCCTTAGAAAATTTAACAAATTTTCAAAAAAAATCAAAATTGTTCTGAAAGACTTATATTTTTGACCATCGAGCCTGTGAGCTCCATTTTTGAGATACATTTGGACATTGTATTGTGACACATTTTAAGCGATATATATGATATGATTTTGGTGGTGATTATATGATATCCAGTTTATTTTCATGCATTTATTATGTCATAGATGATATATGTGTTTATGATATTTATGCAGTCTATATGATAGTGCAATGATTATATTTGTTGATGCCTTATATGTGATCTCTAAATGATGGATGTATGCATTTATTTTTATGATGTTTTTTTATGCCATGTATATGCCATGCAATGCTTATGAATGATGAGATGTGATGTCATTTTATGTTTATGTGATGAAAATGCAAATATATATGCAATATGATAAATGGTCATGGATTATGAATATGGATGCTTATATGCCTATATGCCATGAATATATATTTTTTCATATTTTCTGATGCAATATGTATGTATGGTAATGCCTATATAATGCTTCTAACATGAGTATATATGTAGGATATTTGTTTTTGTGTGTCATAGGATGCCATCAAAATGAAAATGGAAGAAATGTTAGCACGAAAGACATGGATGTTAGTATAGAAGAACTTTAATATTTTTCCAAATACATAATAGTTGCATTTAATCATCATTGGGTAGTAAAATATGACAAATGGACAAAAAAAACCATGGTATGATATAGAACAAGGTGTACAAGGTCATCCACTTGTAAAACAGATAGTCATAGACAAGGAATATCCTAACTCATACTAAGGGCCAAGTTGCCCAAATCTTTTTGCCAAGACAATCCACAAATAACAATCAAATAAAAGAGTCATGAGACATCATAAATCCTCTAAATCCTTCATGGGACATCCTCAAGGAAGCTAGTAACCTGAATCGAAGAAAAATCAAGAAAAAGATAAGAAAAACAAACCACAAGGTCAACAACCATTCAAATTGTTTGCCAAAATATGAGTGTTTGACATTTAGTTGACTAGGTGATTAATAGGTTGATTATTTGAAAAGGCCTAGTTTCAGGAGAAGAAAAATTCATATAAGATATCAATTCTGGTTTTGATCATGTAATCACTTGTATAAGGAAAATGAAAAAGATTTGATTAATGACAATGTCTAGTTTTAGGAAGGACACATCCTATATAAGACATAAGTTTGACTGGTTTGATGGTTTGGCTGTTTGACCATTGTGACAATTTGTTTGGTTTGACTGAGTTACTTTGTTGAATTTTTTGTCTTGTTGATGCATGAATTGTATGATGTTTTGATGACTATTTACAGTGTCTAAGTTGGCAATGTCTGATTTATTATGACTAATGCGACAAACCCTAAAGGATCGACCTAGGTGGCCTTGGGGGCTCATCGATAGATGGCCTTGCCTATGTAACAATGTGTAGAAACCTTGTAGTTCGACATGCCATGAATTTTATTTATTTATAAAGGACTAAGTCATGATTTTATTTGACCAAACCTAAGAAGACTAACTTATGAATTTATGATAGTTTTAATTGATAGAAGACTTATGATTTTAGAAAATAATTAAATAATTAAAATTATTTAATTATCAAAGACAAAAGAGGAAATGATGGAGAATTTAGAAGTCGTAGGCCTAGGACAATTTTTAGTGTCTACATAGTTAGCCAGGACTGATTAATAAAGGAAATGAAAGAAAGCTTTCAAGAAATAACTGCTCAAGAGGGTAGAGAATTGGTAAGGAAAAGTGGTATTCTTTTATTACTAGAATGCGATTTGGCTTCTGCAATTGCTTTTGATATAGTAAAGAGGTATGATAGGCCTATGTATAACTCTAAGGAGGAAGCTACCATTGCATTGCAAGGATCTACATTCAATGAGAAATGGGATACATTGGCCATATGGGCCCTAGGCCCCAACACCAAGAAGCCAAACATTACAAAACCTGCTACAGATTACAAAGGGGGTTTAATCATAAAAAGGGTATCTGACACATTTGTTATTGAAGCTACTATAATGTCAATTAATGTTTCTCAGTTTAGAAAAGCAATGGTTGAATCAGTGATAGCTGAAAAGGAGAAGTTTAGGAAGTTGTACAATGATTTTTTGGTTCAATATGGCAAAGGCCAACAACTAACAATGCAACTACAAACTGAATTGGCATTATTGAAAGAAAAGATGCAAAATTTGCAACTAGGTGTGCCTACACAAATAGATACTACTTCTCCTTCTACTTCACAAGAGCTAGAATCATCTACCCCTATCCCTCCCATAAGTTCTTCATGGGAAATTGTGCCTTACAATATGGGAAATGTGCACATTTCAATGGAGGAACTAAGTACATCAAGTGCACATAAGGTAGAAGACATTAGTAAAGAAGAATTACTTGCAAAGTTGAAAGAATATGATGAGAAATGTAGTCAACATGATAAGGAGATTCTTGATAGAAATTTGAAAATTTTAACTATTGTGTTGGAACATTTGAAAAAAGGAGTTGATAAAAGGTTAATTAGCATCCATGCTAATTAATCCTCCATGGTTGATGCAATAAACAATTTTGGCATTGACAAAGAGGTAGCCATACCCCTCATGGAGAAGTGGATCCCAATACTTCAAGACTTGAGGCTAATAGTTGTAGGATCTAAACATGACATAAATAAGCCTAACAAGATCCAACCTACCCTTAGAACTGTGAATGGAATCAAAGAATTCCAGGGAAAGATTGAGCCATTGGAGGCTAAAATAGGGGATTTGGTTAAGAACTTTCATGAAATGAATCATGGTCTTCTACCTGATATATTCAAGGATAGTGGTGATATCAAGTCTCTATAAGATTGGAGAAAGGAGGCCAATTAGGTAATTTCAAATCAAGCAGCCAAAATTTGTAAAGAAGCAAACATGAGCATGCTAAAGAAGAATATGGACATCTTTCTCAGGAAAGGATTTCTCTAGAAGAATTTGATAAGGAGGAAAATCAAGTTGTCACTAAATATGCTCCTTATAGATCAAAGGCTGACAATATCATCACATTTAATTGGCCCACAAAGGAAGAGTTTCAAGTGTGGAAGGATAAATACCTTGATGTCTTGGATGATTCAGCTGGTGTCAATAAGTAATCACTACAATTTTGGTCTTTCAGTCTGCAATAATGGTGATTAATGGATGGGAGAAAAAATACATGGCATGGAACCAGTACATATCGGGCCTTTGCTAAAGTAATGTCAAAATATTATTTTCTCCCCAATTTATTTGATGACAAGGATGCATATGTGGAAGGTATTTTGTCTCTTATGTCTTTCTTCACTTTATTGCTTGTCTTTCTTCATGCTTGGTGTACATGAAACAAATTTTGAAAGCATGTGGATATATGTTGCTACATCAACTTAAAGGTACCTTTTGGAAGGTGGCATCAGATCTTCATCAACGAATGTAAATGGATTTTTTCCCATGTGACATTTCCCTCCATCTAAAAATATAAATATAACTACAAAAGGAAATGTATGTTGTAACGGTCCAATAGAAATAGGACATGTGTACTTTTTGGCCCAAAGTTTTTTTTCTCCTTCATTTCTACAAGAAGGAATTCAAGGCAAGAAGTACGGGTTGGTTGCTTGTTAATTGATCACAAAGAATTTTGTGAAGAGAATACAAAGTGCATTTTAGAACTTTTGTCTTAGGTTTTGAGTCTGTCAATATGCATATGTAATTTTCAATTACAGTACTAGAAATTGAATATAAAATGGTGCAAATTCAAGACCATTTCTCTCTTGTTGTACTCATTTCATGGATTATGATTAAAATGATCAAGGGTTATCTTATTTGTCTTCATTGATTTCTAGTGGATGTGTAGTTTTTTCCTTGTGCTTAATTCAAAGAATTAATGAAACTAATTTGATGAAGCTATAGGTTCATGTAAATTGAGTACTACGATCTTTATAAGAAGTTATGGTTAAGAATACAACTAATATGATGTGGTAATGTTGTGTTATCAAAGCTTAATGATGCTACATATTAATCTATTGTCAAATTGTATGTGTATTGGGATGGAATCTGTTCCTAGGTTAAGGCACTTATCTGAATTGTGTATTCATGATACATTTTGTTGTTCATTCAACAACAAATCAATTTTATAAACAAACTTTCAAATGGACTACAATTGTTGTTAATTTATGTTAAGTTTCCCAATTCTCATGTGTTCTAAATGTTGTGTTGTGAAGGAGTAGCCGACTTCTTAATATATTCCATTTATTGATTTATTACAAAAGAATTTATCTGTCATTTGCAATGTATTTGGTCAAGAATTGTTTAATCTTTTAGGTAAATTTTGGGATCACCCTCCCAGGTCTTGCAGAGCCCAAAGTGCACGAGGAAAGCATTGATGCTTTCAATCATTCATTGGCCAATCCCTTTAGTTTGTTGAGAGTTGGAAATGACAAAGTCCATAGGCTTCCTTGAAGATCAACTTGGTTCTTGAAAAGAAACCAACACATCCAAATATAAAGAAAATAATACTAATATCACTTTTATTTCACGATAATGAGTCATTAAATTGATTCACAAGGTTGATTAAATAATCTACCATGAAATTCTAAAAAACATGAGATATTGCATATACTATGTTGTATTTCAAAAATATCACTATCTCATCAATTCCTATCATGATATTATATTCCATTGTGATATTACATTTACTTTATTTTCTACACTATTCTCTACCTCTAAATATAAAGAAAATAGTATTAACATCACTTCTATTTCATGAGAATGATCCCTCCTATTGATCCACAAGGTGTATTAAATAATCTACTATGAACTTCTAAAAATATGAGATATTGCATATACTATGTTGTATATCAAAAATATCACTATCTCCTTTATTCCTATTATGATATTACATTCCTTTATGATATTACATATAGTTTATTTTCTACACTATTATCTACCTTCTATGATATTCTATCCACTTATTATTATGCTATATATAAGAAAGAAGGAATGTGAAAAATATACATGGCTCACAATCTAAGACAATCTACTTAAAATAGTGTTTGTTTGGCCTAAAATATAGGTAGTTTTTGGCCTACAACAATTCCTTTCAAAAATATATTACCACAACATAATTGGTTAGAAAAATAATTTTGGAGCATCATAAATTGTCACCTTTGACAATTTCACACTATGTTTTGCTCTTCCTTAAGTTATTGGACCTAATTGAGCCTCTAATTTCCTAAATTATGCATTTCATTACCTATCTTTAACAATTATTGACAAATTCCAAGTAGAATGAAAATGCATTCATCTAATAATTTTCCCTCAACACCTTAATCTCTAAAAAATAGGACTAGGACATAGATTCCCTATGGCAAATGAATCCCATTTTTGTGAAAGTGTCCCACTATTTTGGCTCCAAATTAAAATATCTCGATGTTGGCACTTTATTATGTACAATTCAGGTGTCCAAAGTTAGCTATTGAGATCTAATTTACAATAAATTGAATAAATTCCTATAAATACATAGTTATTGCATCATTTTAGATCTAACAAGGAGAATCTAGGAACTATTTGCAAAAATTATGATCAAGCATTATCAAGAGAATCACCAAGTAATTCAAGAGTAGAATTTCAAAGCTTTATTATAGAAATTCAATATCCAAGCATCATGTTAAATCATATGGGAGTTTATGAATGTTCATGTCATCATTGTTTGTGAAGGCTAACCCCTTTTGTACGTCTCCAAGTAATTCAAGCAAATCAAATCAAGAAAGAAAATCAAGCAAGAAAGATCTAAGCCTTGAGGAGATGTGTATGACTTCAATCGTTCAAGGAATCCATTAAATGGTGGTGAGTTGCAAAATTTTGTGGATTCATAATTCCTTCCTATCATTAACATTTCCATTGTGGAAGTGGAAACACTAACACAGGGTTTGACTAAGGCAAGCCCCTAAATGACACAACCATTCCTCTCTCTTTGAATGTGTAGTTTTCATGTTTGAAGGAGATTAGAAGAAGCTTGAAGATCAATTATCCATTGTTGCAATAAAAACCATAAAACTTGAAAACTCACCTACAAAAATATCTAGTAGTGATCAGATAAATTTGTAGGCAAAAGCGAAAAAGCTCTAATTTGGTACCAAAGGACTACAAAAAAAGATCTGAGATTTTTCTACAACGACATAGAAGCCCTATGGAAAATTAATCCTCCAAAAATATGCTCAAATTTATACTAAAAGTGAATAGTGTCCTTCTCTATCCATTTCTATTGTTTGAATTTATCTGCAACTTTTTGTGCTTACTGTATTTGCATTAGAACTAAAATTTGTATCATTAGCCTAATTAGATCATTACATTTCATCCCTAAATTTATCTTATATTTGTTCAAGGGCCGGTTGACTCACCTTTTAGGCTATAATTCAATCACATATCTTTTCTAGGTCCATCAAACCCTTGCAATCATACCATTTCCATCCCACATATTTAATGAAATTGGAAAAAGGTGCTAAACCCTAAATAGTGCAAATATTTAAAGGATAGTTTCCCTTTTCCCTACATTTCATTTTGGTGAACCAAAAATTTTAACACTATATGCATTCTAAAATCTAAAATAATTGGCCTTAGATCTAGGTTTTACATTGCATTTATTTTCATTGTTCATTTAGGCATTCATTTTTGCATCGTAAAAGGCATAAAAATTCAAAAAATTACATTCAAATTGCATCGTAGGTTGCACTAGGGTTAATTTAAGTCATTCTAGGTCAGATCTACATTCCAATTGCATCTATAAATTTTTATTAGGTTATTGAAATCTAAAATTATTCATTTCATGCATTTAGGTATCTTTCATATAGTTCAAAAAAGTGAAAATTTGCATTGTTTTGGTTCAAAATTGTATCAAAATCGTCATTTTCAGATTTAACATATTAAGATTAGTCCTCGCAATTGTTAAATTTTAGATCTAAAAATTACATTCAAAATTGTCATTTATTGTTCAAACATTTTCAACATGGTTGCACACTTGCATCTTGAATTATATCATCTTAAATTGAGCAAATTATGGAAAAATATTCACTATCAAACCTATTTGCATATAGACTCAAAAGCCCTAAACAATATCATAAATAGTCAAACTTTAAATTTTTTAGATCCCTATCTAGGATAGAGATGCCCTAGGGCAGATTTTTCTTACTATTTTTGGCTCAAATTTTTGTGATAGATCTATCTCAGGATCCTCTATTCGAATATGTTGTCTGTTTTCCAATTACCTGTTGCATAACAATCTGAACTTCATTGCAATTATCATATCACAATAATTGCTAAGTATTTTGGTAAATTATTGATTTCCTTGAAATCCTTGGTTGATGTTTCATGTTGCGTGTTTGGAAATGATCCTAACTTACCATGTTCTCCTTCATCTCTCAATACATATCTTCTTAATGAAGATATCTTGGGTCAATATGGGGAGAGCATGAATAAATTCATACATAATTCTCCATGTAACCTTGAGAATAATAAGGTCTTTTATCCTTCAATGGAATGGCATAATCACCCATATCAACAATCAAGACCACCTACCATACCACAACATGAAATGCTTTACACATCACATATGGAAAGTGATAAACAATTCATACCTCAACCAATTTGCATGGAAGTACCTATAGTGTAGAAAAATGTACTCCTTTACATTTTCACACTTTTCTTGGGCCCTCTTAATTAAATTGGAATTAATTATTCCTTAATAAGACCTATTTTACATCTAAAATCCTAATAAATTACATTTTCCAAAGGGGAAACTCAACAATAACTAATGCCAACACATAACACTTTACCTTGAGCAATGTGTGTTCCAGGAATAGGGATCTAGCACCCATTCGCCTGTCCTCCCTAGGCCTTTGAACCTAAATTTAAATTATGTTTTTGGAGGTATTTTAACACCTCTAAATTCAAATTTTGATGTCAGCTTGTACTATTTAACTTTTAGGAAATTAAGGATACTTACCTATAAATACGAGGTTATTTTATCAAATCAACATCTAAGACAACTAGCATTTTGAAGAGAGAAAAAAGTTTGGAAAATTTTATGATCAAAGGCATTCAAGAGCATATTTATCAGCATTTTACTGCAACAATCAAAATCTCAAGCAGGGTGATCCCACAATATTGGTTTACAATTATTGGCCAAACTAGACACTGAACTGATTTTTTCTAACTAAATATTCACTTTCAGGCACCTATAGTGGCTAAACCATGAGGAATTTGAAGATGATGCAAACTAGTGATTTGTAACATTTTTTCTGTAGATTCTAAATATATATTTTAAAAAAAAATTAAATTGTATTGCACTTCTTTTTCCATCTCCTTCGAAAACTAGTTTTTTTTAGTAAACACAATTTTTAAGGAGTGATGCTAACCGTATACAACGTAAAAAAAATTCCATGAAGGATAAAATTATATTTTTTTTGAATTTAGATTTGTAACTACAATATTTAGTGCTTTCATTTGGTTTCATATTGCTTTATTGAATATCTTTTCCTTAATCAAGTTTCAAAGTCAAACCAATTACAATTCAGACATAGGTAGACCATATACAACATAACTTTTTTTGTATGTATCGAGATTCTTTTTTTTTGTTGGATCAAGGACTTCAATATCTAGTGCACTCATATTTTTCAATTTTTTTTTTGATAATCTACTATTTTTCCACATGTGTAGAATAGAGAGCTTTATTTTTGGTGAAAAACCTATGTTTAATCAAACTAAAAAAATAAATACACAATAAAACCAAAACATATTAAAATTATATTCGTTGGATAGCTCATTCCGAGGACTACCATCATCCTGTTGAGTATATGAATTCTCCTCCATTTTCATCCTCAAATCGAGCTTTGAAGGTCAAAATTTTGGAGAAATTTGGTGCCAAAGGGGGAGAAGAGGGGAAAAGGGAGGTTCGAATGAACCTAGGTTTGAGCGAATCCCCCTTGGAGGTTTGCTCGAACCAAGGTTTGAGCAAACCCCCCTTTCCACTAAGTTTTTCTTTGTTTTTCATTTTGGGAAATGTGGAATATGGTGGGACCCAACATTAAATAGTTTTTCTTGAAGGGGGTTTGAGTGAACCCCCTTTAGGTTCGCTCGAACAAAAAGTTCATTTGAACCCCCAAAAACCAATCTTTTTTCCATGGGGGCATTTTTTGAAATTTTCCTTCCTCATTGGAATTGTAAACCAATTTTGTGGCTTTAACCAGCATCATGTCAAAGTTTTATGCATGATGCATGTTTTTAGAGCTAACATTGTGATGTACGTTTCAAAGATCAAAGCAAGTATTCAAAACATCAATTCAAACATCAAGATCCACATCCATTGAATCCATCACATGCAATATCAACACCAACATTGAAAAATTCCAAGGGTTTATTTAAGGGTTTGGTGAGTTGCAACATTGCATTGTCCATTCATCATTCCTTTCACATTTCATTATGAGTGTGTGCACCAATCTATGACACAAAAAAGCTACCACATTGTGAAAAAACCCAAAATAAATCATTTTGCACTCGCCGAACAACTTTAGCATTTGGAAAGTGCCAAATTTGGTGCTTGCCAAATGACTTAAGCATTTGGAAAGCACCAAATTTGGTGCTCGCCAAATTATTAAGTCATTAAATGGTGAGTTCCATATTTGGCACTCACCAAATGTAAAATTTGTTCAAAAAATAGGCATTAGAAACTTATTTGTTTGTAAACCCATGACCTTAGCCCTCATTTTATGCCCTTGCAACTTGTGCTCGCCAAAAGGAGATTGAATTTTTCTTGTGATCCTTCACAAGGATTCTACCAAGATGTCAAAGAGGTTGGAGAGATCAAAGAGGTATGTATTTATATTGTTTTAGTTTCAAATTTGAATTAGAATGTAGATTTAAATAGGTCTTTTAAATAAACTTTGTTTTAATTTCCAAGAAATAAATCTCCACCTCCAAACATTGACAATTCACAATCACCCCTTCATGAAGACCCTCCCGAACAAGAAGAACCTCAAACCCCTCCCTCATTTCATAGGAATCCACAAGGAACCCAAGAAAATATTTTAAATTAAATTGAAAACAACAAAAGAGAGCTTGAACAATTGATTAGAAGATTAAATGAGCATTCTGGAACCCACCCTTATAGGAGAGGCATTGCCAAATCACTCAAATCGATTGTATCACATGTAGGAGAAATGAGAGAAAATTAATTTTTTGTCAAATAAGAGAGATGAATTAAAACAATTTTATGCAAGTGGAATGTCCTATGTAGATGTGAAAAAAGAAAAAATTAGCAGAGCTAACTTGTGTTCCCTTTTTTATAGACCCAAGAACCAATGCACCTCTATCACATGCATGTAGGAGTTTCCCCATCCATTGGCACCACCATGAATTAATTAAAAATAAGTTTTGGGAGTGGTGGTGGATGTTTTTTGACCAACCTCCATGCAATAACTATGAGGTACCACAATATTTTTTGAGGAAACTCTATTGTGATTTTGTTGTCAATAAGGTGCCAAATTATTTTGACATTTGAGACTTTCAAGGTAGAGGTGGGGGCTCTACACATGATAGACCGAGTGCATAAAATAACTCGTAGTTGGCACCGAGACCCTTTGCCAAACCCATGGTGGAGCATGTGATTGTTCCTTTAGTTATGAAGGATAGTATTGAGGTCGACATGTTGGACTCGATTAGCTCACTCACTTAGAGCATTGTATAGTGTGTGAGGCCTCTAGTAGAGCCTGATGTGGGTGAGACTCCTAGGCCCAGAGTTCCAACCCACCATTATGCCTCTTGCAGTGTTGTTTGTAGGTATGATGGTGAGAGTGCTTAGGATGCAACTACATAATATACATCAGCTGTAGAGAAAATGGTTATGATAGATGCCTTACTGAGTGAAACATTTGACATTGATACTTAGGTAAAATTCAACAAGTTCATTTAATTTTATTTGTTAAATTCTATTTTGCAATATAAGAATAACTAAATTAGTAGAATGAATATGTTGAAAATTCAGGGTCAGAGTGTAGATGATATGTGCACCATTCTTGTAGACCCATATATGTTTACGATGTTGAGTCCACATGTATGCAACTACTATTAAAGAAATAATTATCACATTTGAATAGTTGAATGTTATATAAATGATTGTCGCATAACACGCTTTGGATGTCAAATAGTTTGTTAGTGGAACTTCGACCTTGACACCTCGCTATTCTCATCCTCAAACTACTTTCACTCAAGTAACCTTTATTCATTAATGGTGTTGTAAAACAATGTTGTCTAGTTTTGGTAATTTTGCATGTACAAATCTACAATAATGCTAGAAACTACATGAACTTAGATAACTAGGTTCTTTAAAGTGATGAGTGTAGGAGAATTCATTAGTGTTTTATGTTACATTGCATCATATATTTTGGCTAAATGAACTTGTAATTTTCACTTTCCTTTCAATCTCAGACCTTTTCACATATTAATTTTTCTATCTTATGGCTTTGTCTTTGATGAAAGTTTCTTCTTTATGATTGAAAACTATCATTTTGTGATGAAAAGGCATAGAGGACTGTCATTTTAAAGTCTGAAACTACCCTTTTTCATGAATGTCTTGAGTTTGATGTCAAGTGAAGGACACTTCAATTATTGCCCTATATCATTTAACTATCCTTAAATTGAACCTTGTATTGTCATCTATGATTAAGTGACTACCTTATTGCCTTTAATGCTCTATTACCCTTGAATTCTTCCCTTTATAATGAATAACCTTTTTTGGAAGCCTTTCATCTCAAATATACTTTCCATATTTTCCCTTACTCATCATGGTTTCTCTATTCTATGCATTTTTATCTTTGTGTGAGGGGGAAAATCATAGATGCTAAACAAGACAACTGCAATTGAAATCAAAATCTAATCTAAGATCAAGAACATAAATCTAAGATCTAATCCTACACTTATGAAATGAAACTAAGCTATTGAAAAAATATTATGAAATCCTATGATTACCTATTTGAATTCAAAACAAAGCAAAGTTTTACCATCCCATATCAAAGTGTTTTTACCTAATCTTGGATTTTTCATATCACTACAAAGCCTCCATAGTTCATGTGTGAAGCTTTGATGCGATGTCTTGGTTGGTTGATCGAAGAAATGTTGAAGCTCTAATGGTGGTTGTGAATGTCAGAAGTAATTCATTGTGCAAATGATGTTGACTCTTCGATCCTTTTTTGTGAGGAAAAAGGTTTGTTATATAGAAAATGTGATTTGAAATGGATGATTAGGATTAAATAATGTTGAGTCAAGATTGACGATTGAAAGGTGTTGAGAGGATTTAGACATGAATATATTATGCAAATTAGATTGCACAATTTGTGTGATCGAGGAATAGATTGGTTAGCTAGGATTTAGATTGATCAGTTAGGATTTAGATGGCTTAGTTAGGAAATTAGATGGTTTAGTCAGCAAATTATATGGATCAATCAACAATCATTATTTTTTTAATTAGAAAGTGGGTGAGGATAATTGATTAATTGATTTAATTAATTAATTCCTTTTTTTGGAGTTGAACATGCAAATCAAGTTTGACTTTTGCAAACAAAGTATCAACTACCTATTGTTTGACAACATACCAACAACATCTTGAGCTATGCCTTAACCAATCTGTTCCTATGATAAAAATGATCAATATTGGATAATAGCCCCACCCTAAACAAATATGGCAAGTGATACTACAACTATGTTTTTATCTTTTTACAGTCTCACCTTTTAGATCTATTTCATTGACTCATTCTCAGGATCTCTCGAGGATGTCCATAAGGTTTTCTAAGAGAAGGAATGGGGGAAATTGAGCATCATTTCAATTTTTAATTTTAAGATATTTTTATAATACTACCATGGAAAATACTTTTTTTATTGAGTGTATGAAAGTTGTGTTGAAACAATTCATGAAGCAGTTGCATGTTAGGTGTTCTATACCTCTCTGTGTGACTGGTCTGAAAAGTTCTTAACATAAACTGACTATATACTTTAAACAAAGTTTTCATATGTTTGGTATGAGCAAAAATACTCTTTGTATGTAGAGTCAAATTCCATGCAATAGATACAAAGTCACCTTGGTCATTAATACCCCAGTGCATCGTATCTGTTTGCTACATCAAACAAGATTGTTCAAAATTGTGAAGTCTTTAAGCAAAGCGAAAGCAACATCATCAACTAATAACAACATCAAATATCTGTTCATCATCAAGTATTTCTTCTAACTAACATCGATCTTGCATATCAATATCATTAGTACAATATCCATCCTGCATCCACAATGTCATCAATACATATCATGATGATAATAAAGCAATAAAAATGCCATGTATCATGTATGGGGCATAGATACATATCATCCATCATGAACATCATACACCAAAATGATATATTAATCATCCATAATAAAACATCATACGAAACAAAGTATGATTCATCCATCCATATCATATGCATACATCAAAAACATACATAAGAATACATCATCATACATAGTCATCCATGAACATCACATAAGCATAAAATGAAGTTGAATCAAAGAAGGTATATCTAATATATATCATCATCAAAAAAGGGAGAATGTCATAGTACATCATCATCAGTGAAACAAGTGTAATAGGATAATACAAAATAATATATATATATATGAGGCCTTGATTACGTTGATGAATATATACCAAAATCATGTCTGTAATATGTCTTTGAGCAATAAACAACATGAGGATCAAGTACAAAAAAGAAAATCTGCTCGACAGGAAGGAAAGAAACCTACAGACCAGGCTGCAGACCACCATCTAGATCTAGCTATTTAATAGAGTGATCACTTGCCTCACCACTACCATCATCTGCAACACTAGTCTCTTTGAACCATGGACTCCAAGTAACCCTAGGAATAGTAGCATCATATAAGGTCTGATAGTATGTGGACATCTGTAATAGTTGATCATGTTCTACTCTGAAACTATCATTCTCTACCCTGAGAGTATCTCTCTCTTTCATAAGCAACTATACTTGAGCCTCTACAACATGTCATCACTTGCTCTTACTATCTCACTCAGCCCTCAAATTGTCCCTCTCCATGGTTAGGGTAGCAACCTAGGTCTCCATGGCCTATCACCACACTATCTTTGCATCTCTATCAGCAGTCATCTAAGCTAACTCTATACCTCCATCCCTAGGTGGTGGAGGGGGACCCAGAACCTCTCCATGAACCTTTGCCTAAGGCATATGGTCATCTTGACCACCCTGTGCTCCATCATGTCGGGCCCTATCCAACTACTCCACAAGAACCTCAAGGTGCAGTCGCTCCCCATGCCGACCTATAATACCTACTCTATCTAATGCAGGGTCACCCCCAGGATCTGTGAATCTCAAAGGTTAGCATCATGCCCACCACTAATCAAAATTAGGTGTCATACCTAGATCTTCTAAACCAACTAGCCAACCCCAACCAACTAGGGAAAGTGCTCTGAATGCAGTAACAACATCTTTGTCTACTTGATGACCCCATACATGAACCTTCGTAGTGGTCTAACCAAAACAAGCCTCATATGTATTAGGAAAAAAACCCTATCTCTCTCCAAACTAATGGCATAATTTGTCTAGTAAGTAACACTCTAGTAGAGAATGAGATCGTCCAATCAACCATCTGGTCTACCGATTGTAAACAATATACTCCAGATCATCCAACCATGCATCACAATCCATGTAGGGTCTCCAAAAAAACTTGGTATCTCATCGAAAACATGACACTAGTATGGAGGATCTCCAAGAAAGGTGTAGTGTAAGAAATATCCATAATGATATGAGTATGGATCCTCAGGAGTACGATCCTATATCCCATCAGGGCAAGCAACTATAATGTTCTCCCAAGCCCATATGTGCAAAAGAGAAACATCTACAAAAATATAATTCCCACCCCAATATACAACCTCATGCATATCTTTGTAGAGGTGGGTGAGAAGACACAGCCCCAAGCATATCTGGTCCCATGCTCAAACATACCCTCAATGAAAATACCACATCTAATAGGGAACTGATGACCTCTCCTATTAGGAACAACTAGTCCAAAAATAAAACCACAAAGGATAAGAGAAACATGGTCTGCACTACCAATAGACTCAGACAAATTAATCTTGGACTGTCACACCTCCAAGTGTCTTCCACCTAGCACATGCCACATGGCATGGGTATCACATCAAACATGGTATGTCATGAGCTTGCCATGGATAGGAATGCAGAGAATCCTCCACAAATCCTCGAGTGTAATGGTCACCTCTCTTGTAGGGAAATAAAATAAAGACATCTCTAAATTCCACTGCTCCATAAGCACGGTCATCATCGTTCTATGAGTTCAGATGGGAGGCATGTAACAGATATGATGAAGCTCGACCACATCTAGAAAGTATCACTCTAGAACATCAAAACTAGTAATTAGATCAAACATATCTTGAGGTTGTCTCTCCCTTGGTTGTAGTAGTTTAAGGACCGCCTATAATCATTTTAACCCACAATGTTACATTTTTTCTCTAAACACATAAAACGACACAAAAACAACATAAAAACAATGAAAAACCAAATTTAAGGTTCCAAACAGGTAAAGGTTAACAATATTTAGCAAAAGCAAAGAAACAAGAGAAAAAGTGAAGAAATAATAGCAAAAGCGAGGGTTTAAGTCAAAGGTGAGGGTTTAGGTCAAAGGTGAGAATATCAAATGCGAAGAGGTTTGGCAAGTGTGAAGATCTAAAGCAAAGGCGCATAAACAGTTTAACAACAAACAAAAGCAAAGGTTTAGAGCAATTGCTAGTTTGAAAGGTAAAATTTTAGATCAAAAGTGAGGGTCTGAAGCAAGTGTGAGTTTTTCAGTCAAAAGTGAGCTTCCTAACCTAGCAAGTGTGAAGAAAATAATGCAAAGGCGCCAAAAATCCTAAAACTTTTCTATTGACCTAGGAAACTTTGTACACGAAGTATGAGAATGTGACAAGACAAAAACCAAAAAGTGAGAAGGTACATACCAGGCCATCAATTCCTATGGGTCATCCAAACTCTCAAACTAGGTTCGAACGATGCAAGGCTCCCCGAATCCTAGGCATTTCTCCTCGACAACTGATAGAATGGGAAATCTAGGGACAAGAATTAGCTATAGGATCAAAGCACAAATGAGGCAATTAGAACCCTAATTCTGTATATTAACCCTCAAAAAATCCCTAATTTCACCTATATTAATTTCACCTAGGAAACCCTAATTTAATGTAGGAAACCCTAATTTTTACTTAGGAAACATTCCTACATTCAAATTAGAACTTCCCAAGAACATCAAAACAAGCAATGAGGGACCTATAAACCTAATTTTTTGTCCTCTCCACATTTGAACTTAAATAGAACCGAGTCATGAGTCTAACCTCAAAAGATGGAATTTTCAGCCAACCTCATAAGGGGCAACATAGAGTCCTACCATCATTCTGCTAAATGGGATTTTTTTTCAAAAACTTGATCTTAAAAATAGAATATTTGAAACAAAGCAACCAATACTTTGTATCAAAGAGGGGAAAAATGTAGACATGTAAAATTTCAACCTAACACCTATCACACACCCTAAATGTCATTCTCACATCATCGACATCATTATCATCAAACATCACTACATTTCACATCAATTGCATTTGAAACCCTAATTTCCCCTATTAATTGAATAATAAGACATTATTTAATTAATTAACCTTTTTCATCATTCTCAATGAATTAAATAAATTCTATTTATTTAATAAAGTCCTAAAACCCTATTTCTACTATTAATTGAATAAAACAACATTATTTAATTAATTCACATTTTCATCATTTCGACCAATTAAATAAATTACATTTATTTAACAAAGTCCTAATCTCACTTTATTTTGTCCTGATTAGTTAAATAACACCAATTATTTAATTAAGTCACTAAATCACTTTATTCCCCTAAGTTGATTGAATTATTAAATCATAATAATTTAATTAGCTCACTTTTCCTGCCAAATTTGAATAATTTAAATATAACTATTCAAAACATCATCAAAAATCAAATCAAACTAATGCAACTTTGTTTGCAAAAATTAAACTTGATTTGCACGTTCAACTCCAAAAAGGATTTAATTAATTAAATCCTTTTTGGAGTTGAATGTGCAAATCAAGTTTAATTTTTGCAAACAAACTTGCATTAGTTTGATTTGATTTTTGATGATGTTTTGAATAATTTGATTGAAATTATTCAAATTTGGAGGGAAAAATGAGTTAATTAAACTATTATGATTTAATAATTCAACCGACTTAGGGAATAAAGTGATTTAGTGATGTAATTAAATAATTGGTGTTATTTAACTAATCAGGATGAAATAAAGTGAGATTAAAACTTTATTAAATAAATATAATTTATTTAGTTGGTTGAAATGATGAAAACGTGAATTAATTGAATAATGCCATTTTTTAATAGCAGAAATAAGGTTTTAGGACTTTATTAAATAAATAGAATTTATTTAATTTTTCAAGAATGATGAAAAAAGTTAATTAATTAAATATTGTCTTATTATTCAATTAATAGATGAAATTAGGGGTTCAGATGCAATTGATGTGAATTGTAGTGATGTTTGATGATAGTGATTTTGATGATGTAAGAATGCCATTTAGGGTGTGTGATAGGTGTTAGGTCAGTTTTACATGTTTGTAATCTTCAATCACTTGCATGCATTTAGTCTCTAGGAGAAATCCATGGACTATTGTTAAATCCTTTAAGACCATTGTAGTATCAAACTATCCTTTGAATTTTCTTTCTTACTTGATAGTCCTATCACTGTCATCAATGAAGTGACTGTCCCATTTGAAGCTCTCTTGAGGTCTTGTACACTATCAACAACCTCCAAAACATCTTTCTATTTAATATTTTGAAAGTCTTATAACTTTTGACATATGACTCCCCCTATCATTTTCCTTGATTGTCATTTGTTGTAGACTATCATATGCGATTTTTCACTATAACCCTATCCTCTTTGGTTATTATCCTCCCTTGAATTTTTGACTATGCAATAATACAATGAAAATGTTGCTCCTCATACTAGACTTTCCTATTGGAATGATGACAATATGACTATCCTCAATTAGTAGTGGTTTTCCTCAATTTCTCTAACATTTTAAAAACTACCTCTTGATTGTCTCTCATGCCTTAATCATTGATATTTTATTATCCCAGTTCACCCTTAGGTTGATTGTCCTCATAAGGTATTTGTGACTTTAAATTTTTAATTTTCCTAATGAATTTCTTTCATAAGGATCCATAGTGTAGTGAACAATACTCCCTTAGGTCACAATGTAGTCACAATTATTAGTATGAAATGTATGTACTTTAATGTATGAATGATGCCCTTTATCCATACTTTCCTCTTTAAAAATTCAATTCCTTTTTTCTTAAATGGACAAGCCATACTCATAAGACTCATTGAGAACTATGCATAGTCACAAGAATTCATTGAGGAAAATCCATTACACTTAATGAGGACAAACCGCATGGTCTTTAGCTTCATTGCAAAGCATAGTCACAGTCATTAAGACTTGATTTAACACACTTTCAAATACATAAATCACATTGCTTAACCACTATCTTAAGGTCTTCATCCAAGGTCATAGTACAATCATAAAGACTACCAACAATACAAAAGTGTTCATCACATTCATGAGTACTATCAATAAGATCAATGTCCTTCAAGAATTATTACAATCATTTGAAATCACAGTCATAAATTTTATGTTAAGGAAAAATTAAGAATCCTAAACCTCTATCATTTATATATTTATCACAATGATTAATGACTATCATTGTTTTCCTTCTCATAGGACTGTTGTTGTCATTGCATGTACCTTCTTGGACTTCCCCTATTATCTTCATGTGCTATCTCTTTCATAGGGGTCATTGTATAGGCGTCAAGACTACCTTCAAGGTCGCCATGCAGTTATGAATTACTATCAAGGAGGTCATTGTAGATCAAATACTTGACTATCTTTTGTGAAGATATCATCCTCTATTTTCAACTTGATGAATGTATTTTCTTCATGAATGCTCAAGAATATAACCCTTCACTCCTTTCATCACAATGATATTCACTATTCTTTTTGTATAGTGACTAATATTGATTCATCAACATGGTTTAAGGTTTTCCTTCATTCTTCAAAAACTTGCCATTATTAAAAGTGACCTCCCATCACATTATTGGTATGACTATCATTAAAAATTTTCTATGGCTATCCCTTTCTACATGATATTTCCTCCTCTTTTACATTGTAGTTGTTTGATCGTGCATTATGAAACTCTTAACATATGTATTTTGCAGTGTTTCATTTTTTCTATATTGAGACCAAAGGTCCTTATTTGCTACAAGTTTGTATAAAGTAAGTGAAATATATTTATCATCATAAGGTCTCTCAATAAATCCTTTTTGTAACATTCAATGAATATCAACAAGTTCTCCATTCTTTATGGATTCCATAAGAAATATATGGTTATATACCTTCAAAAAGACCCTGATAACTACCTTATAAGCAATATAAAAGTAGACATCAAGACAATCCATAGAAATTTTATTGGCATGGTATTCATCATTTCTTACCATCAACATGAGACCTCATTTCTTTGAGACATTTTTTTAAATAGTTCATTGCCTTGTCTATGCTTTTAATTAAACAAGGAAACTAATGAAAATGATAAAAAAACTCCATATTTTTTGTTTTATTTTTAGATGTTGAAATTAGACAAACTTGGTGATGTTTGTGGCATGATGGACCATGGATTTGCTGCAACAATAGCAGTTCTAATCCTTTGAGAGAGGTATGTGACAGATTAGTAAATTTGACATTATATTTTCTCTTTTATGGTCTATTATTAAAAAAATTCATGATACTTGTTGGAAGTTTAATTGCTATCTTAATGGTTGCTATAGGTGGTTGTCACTCCAGATCATTGAGGTGCTAATGTTGTGAATGAGAATGATGATTATTTGTTTACAGGATGTGATTATTTTGTTATATGTCATTCCACAATTTAACTTCTATATATTAACATCTATACTTTTTATTGTATCAGTGGTGTCTCTAGATGAGTGAAGAGAGGAGGACTAGTAAGCCTATTTGAAAGAAAAAAAATCAATAGACACTCCATCCAATAGACCATCGAAGGTAGAACGTGATATTTTTCCTTCTCCTAGTGGGAAATGACTATGTATTAGGGTCATTTGTTGTATGCCTATGTGGAATTTTTGAAAATATGTTTTGTACTATTGATATATGTGACATTTTATGTCCATATGGCTCTTTTGTAGTAAGCTTGTATGACTTTATTGGATATATCGTATACTTTTATTGACATACATCATTGTATAGCCTTCCAAATTTTTGATTAATGCAAATCTTATTTTACCACTACTATTCTTGAATGATATTATCATGTGTAATGTGTAAATTATATGCTTGAATATTGTAGGCATGGGTGTTGTTTACATCTGATGCTTAAATAATTATTGAAGATTTTTATTACATTCAATTTTTCACACGTGCCTATAGCTTCCAAACATTCATGAAAATGTTACTGAGTAGACATTTAATTATCTAAACACTCCTATAGTTAAGGCTAAGAAACCTGTTAGCTTCTTTAATAAACTATTTAGCCTTCTTCTTAAGTAGGACAATAATTCATTTCTATATGATTGTGCATTCATGTGTTTATTGGGGACTTATGTGTATTCATAATTTGTGACTTATGTGTATACATGTGAATACTTTTTGAATACTTTGTGACTTGTATTCATATGTATACTTCATAACTTGCAATTTATGAGTTATGCACGTATTCAAGTGTATACTTTACAACTTATGTGTATACTTTGAGACTTACGTGTATTCCAATGTATACTTTGCAACTTACATTCTTTCATGTGTATACTTCATGACTTATGTGTATTTGAGTACTTGTGCTTCACTTATTCACATGTATTCTTCACTTATTCATGTGTATGCTTCATGCTTCCAATTTATAATTCATGTGTTTATGTGTATGCTTCATGATTCATGTGTATACATTCGTGATCCCACAATACTGGTTTACAATTTTTGGCCAAATTGAACATTGAACTAAATTTTTTTAACTAAATCTTCACTTTCGAACACCTATAGCTACTAAACCATGATGAATTCAAAGATGATGCATACTAGTGATTTGTGTGTATCTTGTTTATAGATTCTAAATATATATTATACAAAAAATTTGGAATAAAATTTCATTTCTTTTTCCATCTCCTTCAAAAACTAGTTTTTAATAGTAAACACCATTTTTAAAAAGTGGCATGTCTTGCTAACACAACTTTTTTTCTATGAAGGATAAAATTCTATTTTTTTTCTAATTTAGAATTGTAACTACGATATCTAGTGCATGAAATTGGTTTCATAGTGTTTTACTAAATATTTATTTTCTTAATTAAGTTTTGAAGTCAGTCCAGTTATAATTTAAACATAGGTTTACTTGCTAACACAACTTTTTTTGTATGTATCGAAATTCAATATTTTTTTTGTAAGATCAAGAATATCAATATCTAGTGCATAGATATTTTTTAGAATTTTTTTGATAATCTATAATTTTTCCACATGTGTAGAACAGAGAGCTTTATTTTGGTGAAAAACCTAGATTTAATTAAACTAAAAAAATATAATAAAACCAAAATATATTAAAATTATTTTTGATGGATAGCTTGTTCTGAGGACTACCATCATCCACTTGGTTTTTTGAAGTTTCCTCCCTTTTCATCCTCAACCTGAGCCTAGAAACACAAAATTATGTAGTAAAATGAGAAAGGAGGGGGAGAAGGGCAAAAAAGGTGGTTAGAGTGAACCCCCTTTGCTCGAAGGGGTTTGAGTGAACCCCCCATTTTTTGCATTTTTCTTTTTCTTTTTCATTAAAAAATGTGTCAAAAATGGGATGACATTACAAAGGGGTTTGTTCAAAATGGTTTCAAGTAAACTCCCCATTTTTGGGTTCATGCAAACACCCCCTTCGAGAAAACCCCTAAAAACTTGATTTTTTTTCTTTGAAACTTTTTTTTGGTATTTTCCTTCGTGAAGGGAATTGTAAACCAGTATTGTGGGATCACCCATATTATGTATTCATTTGTATGCTTCATGATTCTTGAGTATACTTCATGTATTACATGTATTCACATGTATGCTTCATTCTTCCAATGTATAATTCATGTGTATACTTCATGTATTAATGTGTATGATTCATGCTTCTTGTGTATACTTCACGTATTATGTGTATTGATATGTATACTTCATGCTTCATACATATACTACATGTGTTCACATGTACGTTTCATGATTTATGTGTATACTACATGCATTATGTGTACTCACATGTAGACTTCATGCTTCCTATGTATACTTCATGTATTGCATGTATTCACATGTATGCCTCATGCTTCATGTGTATACTTCATGTGTTCATGTGTATGCTTCATGCTTTCGGTGCAATGTAGCTCAGACAACTCCAACATTTTTGGGTGACAAATAGGACCATGCCTAGCCTAAACATACCCATCTGGACATGTTGGAACTATCAGTTTGGTCGTACAAGTTGCAAAACAAAAGTTGCACCCCTTTGCAACTTTACACTACTTGCATTTGATAATTTTTCCATCAATTGAAAAGTCGTCACTATGGGAAAATGCCTCAGAGATATCAAAATCAAAGAGATATTATTGTAGAGGGGCCCTATGTGATCCCATAGCCTTAGAAAAAATGTTTCTAAGCGACACAATGTCCAAATAACTGCTTGTCAAAGATTGTTGCATTTTTGTACTTTAGACTCTTAAGAGATATCACCAGAACAATGTAGCTCAAACTGTTTTGGCATGTTTGGGTGCAAAAGAGGACCACATGCCTAGCCTAAACATACCCATCAAGACATGTTGGAACTATTGGTTTAGTCACACTAGTTACAAAATGAAAGTTACACCCCTTTGCAACTTTACATTGCTTGCATTTGAAACCTTGTTCATCAACTGAAAACTAGACATAGAAAATGCCTCAGAGATATCAAAAACCAAGAGAAGTTATTGTAGAGGGTCCCTAGTGATCCTATAGCCTTAGATGGAATGTTTCTAAGTGACACAGTTTCTGAGTCACTACTTGTCAAAGATAATTATCTTTTTACACTTTTGACTCTTAAGAAATATCACCAATATAATGTATCTCGAACCACTCTGACATGTTTGAATGAAAAATAAGACCATGTCTAAACTAAATGTACCCATACATATGTATTGGAACTATAGGTTTGGTAGCATGAGTTATAGAACGAATGTTACACCCCTTTGCAACATTACACTACTTGCATTTGACACTTTTTCCATCAACTAAAAAGTTGACACCACGGGAAAATGCTTCAAAGATATCAAAAAGAGAGAGTTTATTATAGAGGGTCCCTACATGATCTCATAGCCTTAGAAGAAATGTTTCTAGGTGACATGGTGTTTGAGTAATTGCTCGTCAAATATTGCTACATTTTTACACTTTGGACTCTTGAGGCATATCATTGGTACAATGTAACTCAGACTATTTTGGAATGTTTGGGTGCAAAAGAGGACTATGGCTATCCTAAACATACCCATCTAGACATGTTGGAACTATCAGTTTAGTCACATGAGTTGCGGAATGAAATTTACACCCCTTTACAACTTTACAATGTTTGCATTTGACACTTTTTCCATCAACTGAAAACTAGACACCATGGGAAAATGCCTCAGAGATATAAAAAATAAGAGAATTCATTGTAAAAGGGCCCTATGTGCTCATGTAGCCTCAACCAAAATGTTTCTAAGAGGCACAATTTCTAGTAACTGATTGTCAAAGATTGCTACTTTTTTGAACTTTGGACTCTTAAAAGATATCATCGATACAATGTAGCTCAGACCAATTCGACATGTTTGGGTGCAAAAGAGGACTATGTCTTATCAAAACATACTCATTTGGAGGTGTTGGAACTATCGGTTTGGTCACATGAGTAACAAAATAAAAGTTACCCCCTTTGCAACTTTACATTGCTTGCATTTGACAATTTTTCCATCAAATAAAAATTCGACACCATGGGAAAACCCCTTAGAAATATAAAAAATCAAGAGAGCTTATTGTAGAGGGTCCCTACATAATCTTGTAGCCTTAGAAAAAATGTTTCTAGGCAACATGGTGTTTGAGTAATAGCTCATCAAATATTGCTACCTTTCTGCACTTTAGACTCTTAAGGGATATCATAGGTATAATGTGGCTCAGACCACCCTAGCATGTTTGGGTGCAAAAAAAGACCATGCCTATCCTAAACATACCCATCTAGACATGTTGGAACTATTAGTTTGGTTGCACAAGTTGTAGAATGAAAGTTACACCCCTTTGCAATTTATATAGCTTACATTTGAAACTTTTTCCATCAACTAAAAAGTTGGCACCCTGGAAAAACACCTCAGATATATCAAAACATAATAGAGGTTACTGCAGAGAAGCCCCATGTAATCCTATAGCCTCAGATGAAATATTTTTAAGTGACACGGTGTCTAAGTAACTACTCATCAAAGATTGTTTTCTTTTCGTACTTTGGACTCTTAAGGGATATCACTGGTACAATGTAGCTCGAAATGTTTCGACATGTTTGGGTGTGAAAGAGGACCATGCCTAGCCTAAACGTACCTATCTAGATGTGTTGAAACTATCGGTTTGGTCACACAATTTTTAGAATGAATGTTACACCCCTTTGTAACTTTACACTAATTGCATTTGACACTTTTTTCATCAACTGAAAACTGGACACCACAAGAAAACACCTCAAATACATCAAAAATTGAGAGAGGTTTGATGAGACAAAAAAATGTCTCATCTATTAGGTAAATAAAAACATATATTTTTCTTAATTATGAAGTTTATCAAGACTAAGGATGATGAGGAAAGTAAGATATTTTAAGTTGCAATAGTCAAATATTTCATCATATTACTATCTGGGTTCTTGAGATTTTTCGACAAAAAATTGAAGACAAGAAGGCAAAAAACCCATTGAATTTCATGAAAACTCAGTTCGTGGTTTGAGAGAAAACTTCACCAATCTGATGCTCCAAAACTTTTCTTTCATGCTTCAAAATTTTTTGAACTAAGTATGATAATATTTATGAAAATGTTGAAAAGTTAAGGGACAATAGTTGCAAGCATTAAAAGAAATTGGAGTGACTTGGATAGAAGTTGAGATAATATAGGGGTAGTTGCAAATATCTAGGGAGTTGTTCAACCCAATTTATGAGCAGTTGAGAGCATATAAGAGCAGTTTTAAGAGTTTTAATGATAGAAAAGGTCAAAGGAAAGCTTCTTTAACACCTTAACACCTTTTTGGAGTAGTTTAAAGGGCTGAAAAGCAAGGATTGTTGTTTTGGACGACCAAAAAAGATTGACTCGGAAAAATGGAGTGAAGCCTTATCCTTTCTTTCTCCACATATATTTCTATTTTCTAGCAAGTTTTTGCATAGCTATGAGGCTCATCTTTTAATTCTATAAATGCATTGTAATCAAGGAATCAAGGGTGGATTAGAAGGGCTTGTTTTGACCTGAGGAAATATGATAGTTTCTAGTTTCATTTCAAGAAATGTATTTCTAAAATTTTTAAAGTAAATTTGAATTCAAGAAAACTTTTTCATTTCCAGCAAAGTGTGAAGTAATTTAGCATTTTTCAATTCATGCAAGTGTGCCTTATATTAGCTTCCTTTCATGCAACTTTCCTCTTATGCAAGTGTGCTCCAGAATATGTTTGATTTTTGCAAGTTTGATTGTAGAATAGACTATCAATCAAGTTTTCTCCATTCTCTTTTACATACAACCATGGACACTGCATTGGATTGATAAGTTAAATGATGAGTATTACAATGACCCCATCATTTTTGGCAGCATTACCAGGGACAGGTGTCATTAGGGAAGGGAGAAAATTAGTTTGATAGCCTTTTAGATTTAGAAGTTCCTCAAGAAAAATTCATCTTTCAAAACCCCCCCAAAATACCAGCTCTAAAGAGAAACCCCCTATCTATTTCAAAATATCCTTAGTTGGAGGATCATCACTCCAAGTCCTAGCAAAGGATGTTTCTTTAAGGAAAGAATTAATAGATTATTGCTTGCAAGAGGTACATAATACAATGAAGATATCTTATCTTTGTTACAAAATCTTGCAAAAAAGAGACTTATTTGGAGACCTTCAAATTCCAAGAATGGCAGCCCAATCAGATTTTTGAAGTCAAAGGAGGGCTTCCCAATCAGATATTTGAAGAACAAGGAGCTATTTCTAGTCATGAATTCAACAAATCAGAAGGAGGGATTGCAAGATCTCTCCAATTAGCCCATGTATTTGCTAGAATCAGAAATCATGGAGAAGGTTTCCAATTCAAAGGAAGGTGAAGCATTGAGTTTCAAAAATTTTGGCATCTTCTTTTCATTCTCTTCGCTTAAAAAATTGAACGCATGGAAACATACTTTGACAAAGGGAAGATATTTTTTACAACTAGTTAATGGTTATGTGTAACCTCTCTACATCATTAAGTAGAGTAGGTTAGGGTAGGTTTGAATTTTGCAAATAAATTCTTTGCACATGCTATTTCTTCTTCTCTAAGGTTGTAAGCATGTACTTTTCTATACAAGTTGATCTTAAAACTTGTAGCAGATATTTTGGAATTATGGATGACTGGTTAGTGCAAAAAAATAAATAATGAAGCAATCTAAGTTGTTATTCAATGTAAAAGATCAAGTACATCTCTCAAAAGTTGAAGAAATTCTTTGCATATAGCATGGAGAAAGTGAACTACAACTCATGCATGATGGTTGCATGGAAAACTAAGATACAATCAGGAGCTATCAGGAGCTACCCAGAGAAACTACTAAAAAAAATGAATTTGAAGGCTTATTATGAGTTGCAAAGGGACCTGCAACATTTTAGGTATGGGGGATATGATGAGACAAAAAAAAAGTCTCATCTATTAGCCAAATAAAAACATGTATTTTGCTTAATTATGAAGTTTATCAAGACTGAGCATGATGAGGAGAGTAAGAGATTTTCAGTTGCAATAGTCAAATATTTCATCATATTTTGAAAATTACAATATAGGTTCTTGAGATTTTTGAAAAAACATTTGGAGACAAGAAGTCAAAAAACCCCATTAAATTTCACAAAAACCTAGTTTGTGGTTTGAGAGAAAAATTCACAAGTCTGATGCTTCAGAACTTTGTTTTTGTGCTCTGGAATTTGTTCATTCATTTGCTTCCACGCTCTGGGATTTTCAGAACTAAGTATGATAGCATTTATAAAGAGGTTGAGCAGTTAAGGGACAACAATTGCAAGCATTAAAGGAAATTGGAGTGACTTGGACAAAAGTTGAAAGAATATAGGGGCAATTGCAAATATCTAGGGAGTTGTTCAACCCAATTTATGAGAAGTTGAGAGCATATAGGAAAATATTTAAGAGTTTTAATGATAGAAAAGGTCAAGGAAGGCTTCTTCAACACTCTAACACATTTTTGGAACAATTTAAAGGGCTAAAAAGGAGGGATTATTGTTTTGGACGTCCAAAAGAGATTGACTCAACAAAATGGAGTGAAGCCTTATCCTTTCTTTCTCCACATATGTTCCTATTTTCTAGCAATTTGTTGCATAGCTATGAGGCTCATCTTTTAATTCTATAAATGCATTGTAATCAAAAAATCAAGGGGGGATTATAAGGGCATGTTTTGGCCTAAGGAAATAGGATAGTTTCTAGTTTCATTTCAAGCAATGTATTTCTAGATTTTTTAGAGTAAATTTGAATTCAAGCAATATTTTCATTTCCAACAAAGTGTGAAATAATTTATCATTTTTCAATTCATGCAATTGTGTCTTATATTAGCTTCCTTTCATGCAACTTTCCTTTTATGCAATTGTGTTTCAAAATAGGTTTGATTTCTACAAGTTTGACTGCAGAATAGACTGTCAAGCAAGTTTTTTCCATTCTCTTTTACATATAGCCATGGACACTGCCTTAGATTGATAAGTTAAATGATAAGGATTACAATGACCCCATCAAGGCTATTATAGAGGGGCTATACATGATCCTATATCCTCAGGAAAAAAATTTCTAAGTTACACAGTTTCCAAGTAACTGCTCATCAAAGATTGTTGCCCTTTTGCACTTTAGATTCTTAAGGAATATCACTGGTACAATGTAGGCTAGACTATTTCAGCATGTTTGAGTGCAAAAAAGGAACATTCATAGCATAAATTTACCCATCTGAATGTGTTGGAATAGTCGGTTTTATCACACAAGTTGCAGAATGAAAGTTACACTCCTTTGCAACTTTACACAACTTGCATTTAGCACTTTTTCCATCAACTAAAAATTGGATACCACGGGAAAATTCCTTAGAGATATCAAAAAATTTGAGAGTTTATTGTAGAGGGGCCCTACATGATCCCATATCCTTAAAAAAAAAATTCTAAGCAACACGTTTTCCAAGTAACTGTTCATCAAAGATTGTTTCCCTTTTTGCACTTTGGACTCTTAAGGGATATCATCGGTACATTGTAGCTCAGACTATTTCAGTATGTTTGGGTACGAAACAAGACCATGAATAGCCTAACCATACCTATTCATACATTTTGGAACTATTGGTTTGGTCACACGAGTTGCAAAGAAAATATTACATCCCTTTACAACTTTCATGATGAGTCTTAGTGCACTTATGTATTAGGGCTAAATGATGTAGATTATATTTCCATTATACATCAAACTTATATGTCATGCCTAATACATTTTTTTATGGATCATAACTAAATAACATTGAATATTATCTTTAATTGTTCGAATTGATTATGACATATGTGTTAGGTTGAATGGCATATATGATAACATCAAATAATGATGATATAATAAACATCCATAACCTGAATATGCTTTACATTTAGTGAGAAAATGTGAACTATCAACCTATTCTTTCTAAAAATGTTTGGTTTGATCCTAAGTGAACCTAGAAAGGACTTTATTTACAAGACCAAGATAGTGAAGAACATGCCTTGCCCTATGAGTAACTCAAGCCAAAAGACCAAAGTTTGCATAGAATATCATATGACAAAATATAACAAGCACATGCTTGGGGTTCAATTTGATTTAATATTTATTAATGAATTTCGTTTACCACATCCACTTGTCTTGCTTAAGTTTCAAACTAAATTTCTACAACTTTGAACATCTTTCATCCCATGTGGAAATCAAGAAGCTAAAGTTATAGTTCCTTAGGTTTACTTTATAAAAAGTGAATTTAGATTTAAGTCTAAATATTTAGAAGCCTCTAAAGATAGAATCCTTAGGGACAAGAAGCAATATTTGACTTTTCAAAGGTATTCACATCAAATTCAAAGGGTTCTAAATCTCAATAATTGTTTAATGTTTGTTTTCTTGTTTTGGAACCAAGCAATGTGTCAAACTAACTCACAAGCAATATAACATTTCTAGCTCAAGTGAGTACATTTTTCTTAGTGGGCTTGCCTCATGCCCTTTGTAGTAGAAGAGATGACTTTACATGCAATTAAGGAAAATGTGTAGATGTATGTTAAGAATGAAAATCTTAACCCATTCACCTTAGCCAAAATCAAACATGGCAAGTAACTTCTTGGAAGCTAAGTTACAATGCACCACTTTGATAAACTTGTTGGATGGACAAGTTGGCCACTAAAAAAATACTTTTAATGAAAACAAACTGTGAACACCCATCATTTCATTACCGTCTGTTGGCTACTTAAGGATCTTCAATTGTTCCCTTCCAATTAAGAAGATGGAATAGGTGCAACACATTGAAGCCTCAAGATTGAAGGTACTTTCTCATGATTTCCCAACCTTTAATATAGCCCACCAATAAACTTACTTCAAGAACTTGCCTATGAGTTTCTCATTGTAGGGTTTGTCTCATAGTAAGCCCTCTCTTAAGGGTGACTCAAAGCAATAAAATACACTTTTTAGTTTTTCTATTCATCCAAGATTGCACGAAGCTCAAGGGGAGAGGGTACATACTTAAACTGTATCAAATACAAGATCACTCACTCAAAACACTTGCTCATTTTAGCCTTCAAAGAAATAGTGAATTCATTTTAAGCACCAAAATTGAGTGTGAGTTTGGCTTGTTCAATTTTAGCCCAACATAGCAATGATTTAGTAAGTTTGTAGGGTCAATTTTTAATCCAACTTTGAAAGAAATATTGCAATGGTTAATTTTAGAGCCCAATTGAAAACTAGTAGTCCTAAAACATGAAAGGAAAATAGCATACGATGGGTTATTTTCCCATGGGTGTTTGAAAATGCTATTATAATGAATATCAAATTGTTTTTTATTTCACTTCAATTCTCCATGCTTCTCTTCAAACCTTCAATCCATGCTCCAAATGTTAGGCGGAGTTAAGAAAGCAGGAAGATATGAGGGTTAGATAAATGATTAAGCATTAAAACCCTACAACCTAGACCAAGTTGCAATGTGATTTGACTTTAGGTGCAAAATTGGAAATTTTAACTCTACCAAAAATGAGAAACATTATACTATTTCATAGATCATGAAATTCTACTCCATTTAAAAAAAAAAATCTCTAAAAAAGACCAAAATATGACCAAGATACAACCATTTTAAGATGGAGTACAAAAGTAAGAAAACAAAGGTGGCCCTATTTGCAATAGCGACACTGTTTTACAAAAGTGACTCTATATCATTGCAATGGAAATGCTATTTAGCAAAAGTGATGCTCTGGTGAAAAAAGAAATAGCGATGCTTTGCACTAAACCAAGGACCTCAATGGCAACTCTTTATCATCAAAAGTGGCTCTATTTGCAAAAGTGATGCTTTAGTAATGTCAATAGCAATGCCACTTCTTAGAAATTGCAAAAATGTGATTTATAAGCCAAAATTTCAAATTTTTAAATGGTTATCCCTCCTAGCACCAAAATGTGAATGATGATTTGCACCTAGCTAAACATAAACAAACACAAGAGCATTAGTCATTCAAATAAGCACAAATATTATTCTCTATGAGATTCTAGATCATACTAAATGATGAAAAACATGAAACAAAAGCACAAAAGAAAGCAAATGAAATCATGCAAACACACAAAATATATCAAACCTCCATCACATAAGGGGATTGGTGTCACTTTGATGTGTAAAGTGGCCCTTTCCCAATCCCAAGTTGATAAGCTCCAGGATCTTGATGTGAAAAATAGTGATTTTGATGCAATGTGGTGATGGATTCAAGCTAAAATGACATAGAAAGCATGTGATTGTGGATGAAAGAATGAGTAGAGTAATAATGCATGAAGTTGTGGATCAAATGGATGTGATAAATGCCAATTTCCCTCAAAGATAGTGATAGCAATTGGATCATTATGGATGAAATGAGCATAATGACTTTGTATGAGATGATGGATCCATATTCAATAGAGAATGCCTCTATTTATAAGACTCAAGGGTTGAAGAATGGTTGAAATTGGTGAATATGGGACTAAAATGGGGACCAATAACATTGTGAAACTTGTCACAAGGCTAATGAAGGTCATGGGGATGTGTGTGGAGCACATTTTGGAAAATGTAAAGAGTTAAGGCTAGTAGATGGTTTTGTAAGAGAATGTAAGAGAATTGAATGAAAATGATTGAGATGTAAGAGGAACAAGATGGCATGTAATAGGCCATTTAAGGTAAAGGTGGCTCTTGTAAGAGCATTGAAGACCTTTGTAAGAGGCTATTTAAAGCCTTTAGAGGGAAATTCAAGTTGAGGGAATATTCCAAAGAATATGCCTTTGAACTAAAAATAGGCTATTTAGTTAATTAGAAGAAATTATTTTCATGTGAAACTTGGCTAGTTGACCATGGGTTTTCTCAACCTTGATGAGGTTAAAAGTTAGAGAAATGATTAATGAGGATTAGGAGGAGATTTAAAGTTAATTAATTTAGAATTAATCAACTTAAGTAGATTAGGGGATTTATGACATTTGTTAAATAATTAGATTTATTTAATCAAATGAGAGGACATTGGGACTTTAATAAAATAAGTCGATTTATTTAATTAAATGTGATGAACATTAGTCATAAGAGGATGAATTAATCTGATAAAGTTAATTATTTGATTAATAGTAGAAATTGATTTATTTTTAACTAAATAATATAAAGATTATTTAATTAAATGGTTAGAGTAGAAGTGATTTAGGAAGAAATGATGTTGGTTAATCAAATTTAGATGAGTAATATTTACTAGGACTATTTAAGTGTCTACATTTTGGAACACCTTTCCCTATGGTAGATTTAAATCAAAGTCAAAACCTACAAATCTATCAACCAAATGATCAATACATGAGTCTTCATAAAAACAACATTATCCCATCAAATAAATATATGCCAAATATGAATATACCAAGTGCAAGCTTACCAAACATGAACATATCAAATCCATACTTGGTGAACTATTGGATAGATATGTTTTTGAATCACACCAAGGTTGTTTAAAATCCAAGAAATATATTGACAATTCAATGTATTGATCCAAGTCAAGGTAACACCATGAAAAATCAAGGTTACCTAAATCAAAGCAATATAATTCCCAACCACAACAATGTTCAATGCTAACCTATAATACAAAATCTAAACATCTTCCCAAATCATAACATTGTCCAAAATAAATTTGTGCATGATCCCATACAAATACCACAAGTGTATATTCTAAATATTCTTGACCAACAACCAAATCAACTATATCAAGGGTGTCAAAATCAAAATCAAGAAAAAAATTTATGACATCAAATGGCTTCGCTTGCCAAAATAGTTGATTCATTGTGTCAAGAGACATCTCCACCCCAAAATCAGCATACTCCCCCATTGGTCAAACCATGTCATCAAAACATTGAGTTATGTCCTCAACCACATCAAGAACAAAATCTTAAATATTGAGAAGTTGGATATCAAACAACAATCTCAAAAATAAGATCAATCACCAAATCTCCAAGATCAATCACAACAAGAATCATCTCAACAAGCACAAATCTCAAAAGATAACGAACATGAATACACTCCTTTGGGAGAGTCAATTGAATCTGCATTACACAAGCTAGTTAAGGAAAAACTCATCACTCTTCTAAAAGTAATTTTTTTCAACTCTTTCATAAAACTCCCTTGGAATAAGGGTAGAGCTTATTTCGAGTATCATAGAGAAAATATTCATAAAATGTCAAATTGTATTCAACTCAAAAATCCCATCCAAGACCTTCTTAATCAAGGAAAAATGACTATTGATGACAATGATCAAGATTCAACCACTAATGATGCTAGTGAAAATCTCTCCACCACAACTATTGAGGACAATGATCAAGATCTATCCATCAATGAGAACCTTGGAGATGTTTCTACCTCATCCAATGATCAAATCAACATACATCAAGAGTCACTTTTTAATCATGATCAAAACCCCTCAACAATATCCAAAAATGATCTATTTGAAGGAGTGTTAACATTATTTGATCCTATTGATATAATCCAAGATCCATCCACCAATGATCATGTTGATAATGTCTCTACATCACCTAATGAGTTAGAGGACATATCTCAAGAATTTATTCCAAAGCATGATCAAAATCTTTCACCAAAATCTAGCAATGGTCCTTCCCAAGACATATTGACATCCTTTGACCTCATGGTTGCAGATATTGAAGGAATAGTCAACTCAACACTTGATCCAAATCCACTAAAAGATCAAGAGGATATTGAGCCACTTTACATTCCTAATAAAGATATCCAAGATCCCTTTGTAAGAAATCCATCCTTTGAAATTGACCCATGTCAAGAACTTGATCAAAAGAATGTTGAAAGCAATTCCAAAATAAATCAAGATCAAGAATCTATATCTCCAATATGCTACAATGATCTAATGGGCACTCTCCAATCTATACAAGATGTCACAAATGATGATAATATCCATATAGCACATACTCCATCTACCCAGGAGATTCTTTGGATGGACACGTAGATGTTCTTCATTTAGAACAAGATTCCTTTACTCTTGACATTATTACAAAAGAATAGGAGGTTATTGATTCCTATAGTCAGGATAGGTTATCAACATCAGCATCTGATATACTCCAAATTTAGATTGAGGATATCATGTATGAAGATATCCAACATTATCCACTCAAGGAAACAGGATAGACCAAACAAGATATTTTGAAGATAACAGAGTTGCAAATTGAAATAACATCATCTATAGTGGTCATTTATCAAAGAATTCTTCCTAAACAATACATCTATAAATAGGAAGAATCAAAGCATGAAGGTACTAATTCCACAATAATGGGGGAAATCATGTCTCAAGAAAATTTCAACATAGGGAGCAAGAAGAATCTTTATGATGAAACTAATGCGAATACTACAACCAGCCACATCATGAATCTTCATCCACCCATCACCCCATCCGTGAATTGGGACCAACATCAAAAGAAAGATTTGAATCAAAGCACAAACAACATTATCAAATAAAAATAAGTTGAGAAGCATAATGGACAAATCAAATACACATGGATACCAAAAAATGTAAAATAAAATCATCCCAATCATACTCCATCAGTCAAAGAAACTATGGGAAAAATAAAAAAGGGAAATGTATCCATCATAGACATCCAAAAATGCAAAAGAAGGCTTCTCAAGCAGCATACAAAGCATATCAAGCAGTTGGTCCTAATTCCAAGCACACTTTCATATCCACTCATCATTGCTCATCTTCCCGAGTTTGGAGAGTTAAATGTTATAATCTACCAACCAATCCATATTCTATTCCTAAACACACTCCACCATCCATGCCTCCATGCATGATATCCAATTATCACATTAAAAATGTACTGGCAGCCACCCTTCATCATAAGGATTTAGAAGGCATTCTATTGTGATGTGCTCACAAAGACAAAGTTAACTCTAGTATCAACAAAGTAGATCAGGAATCTCAAAAGTTGCATTCAAGTGCATGTATCTTAGCAAAGCAACTCCTTCAAATAGGATATGGATAGCACATTATGACAGGAGCATCAAAATCATCACCACCAGGTGGTTTAGCATGAGCTTAAAATATTTCACAAAAAAAAAACTAAAAAAAAAAAAACTCATGAAAATAGTAAAGATAAAAAGGGTATGTGTAGGATCATTATGGAAAAAATAGGCCCTTAATGGTGAAAAATTTAGAAAAAATAGAGTTAGGCAACTTGACATAAAAATTTGAATAAGTCATCTATATTATTTCAAAAATATGTAAGAATAGAATCTGTACCAAATTGAATGTAGTTTCTAAACTACTAGGTTTATTTTTAAAAAATCTATTTCATGAAAATTTGAAATTTCAATGCAATAGTACTTAAATTTTTTGGAAAAAATAAGTAGGTGTCTGTCTGACCATCCTAACCACAATAAAATGATAATATTTTTTTATAAGATTTTAGATATAAGTAGAGGACTCATGTCCTGATGTGATGAATATTTTTTTATAATTTATTTCCAAGTAAATAATTAATTATGAAATTTTTATTAGAACTTTTAAAAAATATAAAAAACTCGTATGTCTGACCACCTTAACTTGGTCAAAACTTCATGAATATATATATTTTTTAATCCTATAGTATGTAAAGCATAGAATGTGACACATGTTTCAGATTCAAAAAATGTGATACCATTTGAAAGCTATAGATGTTTTTCAATCAGCCTATCAATCAGGACTTTAGTCGTAATTCAAATAGAAAATGAAAAATAATTATTTATTAAATTCAAATTAAATCATAATTTATATTGGTGGAAAGCTAAGAATCTCCTTTAAAAACCTTTTTCATTTCATCAATTTTGGGTAAAAAAATAGTCATCAGCCACATACCCATCATATCGCCACTTTTTGGCCCATCATGATCCTGCACATACCCAAAATCATCCTCTAGTGAAAACCACTACACTGGTGCTTTGGACAGGTGCCATGATGAAAACCTAGAAAACATGCGTCATGTGTAGAATCAAGCATCTACATTTGCTAATTCAGGTGGAAGCATCTTATCTCATCCATAATAAATCCAAAATTCCATCCATATTATCCATAATAAATCCATTTATCCAATCCATTTTCATCTATCTGCATCCATATTCCAAATCATCTTGATCTTGACAAAAGTTTGGTGTACACTTTACACTTGCTTATGGTAAACAACTTGACATGGGTCATTGCCATTGATCCTATCCTACCCAACATTATTTGAGCCATGAAGCATTATCCAAATGAGTATTCTTTATTTGAACACCTTTTCTTATCACAATATAATCCATATCCATCCATCCATACATTTATCCAAGCATCCACCCATGGAAATCCATACATTGCTAGACACTAGGGGTAGATAATTGCATCTTGCTTCGGGAATAAATCTTGATCTATATATTCCAACTTATGTGGTGATCTAAACATTAAAAAAATATGTGAAATCAAATTGGTCAAATCATTTGTGAGAAAAAATTCTGAATCACTAGCCCATGAAATATTTTGAAGAGAATATGTTCCTTATCTAGCTTTATCTTTCATCAAACAACAATCCAAACAATCAATATTAGTTGCATCTAACGTGCACTTCAATGTCACATCAAATCATTTAGAAAATTTTTGTTCCAAACCAAGCTTCACAATCTTGATCAATCAAATCTGATTAATCCATCATCATCTCAAGATATCCTTCCCAATCCTCGTGTTGCTTAAACACTATCTTTGCATTGTTGTGTATCCTCAACAATGTTATCATCATCAATCCATCAATCAGATCAATCAACCCTATCTTTGTTTTCAACAAAATCCCAAAATATATCACTGATATCATCACACATATCTATATCCAAATAATCAAAATCATACAAAAAATCTAAAAGACATCCAAATCACATCAAAATCCAAAAACAAGTCAAAAATAGAAAAAGTCAAAAAACATAGTCACCATGTTGAACTATGTCATCTCTGACCTTAAACGTAGGCAAGGCCATCATTCATGAGCCCTTGAGACACAAAAACACAAAAACATTCATAAGTCTCAAAAAACCCAAAAACATTTGAAAACTTGAAAATAAAAAAATTTGCAAAACAACCTAAAATCGAAAAAACAACCTCATAACATTTTGAAAACACCAAAAACATTGAAATATTCCAAAAAAAATTCCAAAATCACCCATCCCATTTCACTTTCACCCACGATAATCTCATCCATAATAAATATATCATCACACTCACCCTTTTGTAATACAAAAAGAAACAACCACAACAATCAGCAAAAGAAAACTTCAAACACAAAATCAAAATTGAAACAACAAACTTTTAAATGCAAAGTTAAGCTCTTGATATTTTTAGAAAACTTGTCAAAAAACCCATCAACTTGCCACCATCCACTAACATGTCCTAGGATGCATCCTTCGTACAATGGGCATTATCTTTGGAAATCACTTTGAATACTTATCCTAAACAAAACACAACCCTTTGGCTAGAGGTATGAAAAACATTGACTTGTTTGTTCACTTGATCTTTTCTTATGATTTATCTTATTGTGCCCATTCCAATAACCTGTCAATGATGTCTATCAAAATAACTTAGAGAGAAAGTAATGGGGAATTCATCATTATCTTTCATTTGTTGTGTTTGTTGGATGTTCTTGTAATATAACCTTGGTGAATACTTGCTTTGTTAGGTATGTATGGAAGGTATTTTGGGTAGCTTGTTGATAGTTACATTGATAGGTTATTCATTTCCATGTTTTCGTCCAATATGTTTGAAACTTTTGAAGTACATCCTAGCAAGGTTTCCATATGTCAGGTGTGAACAAGGATACTCCTATATGTTTTCTTATTCAAAGTCCATCACACTAGATACAACACCATCCTGGTTGTCTATACCTTGATGCACCATATCTATGTGTTTTATCAAACATAAATAAAGTTGTGCTATTTGTGTTCCAATCCATAGATAAGAAAAGTCATCATCAATCATCACCATATCTAATAAAGTCTTGATGACTCATGAAGTTGTTGGATTTTGCATCTTCTCGAAATCAATGGTTAATCCATCTCATTCTTCTATTCATCAGTCTTATTCTTCTATCTTTACTAACAGTTCTATCCAAGTGTCACATATGTGTAATATATCAAAATATACATAAGGCTACCCATGGCCAATGACTAGCTATACATCATAAAATTTGTCTACATCAAATATCTGATCTTTCTAAAACATTATATTTTGTCCTTTGATCAGTAGAACCAATCCTCCCATTATTTTATCATGATCTCAATTAGAAAAGATTTTTTTTTGTTCTATCTCTCGAGGGGGCAATGTACCAACATAATTCATTTTGTTGGGGCAATAGTGGGGCATCCGAAAAAAATAGATTTTTTTTGAAATTTGATCTTGGCAACATCCAATCTTTGAACCAATGTAATAGGTACATCACTTCAAAAAGGGGAAAAATGTAGACACTTAAATAGTCCTAATCAATATTACACATCTGAATCTGATTAACCAACATCGTTTCTTCCTAAATCACTTCTTCTCTAACTATTTAATTAAATAATCTTTATTATTTAGTTAAATTCAACAATTTCTACTTTTAATCAAATAATTAATTTCATCAGATTAATTCATCCTCTTTTGACTAATGTTCATCACATTTAATTAAATAAATCAAATTATTTAATTAAAGTCCCAATGTCCTCTCATTTTTTAAACAAATCTAATTATTTAACAAATTTCATAAATCCCTTAATCTACTTAAGTTGATTAATTATAAAATAATTAACTTTAAATCTCCTCCTAATCTTCATTACTCATTTCTCTAGATTTTAACCTCATCAAGGTTGAGCAAACCCATGGTCAACTAACCAAGTTGCACATGAAAATAATTTCTTCTAGTTAACTAAATAGTTTGTTTTCCTCTCAAAGGCATATTCTTTAGAATATTCCCTCAACTTGACTTTCCCTCTAAAGGCTTTAAATAGCCTCTTACAAATGTCTTCAATGCTCTTACAAGATCCACCTTTTCCTTAAATGGCCTCTTACATGCCATCTTGTCCTTCTTACATCTCAACCATTTTCATTCAATTCCCTTACATTCTCTTACAAATCCATCTACCAGCCTTAACTCTTCACATTCTTCAAAATGTGCTCCACACACATCCCCATGACCTTCATTAGCCTTGTGACAAGTGTCACAATGCTATTGGTCCCCATTTGAGTACCAAATTCACCAATTTCATCCATTCTTCAAACCTTGAGTCCTATAAATAGAGGTCATCTCTATTGAATATGGATCCCTCATCTTATGCAAAGTCATTATGCTCATTTCATCCATCAATCATCTAATTTCTATCACTATTTTTTAGGGTAATTAGCACTTATCACATCCATTTGATCCACAAATTCATGAATTGTTACTCTACTCATTCTTTGATCCACAATCACATGCTCTCTATGTCATTTTAGCTTGAATCCATCACCACATTGCATCAAAATCATTATTTTTCACATCAAGATCTTGGAGCTTATCAACTTGGGATTGGGAAAGGGCCACTTTCCACATCAAAGTGACACCAATCCCTCTATGGGATGGAGGTTTGATCTATTTTGTGTTTACATGCTTTCATTTTCTTTTTTTTGTGCTTTTGTTTTATGTTTTCATCATTTAGTATGATCAAGAATCTCATAGGGAATGATATTTGTGCCTATTTGAGTGAATAATTCTCTTGTGTTTGTCTATGTTTAGCTAGGTGCAAATCATCATTCACAATTTCTTGCCATGTTTTCCACTTGGTGAGAAAATGTAAACTACCAACCTATTCCGTCCCATCACAAAGTCCTCAACTGCATTTTGAAACATATCACAAATCCTTAACATTGGTAAAAGACATTTAACAATATGATTAGTAATATCTTTGATATTGTTTCCTTTAACAACCCCACAAATATTTAATTTTTAAAATTCTTGACAAAGTGGTTGACCATGATATAAATGCCTAAGAGTGTTCACTTACTAATAAAACTCTTACAATATGCAAAAATTTATGTCTTTAAATATGGAGGAAAAAATGTGTTATGTCCCTTCCTATTATGATGTGTTGCAACTTCAACATTTGTGGGTTCCTACATGGCTCACCCTTTGTCATTACAAATAAATTACACTAATTTAAGCTACACAAAATTAGAGGTGTGTGATTCCAACAATGTTTCATGTAGCCTCAATTCATGAGAAGTCTTATAAAAGGATTAGATGCATTATCCTTTATCCTTTTGAATTTCATTTATACCATTATCCTTTTGAAGCATTTAGGTGTGTTTCCACCTATCAAATACATTATTATGAATGTTAATGCTTTGTATAAGACAACAATATAAGGCATCTTTAGCATGATTGTTATATCAAATGGTTTCTTCTGTCAGCAACATGATGCAATATCTCAACTCCAATTGTGAAACTTAGGAGATACTCATCACAAGATTCATTCCTTGGAAATGAATACCGAGCTACATTCTAGTCCTCTATACATGATCTTCCAACAAAGACTTATGTTTCTTTGCATAATAAACATGTGCTAAAACTTAAGTTTCTTCCAAAAAAGACTTAAGTTGCTTCTCAAACTCATTTTTTGATAGTTGATAACACCTAAGGACATAAAGAGGAAAAGGACAATCCTTATCATTAAAATAAAATATAGTCAAAGATAAAGAGAAAAAGGATAGTCCTTATCATTAAAACAGGACAGCCATAGTCTTCTTTAAAGAGGACATAATAAAGTTGACTGTCAAAAGAAGAATGCATGTAAGAACAACCCTATGGCAATGCATGATGCACTATCAAAGAGGAAAAATTTTGAGTTAGTAAGGGAAGATAATAGTCTTCAAGCCACAAGATAAGTTTCTATTGTCCATAGTTTTTAGTTTTTGTAATGTCCCCAATTAGACAAATCTACGAAATGGATGATTTATCAAACACGTGCAAGCTAAAACAATAACCAAAGACCAATGTAGATGCCAAACCCTTGTATCAACAACAAGAAACCTCACAAATTACTATACTAAAACTATACCAAGCTAAAAATGACTTCAAATAACACCATGAAGCAAGGAGGGGAAACAAGGAATATGACAGGTATATTGGTCAAGAAGGACAGTAGTCAAAGGGCTAAAGGAGGTTAGATTGAAAGGAAAAAAAAATTGTATCACTAATAAAAATGTCTAAGAATTAGCGGCCATGAGACAATGAGGGGCAACAATGAAGAGGACTGGTGGTAGGGAGAAAAAAATCAATGTAATAACCTTGGTTAAAGTAGGGTTACTAAAGCATGACAAAGTGAAGGTTGTTCTATTTCTTATGCATATTAATATGCATATAGTGGATAGTTATGTGTTGAGAAGGGTACACTAATACACTTTCAACCACAAATATAATCTAACTATCAACTACAATATATGAATTAGAATGAACCTGAGGTATAAATCTACAAAAGAATGTGATTTAAAAAATTAAACCTTTAAAATATATGTGCTTTCTAATTTCCATAGCAATTAGAACATAAGATAATGATACATAATTTAATAACCAAAAAAAAGTGATCAATAACATGAATTTACAAATTCAATACGCATACTTAAAAATCAATCCAACTAACCATCAGGGTTTGATCTACTCTTTATTGTGTCAAGTATTGCCTCATGGTCAGACTCACACACCTTCCACAAGTTCTTGTTCACAGGTCTGCCCCAATATTTGATCAAATGAATGTTGGATTCCACGACAAGGTTGAAGTAGTGAAGAATCTTATGATGCATGTCGAAGTCCTTAAACAACCAAAATAGAACATTCTTAATTGGGTGCCTTCTAAGCCATGTTCCAATAACAACCACAAAACCTATAGGATATTCAATGTTTTCTCCATCTATGACTTGGGCCTCCAATTTCATTTTGGCCATGATATAATGACACAAGTAATAATATGTTCACTCTTCATTTTATTCATCTATAATCACTGCATATTGATATGTTCATCTAGTTAGATGTATTTAATGAAAGTAACAATAAAACAACGAAGTAAGATAAAAATAGTCCAAATTTTATATTAACTGTGAAAGAGGATATATTACCTAGTTTGAGTAGATCTGATACATGATCAAATTCAATAGATGATTGCATCTTTGTGATTTTTAGAGCTATCAAGAGCTAATACATGTCAAGTAGGGTTAGACTTCTTATAGAACAATCATCAACCCAATCTTTTGAATTGTAATCATTCCATGCTTGAAGTGTACATGTAGAACAAAAACATTCCATATTTTGCATATGAATAGTCCATGTATCGACATTGGAGCTTCTAAAAAAGTGTAGCTCACTCGATCCTATTAGTGTACAATAGTCCTTATATTTTGAAATGTTAGTATCATCTACAAACCAACAGAAAATTCAAACTAAACCTTCATTACTTGGACCCATAGCATGATTGCACCACTAGATAATTAATTTTACATCTATCAACTTTGGATTGTCGTTGTACTTTAACTCTTCTCATGCTAAGGCTCTTTTGATACATGTACCTACACCATCATGTTCCCCCTTTCCATTTTGGACCTCTGAGAAATTCCACATATGTTGAACACCACTAATCTTATGCATCCTTCTCAACCAGTAAAAAAATTTGGAGTTCTTGAATTGCGATAAATAGTTATCTGGACATATGATATATAATGACTGAGTGATATTCCCTTGCTAGCCAAATTAGCATAGAACATTTGAAAGCAACCTTGCACAAACTATGTAGAATGTGCGATCATCACTAATGTAAAAGTGATACTTCCTCAATACCTTCATGTTATTGTTTGTACTATCATTTGTATGAATGAATGCTATATGCACAAATATAGTAACTTGTGTGGAGTTGTAGTATTGTGATTACACCTCATTCTATGGTTGTAGTATGTAGTTCTTAGCGAAATCGATAACTAAAATGATGTTATGAAGTGGAAATGTGTCCTTGCATAACTTGAACTATGAGTTCAACCATCGAGATCTATGTGTATTCCTTGCATACTCATAGACCACATGATCATGAAAAATTCCCATAAATTGATACACTAGAATCTTATCACTGACCAATTCACACTTCTTTTCTTCTTTCTCATCTTTTAGACTATAGACCATTATCTTGTATTTTCCAAATTCCACAATTTTGTTTCCAACTGCATGTATACTAGTGATGTGTTGGAAAATTGGAAAAAATTGCATGCTACCACAATGATCACATGTGTCATCCAAACATGATTTCTTGTAAAAAAATATGACCATCCACTCTTTAACATAAAATGGTAGACAAGAAATCCCTTGAAGATATAGGTAGAGTTCTCATGTTACTTTCCTTCAAGACATTGTTAGTATGCATATCTACACATATAAATTTATAAATATAATAATGGTTAGAAAACTCAATATGTACTCTACAAGAACAAGTGGTGTGTATGTGATTTATTTTGACATAAAAAGGCTTTAGCTTTTCAAAAAAACTTTGACATATTTTAACTTGAGGATGCTTCTCTACAAATCTAGCAAAAAATTGGGTTTGAGTGGTATCCAAAAAATTCTTTCAATGTGGCTCATGGATTTTACTACAAATTCTCCTTCTTACAACATCTCTTTTATTGGGAGAGACCCTTGTGTTATTCTTGTAAAAATATTGTATTAGAGATCTCAATGTTTGAGCAATTTCTTTATCTTTCTTTGGTAGTCCACCTGAGAATGCCCATAACTCATTGCTATTTGGATCCTCCACTCTTTCATGCCTTCTTTTGGCTCTCATTAGAGATGATCTACTTATTTTCAAATATTTACTTGTCTTTGAAATGTTCATCTTATTTCTAGTTTCACTACTGGTGAAGGAGCACCTTTGAAAATTTTGGCTTGTTGTTGCATTTCAAAGTCTTGTTTTGGTTTTGTCTTAGGTTGATATAAATAAGGTATATTAGACCAATTTTTGATGTAATAGGTGTCATAGAGGGTCTAGAGTTGGTGTTTTGCAAAGCTGTCAATAATGATGTAAAGTTGTAAAAGTTGCATAAACAACTTTGTCATTTTTTGAAGGGTAGTTGAAGGTGAACGGTCACCACTTTCAAATTTTAGTTTGGGAGCACTATATTTAGTGGGAAACATGTTTAAAATCCTCTAACATCTTTGAGGCATGGTTTTTGAAGTTTTTCTAGAGAATTATAAATTGTTACTCTATTTTTGGTGCAATTTTCTGTGTTTTCTGAAGTTACTCTGCTCAGTATGGTTCCGTACATCATCATTAACATCTAAAACCAATGTTAATTGCTAGGGTTTCATGTTAGCTTCCATTTGAATCCAATTTTGTAGTTTTTCATCAATATTTGAGGGAGAACAAGTTAATTTTCTGAAGGTTGCTCTATAATCTAGGGTTTCTAGGGTTTGGAGGGAAAACCATGGAAAATTAGGCCATTCCACCATAGGAAAATTTTGTAAATTGGTGGAATGGACCTTTTAGGAGTGATTTTTTTTTTTTAGCAGTTGTAGAGTAGGCTAATTGTGTTTGTTGGGTTTTTGCATGTGCCCTAGTCTAGCATCTCAATGCTCTAGGCTTAGTTTGATAGGTATTTGACAAGACAACATAATTTTATGAAGTTTTGATGAATCCAATGGTGGAATCCAACCCTATGTGACCAGAGGAGACTGTGGAAGAATATTTTTGGTGTTTGGCTATTGAATTTTAGACACTTTATTTGGAAATGAGGGGTAATTAGGCCTAGTTTTGAGAGGAAAATCCATTATAGTGTAGATTATTACAAAACAACCCCTAGATAAAATCAAGTATGTTGTATTCAGAATTAATGGGTATCTATATTAGTGTTTTTTTCATGACTGTATGGCCTTATCTAAAAGATATGGTTGTAAAAGTTGAATTGGACTACTATAAGGCATTGTGAAGTTTGTGAAGGAACTAGCCCTTGAAGGGTTTTGTAGACTTGGAGACTAGTTGAGTTTGATTTGTGTAAGCCTATATCACCTTGCTCTACATCAGGTGGTATCAGAGCCTAGGCTGCAAATAATTTGGAAAGAAGATTGGAATTTGGAAGAAGAGAAGTTGCAAGGCAAAGCATAGGAGATGCCTCCTAAAGGTGATTTATTTGTTGTTGCTAGGGAGTTAAGATCCCTAAGAGAGTTTCAAGAAGCTATGGAAGCTAGGATGGAGCACTGGAGAAAAGAGACAAGAGGGATAAGGGTCTTGCAGATAAGAGCTACCTTGAAGATGAGGAAGAGGGTGAAGGTGACCCCCCCCCCAAAAGGATCACATGAGAAAATGGATCCTAAAGAAAGGAAGTTTCTACAAGTGCTTAATGCTATGAAAGGAGAGACACAATATGTGAAGATGGAGCTACAAATGTATGGTGGAAAAATGGATGCTGAAGAATTGATTGAGTGGATAGATGCCTTAGACAACTATTTTGATCTCAAGGAGGTGGCTGATGACAAGAAGGCAAAGTTTGATAAAACAAAATTGAAGGGACCAACATTAACATGGTAGATTTATGCCCAAGAAGAGAGGGTAAGGAAAGGCAAGCCCAAGATCAATTCATGGGATAGGATGGTGGTGAAGGTAAAGAGTCTGTTCTTTCCTACAGACTATGAGATTCAAGTGTTTAGGAGATTGCAAAATTTAAAATAAAAGGAAATGGATGTGGCAGCATATACTAAGGAGTTCCACAAGCTAACCATAAGGTTTGGACACATTGAGAATGAAAAGGAGAAAGTAGCAAGATATTTGAATGGTTTGAGATCCTCCATTCAAGATGTGATAAGTCTCACTACTCCTAGGATAGTAGAGGAGTGTTTTCAATTGGCCACTAAGGCTAAGGAGAAGATAAAGAGGAGGCAAGAAAAAAAATCAAGGGGAAGAGGAAAGAGTTTTAGGGGTAGAGGAACCCCTAGTGGAAGAGGATCACAAAGGGAAAAGGTTAACAAAGTGTAGATCAAGAATCAAGTGGTGAATCAAGGGGAAGTTTCAGAAGAAGGCCAAATGGTAGAGGTAGGTACAATGGATAAGGAAGGAGGTCTAATACCTTCCCTAGAAGGTGTTATAACTACAATCAATTCATACATCCTGCATGGAAGTGCCCGGATAAACCAAGTGCAAGTTCTCATGGTGGAGAGAGGAGGACTCAACTAGTGCAAAAGGAGGATGAAGAAAGTGTAAATTCACCTTCCATACATGCTAATCTAGAGGTAGGAGAGTCCTTAATGATCATAAGGATATTAATCAATGTTCCAACCATCAAGGAACCCCCTCAAAGAAAGGCTTTTTTTTGAACAACATGCAAATCTCAGGGAAAGATATGCAAAGTGATAGTTGATTCTAGTTCAGTAGATAATATAGTATCATTAGAGAGGGTAGAGAAACTTAAAATGAAAAAGGAACCCTAATCTAATGCCCTATAAGATCTCATGGCTCAATAAGGGGCAACAAGTGCTTGTAAATGAGCAGGTTTGGGTGGAGTTTAACATAGGTTCCTAGAAAGATAAAATCCTTTGTGATGTTCTAATGGATGTGTGCCACCTACTCCTTGGAAGGCCTTGGAAATTTCATAGAAATTCCAAGCATTATGGGCACAAGAATGTGTGTCATTGAGAAAGATAGAGTGTCTTACACTCTCACACCTCTACAAGAAGATGATGGTACTAGTGATGAAGGACCAAGTGTGATGGTAGTCAAGGAGAAGGATTTTTTGAAATATATAGAGGAGGAAAACATAGGTTATGCCATTGTTGGTAAGCCTATTTCTAATGTAGCAGTAGTAGATTAAGAAGAGATACCTAAGGATGTGCAGGCCGTGTTAGAAAAATATGAAGACATAGGAGTGAAGTGTTGTGCAGTTTTTGCACACACGCCCCACTTGGAGTAGGGACCCTCTTTTCGGATGTCTTTTGACCTTTGGTTTTATTGGATTTATCATTTTAAGGTTTTGACATGTTGGTCTTGCTGGCTTTGACCTTGCGTTGAGGCTAGAATTGATTGAAATTAAGTTTTAAGCCAAATCCGGGTTTTCACCTGGATCCGGGATTTTCTGGCTCCGGCGGATTTTCCCGGGCCCTAGTCCTTTGTCCGTTTCTACCCGGATTCCCCGAATCTGGGTTTTTGCTTGATCTCGGGATTTTCCTGTCATAGTGGATTTTCCCGGACTCGGCCAAAATCCCAGCCTTCGTCATTTCCCCAGTTTCTGCATTTCCGCGAAATCTGTGTTTCCGCACATCCTGGGATTTTTTGGAATTCCGTTTTGAGCTTGGGTTTCCGGATTTTTCAGAAGTTTCTTGTTGCGCATTAATGACCGAGGTACCTTTGCTCAGATGAGTATAAGGGCGGATTTAGGGCATTTCAAGCATCATTCTGAGTTCATCTATTCACTTGTTTTTGCTCTAGCTATTGGGAATTTCCATTTGGGCTTTGAGGATCGATCCTGACTTGTGTGCGTGAGGATTGTTTGGGTGCCAGTGTCTGGGTTTTCATTGCTTGGGTGTGTTTACTATGTGGTCATCTTTTCGAAGTTCGAAGTTCGTCCGCCTTGATTCATGGTAGGTTGTCGACGGCCCCTTTTGTTTGTTTACGCCATGATTGGGTTCTTTGTATTTAATGGTGATCATTTGGGTCGGCCTTTGCTAGGTCTTGATTCCATGCTTATAGAGTCGGGGTTTGACCTGTTTTGTTGTAGAACCCTTTCACCTCTGCCCTACGAGCTCTATTTATCCATTAGATGGTGTGTGTATCCTTTGGACGGGGTTCTGGGTTAGATTATTTGCGTGATCTGCCATATTGTGCAAAGTTAGGGTTTTCCTCGGTGTCTGGCCCAGGGCGGAGATTTCGTTGTGATTGAATGATCTTGTCCTGGTATCACGCTGACCCCCCCGTCCTGTGAAGATCCGGGTGCTTTAGGTAAATCCTTAGCTGATATTTTAAACCTTAAAGTTTCCCCTGGTTTTAATGGCAGGGGGTTGGTTATTCAAATTAGGGCATCATTGTTTTGGCATTGGGATTCGTCCTTTGAGAGCTTTTGAGAAGTTGAAGTCCTTTGCATCCTAAGTCTTGTTGATTACTGTCGGTTTTGAGACCATCAGAACTCAGGAAGAGGAGATCCCGTGGTCATCTGGCTTTTGGTTCGCATTTTGTCATTTATCGAGTTTTCGAGGTCCTCACGGAATTCTGCCTCTTTCGGATTTTCCTGGTTTGGGCTTATTCCGTGGGCTGGGGTAATTACCGGAACATTTCAAGCTGTCTGCAAAAATCCGTTCTATCCGGATTTTTTCGGATTTCCTGTCTGGCTTTGCCCTTTTTGATGTTTCGATGATAGGACCAATGGAACGATTGTTTAATGTTGATTTCTTGTTGCCAATGAGTGAATTTAATGATTATCTTTTGATCTCTCATACGTACTAACGATCCATTTGACTAATGATGCTTTGGTGATAGGAATCCGTCTGGGTCGGATTTCTCCGAAATTCCGCCCCGACTGGATTTTCCCAGATTGCATTGTTTTCCCGGACTACTTTGTTTTTCTGGATCTTCAAAGGATTAGCAGTTGTGATGAATTTCAATGGTTTTATATGATTTTATGCTAACCTTTGGTTTGAATATGCCTAATAATTGAGTACTAATGGTATCTTTTGTGAGTGCAGGCCGAATCAAGCAAGGCTGCGGTCGGGAAATCTAAGGGTGGCATAGGAGGGTCATCCATCTCTGAGGCAGAACGGTTATGACTAGATATGAAGAGTTAGCTTCCCGAGAGCAAGGTGTCTTCTGTGTGGGCCGAGGTATCTAATACCAATGTTGGGGCCTGGAGATATGAGGAGTTTAAGCAGAGGATGGCGGAGAAGGATCTATCGACCTTGAGGCAAGGAATGATAAAATCTAGACTAGTGCATGTGGCAGGCTTCCCTCCGGCGGTCCAGTGTTATGAGTTGATTCTCGAGTGCACCAGACAGTATGACTTTGATACACAGAGGGTGGTTAGCACTGAGGGAAGAGTCTTGGTGAACTTTAGTCCTGCTTCCATTGCACAAGCCTTCAGCATGCCCGATCTACTTTCTGTGTGTGCTCTGAACATAGACACAGCTAAGACGTACTATGAGAATGAGCCAGTCAAGGCTCAATAGATGATTAACTCATGGTTGGAGAAGCCAAAGTCCCACCATTCTAAGTTGCTCAAACAGTTACACAGGGTTAAGTTCAGATCAGATGTATATGATGCCATCACATTTTTGAGCAGGGTGGCCAGATTGAAAAGTGCAAGAGTGTTGGAGAGTTGGATGGTCCATGTGATCACCAAAATTGGACAAGGGACCAATTATCACTGGGCAGGGCTTATCAGCGTATAAATTGACAAGCAATTGAGGAGTGTCCTGGAGACAAAGAGGTTCACTATGTCCTCATATGTAATGTATGTGTTGGCCATCTCTTACCCATATAAGGGTCTGAATCCGAGGGGGACACTTGGACAGGATATCATTTATGAGGTCTATCCAGAATTGCATCTTGGGCATAAAGATTATAGAAGGGCTAACGATTCATTCACGATGCATATCACCCGGACGCTACAGAATGCTGAGCACACGAGGTTGTCTGACGGAGCCAAGGGGTTAATAAAGAACTACGGAGCCTGGTTCATCCAATTCCCCACCTTCACCTACCTTAGAATTGATGGATGCCCGGTTGCTCCTTACAGGTTGCCTCGGTATCCCACTAATCACCTTGTTTTGTTAGAAGTTGTGAGACAAATTTTTGAATTTGATGCTGTGGTAAAGAGAGAGAAGCACAAGACAGGCTTTGGTGGGGATTTCCCTCTTGGAAATTGAGTGGCAGAGGTGTGCCCTTCTATTCAATCGGCCCACACAGCAGGAGAAGAGCTGGCAGCATACAGTTTCTCCTTCCATTCCAAAAGGATGAACTTTGACATGACTGGAGAAGCACAGAAGAGAGCCACTAGGGAATACCGCCATAAGGATGACATGGAGGATTATTGGGCCAACATCAAAGATGATCATGAGGCCAGAAAGAAGAGGTACTCCAGGCTCCCTATGGAGGCAGTTAGATAGTATAATGTTAGGTTGATTCTGGATCAACTGGATGATGACGGAAACTTGGTTCAGGACCACGCCTATGAAGCTATAAAGGACAGGTCGGTCGGGGATATCGATTGGAATAAGGATGAGGTTACAGAGTTGGAGGACTTAATGGTTCCTGTCATGAAATTCACCTCTTCTTGGATAAAACATAAGATTTGGGAGTTGGAGAGTGCAAAGGTAACTTGTACTTTCGAATTGATGGGGAGTCTCAGCCCCATGTCTACTTCAGAGGAATCCGGGGAAGATGACCCCAAAGGGAAAACTGCCAAAAGCTCCCCTTTTAAGATCAAGGTCAGAGGTCCTAAAGAGGGTGAGCTCGAAGCAAAAAGGAAGCCGAAAGGAAAGAGAAGATGGAAGACTCTGGCGCTTAGTAAGTCCTCTGATGAGGAGGAAATGGAAAAGGCAGAAGAGGAAGATGCTCCTCCACCGCCGAAGAAGGAAAGAACAACTCAAACTGCAAAGAAGAAGGGTCAGGGTGCTTCAGGTGATGAGCCTCCAATTGTTGATGTGGAGAGTTCAGGAGGGGAGAAAGCCAAGGTTTATACCAGGAGATCCAGAACTCCCTCTCTGAAGGATACTGTGCAGAAGAAGGATTCTCCTCCGAGGCCACCAGTTGTGGAGCCACCCAAGGCTATTTCTCCTCCACCAAGCATACCAGAGCCAAAAATTCCGGGGGAATAGGAGACTAGCGGAGAAGCAGAGCCTTTCAAGGAGGGGACTCTCTTTAGTGAAGCAACAGAGCTGGAGGTGGAAGAGGAGGAACGACATACTTCTCCTTTGGTACAATATGAGGACTCCCCGGAAAGTGACAAAGGCCGCGGATCGCCCGAGCCGGAGGAAAATATCCCTGCTAAGGTCCCATCACCGGTACATCTAGAGGTGGAACTTGAAGAAGCTGGCCAAGGTGAGCAATTCCCCGAGGAAGAGGAGGACAGAGTAATTGCGGAAGGTGCAAAAGAAGAAGAGAAAGCGACAGAACAGTCGGAGGAGGGGAAAATAGAGGAAATCCGAGTGGAGCCTGCAGCTCCGGACTGGTTAGAAAGAGAGCTTGCAAGAAAGAAACAAATGATTGTTGAGGATACTCCCTTGGACTGGGACGAAATGCTGTCAAAGATTGGCAAGGGGAAGACAAGGAAGGCTGCCAAGGTGGTTTCAAAGGTGGAAAGGGATGAATCCAATAACAGGGTTATCCACATTGCCACTCCTGCCGCGGACAAAATGAGAGAAGATGTTACTGGTCAGGATTATAATGTACAAACGATTAACCTTGGGCCTGCATCCATGGAGCAAGATATAGAAGAGTTTGAAGGGTCTAGTGTGATGATTGTTGATAGATTGAAGAGGGAGACTCAGACCAAGTGTGAATTAAAGAGGGAAAATGAAAGATTAAGGAAATGTTTGGAGGAGGTAATGAAGCCTCTGCAATCCTTCCATCCTTCTTCTTCTGCCACTCCCGGCTTTTTGCCCAAAGAAACAATTTCTAAAATTGAGAAGATGAAAACCTCAGCTCAGGCTGCAATAGATTGGTTGGTGAGTGTACAAACGAAGGGAGATGATGCCATCAGGGACATTCTGTCAGTTGGAAAGGATACAGTTCGGGCTAAGGAGCTATTAGAACATGTACTGTCCCAGGATAATGAGGACATGGACCTCCTATTGCAGAAATCAAGAGTTATCATGGGACATGGTCAGGATCAATTGCTGGCAGATGGAATCCTTCCTTCCTCCAGATTGGATGAACCTTGGGAATGGTTCGAGGCTCTGCAGATTAGGCAGAAGGCCATGAAGAAGATCCTGAAAAGAAAGAAACAGATTGATGGGGATCTCACTACAGTGTATGATGGATGCATTGCGTTCTTTGAGGTGATGACCGGCAGGAGGAAAATTGCTCCTAAGTACCTGAGTCTTGAGCAGCTAAGGGAATGGTGGCATGAATTTTATGCCCCAGATGCAGAAGGAGTTGTAACCGGCCATCAACTTGATGATGCAGCCACCTACTTAGCAGTGATGGATAAATATCTGGCCCATAGGGAAGATTGGGATAAAATTGTTGAACGGTCCAAGGAAGAGATTGATGCTATTAAATGTCGGCTTAGGGTATTACCTTTGCCACCTGTCACCGAGCTAGATGGAACATTCTTGAGGGTGCAGGGTTCGTCTGGAAAGAGAGGATAAGGGAAGAAGCGGTTAATGCTTATTTTGAGATTTGTGCTTCCCTATTATCACGGGGCATGCATTGGATGGGACTGCATTGAAGATTGTGTCAAGGCCGACCTGGATGATGACATTTAATGTGTGCCTTTATTTTATTTCCTCCCTGAGCTGACCTTTTTTGGTGGTTTTTTATTATTTTGTAAAAATGTTTGGCTGGGCCGGCATATCTTGGGGTTTACTATAAATGGGCATTCTTGTCTCATTGTAAAGAGTTAGACATTAGCTAGAAGACATTAGGAATTAAAAAGCAAGAGCTAGATTATTTTGTAATAGGAGTAGTGTTTGATTTCTTGAAGCAAATTCTGTATCAGAACAGTTGAATTGTTGCAGCATTTTGGTGATTAATACAATTGAAGACATTGTGGTTTTCCTGGTGAAATCTCTTGTGTTATTTCATCTTGCATGGTTCCTTTGTTCTATCTTTCAAATTTCTTGAAGATTTAGGGTTTAGTATTCAGAAATAAATCAGTTTCAGTTGGATGCATGATGTTTATGATTTCATATTTGGAATGTTTGTAGCTATCTCAGGTCTATACTCCCAGTAACTATCTGATTGTAGTAGGCTGGTAAAGTCAACCTGGCCCATATATTCAATGTGCTTAAGTTCGATTGTAGATGAAAGTCTATGATTTGAAAATCTGTATCCCGCAGAAGATTGCACCGTTCTTGTGAGATTGCATTGTGGGTTGAACAAGAACTGGTTATTTGAGATAGGTCCATTCCAAATATCTGTTATTTACATTGTTCATTCTAGGAGTAGTTTAGATCTTATTATATCCTTGCACCCTTATCTTTTGCTATTTCTTTATCATTTGGCTGAATTTAGGGTTAAAGATCATCGTATTGCAAGATCTGATAAGTAGAAAGATACAATTTGCTTGTAGTAAGGTCCAATTGTGATTACCAGCATTTCACATTTTATCTAAGCTATTTATGCATTGTTATAACCTAACACCCGAGAGACCTTGGGGTGATTTTCAGTGATTTATTGTTGAAAATAACCTTTCAAGAGAGATAGAATATTGCATTATGTCTGAGTTGTTGTTGTGCAGAAAACACCATCAACATGAAGGAGTTACCAAGTTCATTGCCTCCTATCAGAGATGTGAGTCATCATATTGACCTCATATTGGGTGCAAGTCTTCCAAACAAGGCAACATACAAGATGACACCAAGGCAAAATGAAGAGATACAAAATTAGGTTCAAGATTTGTTGGACAAGGGGCTGATAAGGGAGAGATTAATTCCTTCTTTTGTGCCTATTCTATTAGCACCTAAGAAGGATGGAGATTGGAGGCTTTGTACAAACTCAAGAGCAATTAACAAGATCATTATCGGTTACAAATTTCCTATACCCTAGATGGAGGACTTAATGGATAGTTTAGCATGTGCAAGGAACATCTCAAAGATTGATTTGAAAATTGGATATCATCATATCAAAATAAGGGAAGGGGATGGCTGGAAGACCGCCTTTAAGACCAATGAAGGTTTATATGAATGACTAGTGATGCCATTTGGGTTATCAAGTGCCCCAAGTACATTCATGAGGCTGATGAATGATGTTCTAAAGCACTTCATAGGAAAATTTGTGGTGGTATACTTGGATGACATCCTTATGTATAGTAAAACAAAAGAGGATCATTTGGAGCACCTAGATAAGGTCTTGAATAGACTGAATGAGGATAAATTGATGATCAACCTCAAGAAGTGTGAGTTTATGAAGAAGGAACTTGTTTACCTTGGATTTGTGATTTCAGAGGGGACCTTGAAGATGGATCCCACAAAAGTAGAAGCCATAATTAGTTGGCCAACACCTACATTAGTTGGAGAAGTCAGGAGCTTCCATGGGTTAGCTAGTTTCTATAGAAAGTTCATCAGAAACTTTAGTCACATTTGTGCACCAATGATTGATACCATCAAGGATGAGAAGAAGAATAAGTTTCATTGGATTGCAAAAGCAGATAAAAGTTTTGAATACCTGAAGACTAGAGTGGCACAGTAGCCTATTCTCACATGCCCTAACTTTGGCAAGGTGTTTACTATGGAATGTGATGCAAGCGGATTTTACATAGGAGCAGTTTTGAGCCAAGATGGGAAACCAATTTCCTTTTTCAATGAAAAACTAAATGATGCCAAGAGGAAGTATTCCTCATATGACCTTGAGCTCTATACCATGGTACAACCTCTCAAGAAATGGGGACATTATCTCTTACCAAAGGAGTTTGTTGTGTTTATAGATAATCATGCACTAAGCTTTTTGAATAGCCAAGACAAGTTGAGCCATAGGCACATGAATTGGATGGAGTATTTGTAGGCCTATACATTTACAATCAAGCATAAGAAAGGACAAGAAAATAAGGTTGCAGATGCCTTGAGTAGGAGATCTATTATGGTTCAATAGATACAACTACAAAGTATGGGGCTAGATGCACTAAGAGGTATGTATGAGCATGATGATGATTTTAAAGATGCATTTGTTGTTTGTAGTTAGTTTCATGATGCTTTCCATAGTGAGCATTCAAATTTTTTGTTGCAAAATGGTTTGTTATTCAAAGGAGCTCAATTTTGTGTGCCTAAGTGTTCCATGAGGGAAAATTTAGTAAGGGAGAAACATTGTGGTAGTTTGAGTGGGAATTTTGGATTTGATAAGACTTTAGTGTAGGTTAAGAGGTTCTATCATTGGCCAAGGATGCATGTGGATGTTAATAAGTTTGTAGAAAGTTGTGGGATATTTCAAAAAGCCAAAGGATCAAGCTCTAGTGTAGGTTTATACCAACATTTTCTTGTACCTAACCACCCATGGGAGTCAATAAGCATGGACTTTGTTTTTGGTCTTCCTAAGACACAAAGGGGGTATGACAATGCTTATGTTGTTGTAGAGAGATTTAGTAAAATTTCCCATTTCATTGCTTGCAGGAGTAAAAACGATGCATATCACATAGCTGGTTTGTTTTTGAAGGAGATTGTAAGGATTCATGGATTGGCATTGAGCATTGTGTTTGATGGGGATTCCAAATTCATAGGTCACTTTTGGAGGAACTTGTGGAAAAAGCTAGGAATAAATCTGTAGTTTAGTTCATCCTACCATCCACAAACGAATGGGAAAACTGAGGTTGTAAATAGGTCACTTGGGAGACTTGTTGAGGTGTCTTATAAAGGAGCATGGACAATCATGGGATCTCATACTTCCTCAAGAAAAATATGCATACAATGATTTCATCAACTAGAGCATAGGAAGGAGTTCATTTGATGTAGTCTATGGGATGAGTCCAAGAGGAATAAATGAAATCAAAGATCTAAAAGATATGGAGAAAAGGAGTGTAGCAGGGGAGGAATTTTCCATAGCTATGAAGAACATACATGAATAGGTCAAATAGAATTTGAAGAAGAGTGTGGAGAAGTACAAGAAGAATGCAAATTTCAAAAGGAAGGATGTTTAGTTCAAGGTTGGGGATGTTAGAACTGTAAAATTTTGAAAATTTTATGGCTATCTCTACCCATAAGTTTCCTAAGAAGTCCATGCCATAAGCTCATTAATCCGCTTTGCATATCATGTTTTCCCTTGTTTTAGTTTGTCTTCATCATTTGGTCCCATAGAATTCATCTAGCACTGAGTATTTCAATGTATAATTCATATTAGCAAGAGGTCGGGAATGTCTTGTCGATCAGGTTACATTTGTGGATACATATCGGTAGGAAGCAGTTCATTGTCTCAGCAACCAAAGGATCCTATCGGCGAGAAAATCTTCATTGATATAAGTCATAATGAGCACATGTGTGTTATACTGATGAAGTACAAAATGATTGTCGGTGAGACCTAAGCCATCGGTGTAAGTCATAACGGGCTTATTTGTGTCTTACCAATCGTGGTGCAATTTTGAAGCATCAAAAAGGAATCTACAATATTCTTAATGAGTTTCCTAGAAAAGTGGATCCTATCAGTAGTATGATGTATCAGCTGTGAGATCATGGAGTCCTACCGACCCCCTATGTCACATCAATGGGATTACGTTGGTAATGACTTAGCAACATATTCGGAGGGAATATTCATCGGCGAGACAGGCTTCGTCAAAGAGAGCTAGGAAGGTCACACCGGGTGTTTTTCCATTGGTAGGAGAATTATTATGTCTTGGCAATCAGAAGATAGACTGAAAGAAATCTCAAAAAAAACATGATGTAAGTTGTGGAACATTTTTCCAACCCCCTAAGTCACAACGATAGTCTTCATCAGTGAGAGTCATAGCGATACTCAAAATTGAAGGCACAGAGTGTCGGTGAGACTCAAAACATCGATGAGACTGTGGGACATTAGAGCGATATATAATCTATTAACTATCGGGAGGACTCAAAGTGTCAGTTAAACTATAGGACGTCTTAGTCGGTGTTTTGTGAACTTTGGTAAAGGCCCAAACAAATGGATCATCGAGTTTTGAATACGAAAGGATGCATCCTTTCGAATACTGATATATAAATACTCATTTTTGACAGTGAGAGAGACAAAGGCAGATAGCGAGTAAAAAATATAGTAGGATACAAAATGTTTACAATTTTGAGACTATGATGCATGTTTGAAATAGTGGAGATTTCAATTGAATTCATTTGATGTGGTGACTTTTTTTGGTATCAATTGTCTGTTGTGTTTATTGAAAGTATTGCTGAAGTTGTCTCCAAGGTTGATGTTTTCTAATTATTTAAACTGATATATCAAGGATATTTTTTTAGTTTATCAGTACACACTTGTTGTATCCGTATGGTTGGATTAATTGGTTCTTTCAAGGAGAGATTAAATCCTTGTAGTCAACCATAGTAATTAGGGAATCTCATTTGGATCATTAAGAAGAGCTTGGTAATCACATTACTGCATGTTTATACAAGTTATAAACTTAAACCTATATGCCAAACAATTTGAGTTTGTGCCAGAAAGAAGTTACTCATTTCAGATTTTCATTTGACTCCGTACACCCAATAAGGCACTAGTCTCTACCATTCCACTATTTAGTTTCATTCATTTTTACATATGAATACATTAGATTTAACCTTGATATTGCGTATACAATTTATACCAAAATAAAACTCATTTATCCACTCCCATTTGCTAGTGTGGGTAAATTGCTTTAGGAAATGAACAAAGGTCAAGTCTACTTTATTCAAATACGTATACCCACCTAGGTCTAGTAGCACCTAAAGAGAAGAAGGTTCAAATCATTTTTCCTTGTCTATTACCCTGAAATGTTGTGAGAGCTTGGCAACCTCTCATGGTTCAAACCTATGTTTTTGAGAGCTAACAAATTGGTGACTCTACTGGGGACTTATTGCAGGATATCTAGTTGAAGATCATCATACAGAGTCATTGAAGAAAAATTCATAATTTGAGAAGTTTCTAAAAAGGTGATTTCGCTGGGGGATAAAATCAATAATAGTTTCATTTTTCTGACTTTTCACAAAGTGAGTGGCGACTCTGAAAAAAACATTGCATCAATTCAACATGAATGGTAGAAGATCCCAATACAAAGGAGGTCCTACTAGAGGTCCTAGTGGCAACAGTAAGTGGACCCATAAGGATGATAAGGTTGATAAGGGTAAGAAGATAAATGATGACATGTGCATAACAAACAAAAAAAAGCATCGAGACCACATTGTGAAACATATGACCATTATGATACATGGAGAGATAATTCAAGTGCAGAACCTTGTACCCCTGAAGAACAAAAAAATCCTTTTTATAATCCTCAGAAGCAGGCAGAGTTCAATGCTAAACTCGAAGCTGAATGAACCAGATGTCAACAGGAATATGATCAAAGAATGGAGGGTAATCAAAGTGAGCCTATTGATCATGTAATTCCTCAAGAAAACTATGAGTTCTCAACTCGTCAAGAAGTAGAAGCACAACTCGAGTTTCATAAACAAGAAGTAGAAAGGGAAAAAATTGAACAGGAAAAGATCCAAATGATAAAAGCAATCCAAGACTTGAAATTGCAGAAAGCCCAAATTGATGCTTAGACAACTAGTTTTTAAAAGTATATACCGCCTCACAGGTAGGGAAATGATAATACAGGGCCTTCAGACCCATCAAAGGCTCCTTAGAATCATATGAGAAATAAATACAAGCAACAGAACCATCCACCGTATATTGCATCACAACATACAAATCTACAACCACCTCATGGTCAGTAATATGTGCCATATCTTCATACACAATACAATAATCAAATGTACTAGTATCAACACATGCATAATCCCCCCCATTAGCAATATACAAAAATGATCAGACAATTTGATTTGACAAGGTTTCAATTATACCCTTACCCTATGGATAGCAGTTAGAGAAGTCTTGTTCCTAAGTTTACAGGGAGCAGTGCAATTACTGTTAAAGATCATTTAAGGAATTTTAATGCTTTTGTCCAAGACTTGGATATATCATATGAAGACTTACATATGAGGTTGTTCATGATGTCACTCACCGAAGAAGCTAGGGATTGGTTCAATAGCCTACCAACAGTCTCTATTGATTCTATCCAAGAATTTTAGGATCGATTTCTTGAATAGTATGGAAATCCATGTGCACCAAATGCTGCTTTACATGAACTAGTGCGGATTCAAAAAAACCAAAATGAGTCAATTTATGATTTTAACCAGAGATTCAGCAAATTGCAAAATAAAATACCACTTGGGTCAAAGTTGCCAGACTCCGCAACAATGAGTATTTATTTGAATGCATTTGATCCAAAAATAGGGTATGAACTAAGAAACAGGTTTCCAAGAGGTTTAGCTGAAGCCCAAAAGATAGCACTGACCATTGAAAACAATAGGAAAGTTGCTGGGATGATCAATAAGAGAGACAATCCTAGGGTTCCTTAGCAAGCCAATAAAAATTAGTACAAATAGGAGAACATGTACAGAAATGAGAGGCCTTGGTTACATGACATGCCCTATAATACAAATTGGAAGGATGGAAAACCTGTAATGGATAGACCCAGGAACAAAGAAACACCTGATCCATTAAGGAAGAAGGGGGCATATATGGTCAATAGTAATCTTTGGTGTGAAGGTTGTGATGGGCCACATTCCTCAGACCACTGTGTTGTAGCCCAAGAAATGCAAGAAGAAGGAATGTTAGCGAGTAATAGTGGAGAAGATCACACAATGTACTTGACCTCAAATACCTTTCACTCTGCAAAGGAGGAATATTCATCTTCGGAAGATGAAGGTTGTGAGTATGATGTTTCAAATCAAAGGTGCAATGTCCACATGGCTAAACAATAGGTTTTTTTTATTCTAAAGAAGATTGTGCAAAACAACACTCTATTGAGGTGCCTATTCAATGCGATATAAGGAGACCCACTGATGAAGAAATAAAGAAGTTAACCATTGCTACTATTGAACAAGAGAAGAGCAAGTATTAGTTAAGAAATAGGATAGTGAATAAAAAGGAAGGTGCTCCCAGGGAAACATTCATGAAAGATAGAGAAGTAACACCAAGAGTTTTGAAGAGAACAAAAAATAAGCAACATGACAAGAATGAACAAAAGCTTGTTCAGAAAGAAGAGAACAAAGAGTTATACAAAGAAAAATAGAAACCTGTCCAAAAGGAAGAATTCAAAGGGGAAAAATTAGAGCAAAAGAAAACGGTTAAGGCAGAGGGTTCTTCATTCAAATTTTCTCAGGCTTTATCTTAGGTAAAAATGTTTGTCCCACTGCTCGAGATGATGAGAATTAAGGAGTATAGGGATAGTGCAATTCAATTGATATAAAATGGAAATGAGAAAAGTACGAGTTCTAAAAATTAGATGGCCACTAAAATGGTTAACAAGCAAGAGAAAGTGATTGTCCCTGAAGTGTGCTTAAACGATGTATTGGTGAGTTCCCCACAAGTTGAACCTTTTTTCACCACACTGCTTATAAACAACAGATTGTTGAGGAATTGCATGATAAACTTTGGTGCTACAATCAATATCATGCCAGTTGGAGTTATGAAACAACTTGGTATGTGGGTAGATACTAATGAAGGGAAGTGTTATGCAATGGATGGCCGACCTGTTCCAGTAGTAGGTGTTATGAAAGATGTTGAAGTCAAACTAGCTACTTATCCTCAGGTGGCCTACAATATAGATATAACTATAATTGATACCCCTCCTCAGTTTGGGATGTTTTTATCAAGACAGTGGACGGCAGAAGTTGGGAGAAACATCCAATTTGATTTATCTTATGCAACAATTCCAGTGAACGGTCAAGAAGTTAAGTTGTACATGGAGCCAAGTATGAACCCAATTATAGATTGTGTACCTCTAGATCAAGTCAATTTCTTTTGTGATATGGATCTTTGGAATTTTAAGATAGAACCAACCCAACCATAATTATTCAATGGTTATCCAATTGATAAACATGTTGCAAAAAACTGTGATGGTGTGTGGAAAATGTACTTTGATGGAGCTTGCAGCCAAGAAGGTAATAGAGCAAGAATAGTGTTTGTTTCCCCTGAAGGAGTTACTTTTATATATTCATTTTTTCTGGCATTTGAATGCACAAACAATATAGCAGAGTATGAAGCTTTATTAATAGGATTGAATATGGTTGTCAAACATAAGATCAAGTTGCTAGCTATTCTAGGGGATTCTGAGCTAGTTGTTTCTCAAGTTAAATAAAAATATGCAGCAAAACACAAGAGGCTGAAGCAACACAGGAATGTTGTATGGGACATAATTGAGTTATTTGATGCTTTATCCATTGAATGGATTGAGAGGTCAAAGAACATAATGGTAAACTTTTTAGCCAATGTAGCACTAAGAAGAGATGACATCACATTGGCTGGAGTGTCTCAAATCGAGTTTAAAACAAGACCCACTATGCCTGACAATATATACAATTGGCAAGTTTTTTATGATGATACTGACCTCTTGAAATTTCTTCATTGTATAGATCAATATGAAGCTCAAGAAGTTGATTTCAATTCCTTTTTTGAAGAAGTAGATGGAAAGTAGGCAGTATTTGGGAAAGAGGTCTTACAACTTAAAACTAATAAACTTCCCAAAGGGCTAGTAACATTGGAAAGGGTATATGATGGAAATGACCGGTCCCTCATGAAACAGACACTAGTCAAGAGGGAGGATATTGAAGAGGTCAATCTAGGGATTGAACTGGCACTAAAAAAGGTATACATTGGAAAGAAAATAAGCCTGAAAATTCGAAGAATGTTGATTGCACTATTGAGAAAATATAAACATGTGTTTGTGTGGTCTTATGAAGATCTCAAAGCATATAGGGAAAATTTGTTTCAACATGAAATCCTGTTGAAGCCAGATGCAAAGCCATTTAGGCAAAGGAAAAGACCTATCAACCCAACATTGGAACCAAAAATGTAGGAGGAATTGAAAAAGCTTAGAGATGGGGGTATCATCAAATATCAAGCATTCAACATGGGTTTTGAACCTGGTTCCTATGAGGAAGAAGAACAAAGATATCAGATTATGTGTGGACTTCAAAAATCTAAACGTGGCATCTCTCAAGGATAATTATCCTCTACCTAATATGGAAGCTATACTACATAAGGTGACAGGGTGCGAGCTTTTATCTATGATGGATGGGTTCTCTAGTTACAACCAGGTCAAAGTCAAAGAATCTGAGCAGTACAAGACAACCTTTACAACTCCATGGGGAATGTATGTTTATGTGAGAATGCCATTCGGTCTCACAAATGTAGGTGTAACCTTTCAAAGAGCTATGGACGTAGCATTTGCAGACTTGATTAATGCTATCATGGTGGTATATCAAGATGACCTTGCTGCTTATTCAAAAAGGGCTAAAGATCATGTAGAACATCTAGAAAAGGTGTTTATTAAAGCTCTAGAATATGGTATTAGTCTGAACCCTAAGAAATGTCATTTTGCAGTCATAGAGGGAAAAATATTAGGACATATTGTGTCAAAGGATGGGATTAGAATAGATCCTGAGAGGGTTGAAGCCATAGATAAAGTTCTAATTCCTAAGACCATCAAGGCCATCCAGTCATTTTTTGGACAAATCAATTTTTTTAGGAGATTTGTCTCTAATTTTGCTGAGATTATTAAGCCCATATCAAAGATATTAAGAAAGGGACAAAAGGTAGAATGGACTATAGAGGCATTGGAAGCTTTCATATCCATCAAAAAGTCCATCAAGGAAGCTCCTATCCTTAAATCTCTAGATTTTTCAAAACCCTTTCAAATATTTTCTTTTGCTTCATTGCATACTATAGCTACTGTCACGTTACAAAAGAATGAGGAAGGTCGTGAGCAGCCTGTGTCCTTTTTTAGCAAGTCATTGCAGGCATCAGAATTGAAATATGATATGATGAAGAAACAAGCATTTGCATTGGTGAAAGCCATAAAAGATTTTAGACTGTATCTTGTTGGAGCTAAGGTGATTGCTTATGTCCCTCATGCGGTTGTTAAAGATATTTTGACACAGTTAGAGGTAACTGGAAAGAGATGCAAATGGATTAATAAAATTCAAGAATTTGATATGGAAATACAGATCACTAAATTAGTGAGAGGTCAGGGTTTGGCCAAGTTAATGGAAAAAACAAGTATTGAAGTAAATCAAATTTGTAATGTAGAAGATGAAGAAAATGCAGTTGCAAGTATTGAGCATACTCCTTGGTATACAGACATCATGTATTACCTCAGATACATGAAGTGTCCTGAAGGATTAAGTGATAATCATAGAAGAACCTTGAAGTTGCAAGTGTCCAAATATGTGTTCATGGAAGGTGATTTGTTTTGGAAAAACAGGGATGGGATGTTGTTGCTATGTCTAAATGAGTCATAGGCCAAGCACGTTATAAGAGAAATGCATAAAGGGGTCTATGGAGGCCATTATTTTACAAAGACAACTGCACATAAGATTCTTAGGGAAGGTTACTACTAGCCAAAAGTCTTTAATAATTCTTTTTCATATGTAAGAAGATGTGAAGCATGCCAGAAGTTCTCAGGGAAAATGAAGTATCAAGGAGCTTTACCACTCAGACCTATGCAAGTTGAAGCCCCTTTTCATCAGTGGGGAATTGATTTTATTGGGGAAATACAAGAGAAATCAAGTGGATGACATAAGTGGATCCTGGTAGCTACTGATTACTTCACCAAATGGGTAGAGGCAGTCCCAACCAAGCAAGCAACAAGTAAAGTTGTGATCAATTTTTTAATGGATAACATTATTACCAGATTTGGTACACCATTAAGATTGATTACAGATAATGGGATGTGTTTCAGATCTGATGAGTTTAAATATTTTTGCAGTACATATGGTATCACTGTTTCTTATGCAGCTCCTTACCATCCGCAAGCTAATGGTCAAGCAGAGTCCAGCAACAAAAGTCTTCTGAAGATCATAAGGAGGATGCTAGGTGGGAAAAAAAAGGCTTGGGATTCAAAATTGAGGTTGGTTGTATGGGCTGATAAGATAATTGTGAAAAAGGAAATTGGAAAATCCCCATTTCAATTGGTACATGGAACACAAGCTAGGATGCCTTTACAATTTTTTTTACCAGTTTACAAATTTATCCTTCAGGAAGATATAGATATTCTAGAACCAATGGAGGAATGAATGGAACAACTGGTAGAGCTTGATGAAGTAAGAAGAGTAGCTCAAAACCAGAATGTGAAATTGCAAGCACAAATGAGATATTTATTTGATAGAAGATAAAAAGATAGAAAATTCAAAGAAAATGATTTGGTATTAATGTGGAATGCAAGGTGTTAGGAGAAGGGAAAACATGGGAAATTTGAAGCTTTGTGGTTGGGACCCTTTGTTGTTATTGGTAAGAAAGGTGAAGATTCATATTATTTGCAAAACATGACTTGTGAAGAACATGAGTTTTCTGTACATGGGCAATTATTGAATCATTTTTTCTCTTGAGCAATACAAAGGATTAAGGGTTGCCAGTGCATGGACAACTCTTGACAATCCTCTCAAAAATTTATTTTCCATGCATGGTACTTTAGGAAATAAAAGGAACAGGAATTTCCAGTACATGGACAATCCTGATATTCCTTCTTTTAAAATAAATTTTTCCATGTACAATAGTATAGGGTCATGTTCATCTCCATTTCCATCCATTCCATCTTGCTCACTGGTCCATCACCTTGAGTTTTGTCTGCTCATCCAAAGATCTAGATTCTTGTAATGATCTCACAATCATTCATCCCCAGATGGAGGCACTGTTAGAACTGTAAAATTTTGAAAATTTTATGGCTGTTTGTACCCATAAGTTTCCTAAGAAGTCCATTCCATAAGCTCATGAATCTGCTTTGCATATCATGTTTTCCCTTGTTTTAGTTTTTTTTCATCATTTGGTCCCATAAAATTCATTTAACCCTGAGTATTTCAATGTATAATTCATATCGACAAGATATGTCTATCGGCAAGAGGTTGGGAATGTCTTGTTGATCAGGTTACATTTGTGGATACATATCGGCAGGACACAGTTCATTGTCTCAGTGACCAAAGGATCCTATCGGCGAGAAAATCTTCATCGATATAAGTCATAATGAGCACATGTGTGTTATACTGATGAAGCAAAAAATGATTGTCGGTGAGACCTAAGTCATCAGTGTAAGTCATAATGGGCTTATTTTTGTCTTACCAATCATGGTGCAATTTTGGAGTTTCAAAAAGGAATCTATAATATTCTCAATGAGTTTCCCAGAAAAGTGGATCCTGTCGGTAGTATGATGTATTAGGGTGAGCTCATGGAGTCCTACCGACCCCCTATGTCACATCAATGGGATTATTTTGGTAATCACTTAGCAATATGTTCTAAGGGAATATTCATTGGTGAGACAGGCTTCGTCAGAGAGAGCTAGGAAGGTCACACCGGGTGTTTTTCCATCATCAGGAGAATTATTATGTCTCGACGATCAGAAGATAGACTGAAAGAAATCTCAGAAAAAAATGATGTAAGTTGTGGAACATTTTTCTGACCCCCTAAGTCACATCAATAGTCTTCATTGGCGAGAGTCATAGAGATACTCAAAACTGAAGGCATAGAGTGTCAGTGAGACTCAGAACATCGATGAGACTATGGGACATTAGAGCGATATATAATCTATTGACTATCAGGAAGACTTGAAGTGTCGGTTAAACTACAGGACGTCTCAACGGGTGTTTTGTGAATGTTGGTAAAGGCTCGAACAAATGGATCACGGAGTTTTGAATGTGAAAGGACACATCCTTTCGAATACTGATATATAAATACTCATTTTTGATAGTGAGGGAGACAAAGGCAGATAGCGAGTAAAAAATATAGTAGGATACAAAATGTTTACAATTTTGAGTCTATGATGCATGTTTGAAACAGTGGAGATTTCAATTGAATTCATTTGATGTGGTGACTTTTTTCTGGTATCAATTGTCTGTTGTGTTAATTGAAAGTATTACTGAAGTTGTCTCCAAGGTTGATGTTTTCTAATTATTTAAACTGATATATCAAGGATATTTTTTTAGTTTATCAGTGCACACTTGTTGTATCTGTATGGTTGGATTAATTGGTTCTTTCAAGGAGAGATTAAATCCTTTTAGTCAATCATAGTAATTAGGGAATCTCATTTGGATCATTAAGAAGAGCTTGGTAATCACATTCCTGCATGTTTATACAAGTTATAAACTTAAATCTATATGCCAAAAAATTTGAGTTTTTGCCAAAAAGAAGTTACTCATTTCAAATTTTCATTTGACTCCATACACCCAATAAGGCACTAGTCTCTACCATTCCACTGTTTAGTTTCATTCATTTATACATATGAACACATTAGATTTTGTCTTGATATTGCTTATACAATTTATACAAAATAAAACTCATTTATCCACTCACATTTGCCAGTGTGGGTAAATTTATTTAGGAAATGAACAAAGGTCAAGTCTACTTTATTCAAATAGGTATACCCACCTAGGTCTAGCAGCACCTAAAGAGAAGAAGGTTCAAATCATTTGGCCTTGTCTGTTACCTTGAAATGTTGTGAGAGCTTGGCAACCTCTCATGGTTCAAACCTGTGTTTTTGAGAGCTAACAGGGGACATGGTGCTTACACATCTTAGAAAAGAGATGCTTCCTAAAGGAAAATATACCAACTTGATGATGAAAAAGACCAGTCCTTGTAGGATAGTGCACAAATTTGGACAAAATGCTTATGAGATAGAACTCTCTCCTAGAGTTGCTATCTCACCTATATTTAATGTTGCTGATCTTTATCCTTTTAAGGGTATTATGGATGCAAGTGCTACAGGAGTTGAAGATGATGAGTGGATTAAAGACCTACCTCCCAGCCAACCAATGAAGCTTAAGAGCATACTGGATACAAGGGAGATCAAGAGAACTAGGAAGAAAGTGTACAATGAATACTTGGTCAAATGGTATGGCCTACCAAATGAAGACACTCAATGGAAGTCAGAGGAGGATATAAATCAACATGGAGTTTTTGTTCAAGAGCTCATTTCATTAGGAGGATGAAATCTTTTCCAGCTTGGTTGTATGGTGCAGGAGCACCTTTGACAATTTTGGCTTGTTGTTGCATTTTGAAGTCTTGTTTTGGTTTTGTATTAGTTTGATGTAAATAAGGTCTATTAGACAAATTTTTGATGTAATAGGTGTCATATAGGGTCTAGAGTTGGTGTTTTGCAAAGTTTTCAATAATGATGTAAAGTTGTAAAAGTTGCATTAGCAACTTTGTCATTTTTTGAAGGGTAGTTGAAGGTGAACGGTCACCCCTTTCAAATTTCAGCTAGGGACCATTGGATTTGGTTGGAAACATGTTTAAAATCCTCTAACATCTTCGATGCATGGTTTTTGAAGTTTTTCTAGAGAATAATAAACTGTTACTCTATTTTTGGTGCAATTTTCTATGTTTTCTGAAGTTTCTACGCTTAGTACGGTTTTGTACATCATTAACATCTAAAACCAATGTGAATTGCTAGGGAATCATGTTAGCTTCCATTTGAATCCAATTTTGTAGTTTTTCATCAAGATTTGAGGGAGAAGAATTTATTTTTCTGAAGGTTGCTCTATAATCTAGGGTTTCTAGGGTTTGGAGAGAAAACCATGGAAAATTAGGCCATTCCACTATAGGAAAATTATGTAAATTGGTGGAATGGACCTTTTAGGAGTGATTTTTCTATTTTTAGTAATTGTAAAGCAGGGTGAGGGTGTTTTTTGGGTTTTTGCACGTGCCCTAGTCTAGTATCTCAATGTGCTAGGCTTAGTTTGATAGGTATTTGATAGGACAATAGAATTTTGTGAAGTTTTAATGAATCCAATGGTGGAATCCGACCCTATGTGACTAGAGGAGAATATGGAAGAAGAGTTTTGGTGTTTGTCTATTGAATTTTAGATACTTGCTTTGTAAATGAGGGGTAATTAGGCCTTGTTTTGAGATGATAGTTTATTATAGTGTATATTGTTACAAAACAACCCCTGGAGAAAGTCAAGTATGTTGTATTAGGCCTTAATGGGTATTTGTATTGTGTTTTATTCATGACTATATGGACTTCTCTAAAAGATATGGCTGTAAAAGTTGAATTGGACTACTAAAAGGCACTATGAAGTTTGTGAAGGAACTAGCCCTTGAAGGGTTTTGTAGACTTGAAGACCAGTTGAGTTTGATTTGTGTAAGCCTATATCACCTTGCTCTACATCAACTACTTAACAATGTTATTGTCATCACATGTCATGTGGCACAACTAGATCTTTTGTGCATGAAGTAGAACCCATGCTCTCGTATGCACTCATTAGGTTCTTTACAATGAATTTCCCACTTGAGCCTTCCAATGTTCTTATCTGAAGAATCTTCATGGTGGGCCTAAAATTGAGTTGCCTCATCATTTCAACAAATAGTTGACATCTTCCAGGCTCACTTAGCCTCTCAAAAAATAAACTTCATATCATCTTTGTATATCTTTGACATTTTTGGAATCTTATCAGCTATTGGTTTCAAAACATTGGGATCAATATCAATCAAATATTTAGGTTTTCTATGCAAAAATCTAAGAGGATTTCTCAAAGGTAAAGTTGTGTCAACATTAGGAATATCAAAAATATTAGGGATAGATGGCATACCTTCAATCAGAGGTGAAATCAATAATGTACCTTGAGCTTGATATGTAAACAATATTATACCTCCAACTTGAGATGTGGTATGTGGAGTGTCTTCAAGTAGAAATGTGTTTTCTGGAGTACTTTTAAAACCACATGTTGTTGATGGTGTTTCTTCAATTAGAGATGTGATTAATGATGTACTTTGAACATAACATATTGTAGATAGTGTGTATTGTACTTCACTTATGGTTGATGATGTTCCCCCAACTTCAGGATTCATTTCTCTTCTTGCATGGATTTTTTTGCATTTGTTCCCTTTGTGCTACCAATTTGACATCTCTCTTAGATTACACAAGAATTTCTTCCTCTATGGGCTGCAATTTCTTTTCTTCACGAAGTTGTCTTTTTGTTTCTCTTTTCCTTGCATTTTTAGCTTCACGTTCATTCGATGTTAGAGACTTTGCTCATTTCCTCAACATTATGTTGAATGCTACATGTTCACAAACAAAAAAAGACCAAAAGTAAGTAATGCTCACTAAACATAGCCATAAAAACCTTCATAACCATATCAGAAAAAGTATTTTACTAGATACCACATGTGTTGCATTTGCTTGTCATGCATCACCATGATACAACATTTCTTTGAGGCATTTTTTCAAACAACTCACTGCCATGTCTATGCTACCAAATTTTCCATACATGTCTATGAAAGAATTTTATGAAACATATTCGTATTGCTAATTACATTACATTGCACATCTTTCAAACTCAAAGCATTACTTTATGTTTCATAACTAATAACTAGATGTTGATCTCTATGACCAAATTTCAATTGAAATCTAATTTTATTCAATCTCATGCATTCCATGAGACTGCATTTCTTTGAGGCATTTTTTCAAATGGCTCACTGCCATGTATATGCTATTACATTTTCCATACATTTCTACCAAAGAATTTTATGAAACATATTCATGTTGCTTATTACATTACATTGAACATCTTTCAAACTTAAAGCATTACTTCATGTTGGATAACTAATAAGTAGATGTTGATATCTATGACAAAATTTCAATTGTAATCTAGTTTTATTAAAACTCATGCATTCCATGAGACCACATTTCTTTTGTTGAACAAGAAAACTAAGAGGGGGGATGAATCAGTTGTAATAAATTAAGCCTTTGAAACTTTCATTGAAGATTATATCAATCACAAATCATTTACTCTACTAATATGATTAATTGTTAAGTGCAAAAGTAAAAAATAAAAAAACATCACACACACAACACCAGTTTTACATGGAAAACCCAATAAGAGAAAAACCACAGTGATGATTAGCTCACAATATAGAGAATAACAAAACTAATTACAAAGGCTCACTACTAGAGAAGTCTCACTACCAAAAGAGGACTTACTATTTGAATTAGGACTCACTATCCAACAAGGGTTAACCATGGAGGGCTCACTGCCACACACATACAAAGAAGATAGAATAGATTTATTATAGAGAGAAGACAATCTCAATGCAATAGATATTTCCACCATAGCTCACTCAAACACTTGCAAAGATGCATGAATGATAGAGTATGCCTTTAGCTCACTTCATCTGAAAACTCAGGAATTATATTTTGCACTAATCTACCAAACCACACACTCTTTTTCACATCTATCTTGATCTATTTATTTGTACTACATTTCAACAATACCTCATCTTGTATTTATACCATCTTCAACTTTGAAACATATCCAAAGTTTTTTGTACACCATTTGCATTTACAAATTCAAATTAGGTCGATGCCAAAACATTCTAGGGTGGAATTAGAATGAGGGATACCCAACCACATGCTTCCCTAAGATTTGATAGTAGTGTTGAACACAAGGTCGGCCAAACCAGTGTAAAATAAATAGAACAATTAATCACACACAACCTTATCATGATCCAATCCTCCCAGATAACAAAAATAACTTGAAAGCATTCCCAATAGCTTATCCTGAAAACCACATGTCATAATACTCGAACAAGAAGAAATTTGAAGCAACTAAATTTCTCTCGGACCTTAGCCATATACACTAAAAAACACAGTTCACAACTAGTGAACATAACTCATACTATACAACGATCCAAAAAACCAAAATCTAGAGATAGAAACTTCCAACAACCATGCTCAACATATTTGAACCACATGAACATAGGAGTAAATTATGGAGAAAAATCCATAGCAACCATTGAATACCTACAACCTTTCTTAATTTTAATTTTCTCAAAATCCTTGATATATACAACCAGTAACCTTTTTACATGATATCAATGACAATAGCAACTAGTTGAGAACTAAATAACTAGTTGACATCAATGACAACACTTTCATACTTGCAACAATCTCCCCCTTTTTCATTAATGGCAACACATGATGTGACAAACCATCAAAGACAACACAACAACTCAGAACACACTTCCTCATGATTTTACTTTCTCCCCCTTAGTAGTTACTCTTTTCAACTTTTTCACATTATAGTCTTCTCACATATTTCTCCCCCCATTTGACATCAATGGAAAAGGAAAAATATATTTTACATTGATTTCCCCTTTGACATTAAGAACAAAATACTCTTTGAATGACAACACATGACACTACCTACTCCCCCTGAGATGTAGCTACTAAAATATCAGTCTAGAAGAAAGATAGATCCATAGACCCAGCAGACTGATGCATTTCCATATGCATCTAGTTCAATAAAGGAGGAGCAATAACCCCTAACTTCTCTTGGATATACTCAAAAGTATCTTTAGGAAGAGCCTTCATAAATATATTAGCAATATAATCCTTCATCAACACATACTCAAGTTTTACTTCATTGCCCACAACCTTCTCTCTCAAAAAGTGATACCTAATATATATATAGTTTTTGCTTGAGTGCATCATTGGATTCTTTGAAATTTTAATTGCACTTGTGTTATCACAGAAGGTAGAAATGGGATCATCACTCATTATTCTAATATCTTTCAACATCTGTTTCATCCACAATACTTGTGTACAACAAGATGTAATAGCAATATACTTAGCTTCAACATTAGATAAGGAAACTAAATCTTTCTTTTTGCTCAACCAAGCCACCAATCTGCAACCTAGAAAGAATGCACCACCACAAGTACTTTTCCTGTCATCTATAGAACCTACCTAATCTACATCTGTATAAGCACTTAGTGTAAAATCAGTATCCCTAGGATACCATAAGCCATAATTTGGAGTTTCATTCAAATATTTGAATATTCTCTTAACAAAGCAACATGTGTTTCTTTAGGGTCTTCTTGAAATCTAGCCACAAGACAAATTGCATTCATGATATTCAGTCTAGTAGCAGTTAAATATAGTAATCCACCAATCATAGATCTATCTTTGCTTTGATCAGCCTTAGGTGAATCATCATATTTACTCAATTTACAACCAATCACCATAGGAGTACATACCGGTTGGGAACCATCCATCCCAAATTTCTTCAACATTTCTCTTACATACTTTGACTATGAAATAAAAATCCCTTTTCCTATTTGATTAATTTGCAGCCCTAGAAAGAAATCCATCTCACCAAACATGGACATCTCAAATTCTTTTTGCATCTCTTCAATAAATGTCTTGCACATTGTTTCATTTCCTCAAAAGATAATGTCATCAACATATAGAACCACTATCAAGATCTTGTCATTTTCAATTTTAAAATATAGATTACTATTTTCCATAACTTTATTGAAACCTTGTTGAATTAGATATCTATCTAACCTTACATACCAAGCTCTAGGAGCTTGCTTCAATCCACATAGAGCCTTCTTCAATCTAAAAACCATATCCAATCGACCTAACAACTGAAATCCTTATGGTTATTCCATGTAGACCTCTTCCTCTAACTCACCATTCAAGAATGCAGACTCAACATCCGTAAGATAGACCTTGAAATATTTATGAGCAACAAATGCTAAAAACATTATGATAGCTTCCATTCTTTCCAGTAAAGAAAAAGTATCCTAAAAATATATGCCTTATACTTGTGAGTAATTCTTACACACAAGCCTTGCTTTATTTATAACTACTTCTTCATTCTCATTCACCTTGTTTCTAAATACCCATTTTGATCCAATTATGTTTTTATCTGCCATTTTAGGGACCAATTCCCAAGTTTGATTCTTCTCAATATACATAATTTCTTCTTTCATAACTTTCATCCAATTCTCATCTTTACATGCTTCACTTACAGTCTTCAATTCAATCTCAAAAAGTAAACAAAAATTTATCTCAGTAGCAGTAGTAGCTTTGCTTCTTGTTAATACTCATTTCCTCTTGTCTCCAATGATTTGATCTTTTGAATGATTCTTTTGCACTTATGTAGGTGTCTTAGGGGACACCATCGAAGTTTCTTCTTCTTCGTCCCGCTTCTCTTGTTCTTCCACAACTTCTTCAACTCTTACACAATCAAGTTCATTAGATAGATACCCATCAACTTCAATTGAATTATTCATTGCTTCATTAACCTTGAAATTTATGCTTTCTACAATATTTCTTAGTATTTTATTGAAACATCTATAAGATTTTCTCTTAGGAGAATATCCAAGGAAAATACCTTCATCACTTCTATTATCAAAATTTCCTAAATTCTCATCTCTTTTGATATAACATTTGCTTCCTGTAGACACCTAAAAATGACCTAGGCCTGCAAGCTTCATTTTTACCACTTTTGTCCTAGCATAATTATGACATTTAATTATGTCCTTGGTCCACATTCGACTATTAATTAAATAATTTATAATTGTTTAATTAATTCATGTATTCTTCATGATTATTAAATAAATAAATTTTATTTATTTATTAAATACGTCATTAATTGTCTAAGTCTTCCCTTAATTAAATAAATTTCTTAATTTATTTAATTCACCTTTGTCATATATTTCTTCCTGATTATTAAATAAATAATTTTTATTTATTTATTTAAATGTCACTAACTGTCTTAATTAAATAAATGGACACTAATTTAATTAATTCATCTTATCTTCAAATTAAATAATTAAATTTAATTATTTAATTGCCAATTTAATATTCCTCTCATTTTAAATAAATCAATTATTTAAAATGTCATCACAATCTTAACTGTCAGTCCATTTTGGTAAATAATCTGAAAAAGATTATTTATTTGTCTCATAAAATCCATAATTTGAATTAATTTAATTCAAATTAGTAACTAATCTTCCAAAAATCAAGTAATCGAGCAGATTCTTGATTTTCCAAATCTGATCTTCAGTTCAAATCTTATCTTCTTGATTTTTCGAATCTCGCAAATCAGACAATTTTTATCTTCTTGATTTTTCGAATATCTTTATTTTTCTAATTAATTTGTCTCATTTAGTCTCCACCGTCGATCCGATTATCTGAGACATTATTCTGACCGTTCAATTAAGGAATTGGCCCTAACCCTAATTAGGGATTCTCAGACTTAATCTGGACCTTTCATTTTAGGTTCTTGTCATCAATTAATCTCGTCCGTCCATTCAAAATAACATTTTCTATAAAATGTCATTTTCCTCTCACTTTTCGATTACACACGGACATTTTACATAGACGCGGGCACATATTATAGGCATTATACTTTCACACTTGCATTCTTAGATTTATCATAGCATTCATTATTTTAGTTTGATCAAATCTTAGACATTGTCATAGTCATAGCCATTTAGACACTTTTTTTTATACAAATCCTTCAAGGCTTGTTGTAGGACTTAGACGCTTGCAGATTGCTCATACGTCCAATCTGAGGGCAACATCATCCAACAAGTAAGAAGGTACTATGGAGGTAATCATGGAAATTGTGATTTATAGGTATAAACTCTTCTATTGTTTAATTTCCTTTGTGCTCTATAGAACTTTGGGTTTATTGTCATTCATGATTTGCATTCATTTGATCTAATCTAAATCTAGAAATTTACCCTTAGTTACATTGGTGAACCCGACTCCGTTTTTTTGGTTATTTCCCTACGTTTTTTTTTGTGTTTTCTGCTGTTTTGCAGGTACAGGTATGGAGCAACGCAACCATTTTTTTTTAAATCGTGATGCATTTGATGCGTTGCAACACATTCACCAACTCAAAAGCCGCAATCGCTCTGAAAAGCCGCAATCGATATCTGGAACGACCTATCTGCTCTATCGTGCCGCATTTGACTGGTAAAGATTTTTGTTCATTTTTGGCATTCTGATTTGTGGATTTTAGGGTTTTCTGGTTGCTGGTTTCTTTCTAGTTTTTCTGGTCCTCTGATTTCCTAGTTTTTCATTTTTGCATGTTAGCTAGCTTAGGGTTTTGTGTTACTAATCTCCATTTGCAGCATGTGGTGGTAACTATTCATGTGTCAAAGATCATTTAATAGAGAAACTACTAATCTTTTGTCTGCAGATTCGAATGTCGAAGACGGAATAAAGCAAACATTGTGCTTGTTTTTCATAGATTAGCAAACATTTAACTTTGGTGCACATAAAAAGAACATTCATGTCTTCTTTTCTTGATTGTGTTTGCAAGATGGTAGGTGAGTATGCTCTCACTGGGTGAAAACCTCGTGATTAGAAAACCAGACCCATCTTTATTTGTTATTACCCTGACTTGGTATATCAGAGTATCCTCTCCCCTCGCACTTTCGGGCGATCTTGGGTGTAAGAGAAATGGTTACCAACTCTAGAAATTGGGCCTGCTTAGGGATTTCATCACCCCAACGTGACTCAAATTGGAAATGGAGCTAAAGCCAAGCTACCCCCGACCGGTATATAAATGTAAACCTTAAGGGAAAACCTAAGGTTGCTTGTGCGGATGTGTCATACAGATGGAGTTGTACTCCCTTAAACCTTGTTAAGCTTAACCTCTTTAGGCTAGAGTGCCACCTTAATGGTGATTAATCTCTTGCCCCATGTATGGCCACTCGAACGGGGGTCCCTAACTAAAAACTCTTGTATAGAAAGCCAAAATCCTTCTATTTGCTAGCGCAGCACCGATCGGTGTGAAGGCATCCACACTTTCGCAGTTTGTAGTAGAGGTGATCAGCTCGCCATGGGAGTTTCATGGGGTTTGGAAGCTTGGTTGGCCTGAGAAGAGAGTGCACTATAAGGGGGAGCCCGTGCAGCCAAGCTTCTGAATTCACACACTACAGATATGCAGTTGGGGAAACCCGCGTGGAATCTAGCGAATACTGTCATGGCCTAACCTAGGATTGTGCTTATCTGATGTGTGTTTGGTTACTTTTCAAAACACTGTGTTTTTCAAGTGCTTTTTGGTTTCATCATAGCTTCAAACAAAACATTCAACACCAAACATATCAAACTTGCAATCAAAATGACAAGAAAATCAATTTGAAACAAAACTCTGTCGCATCTGTCGAACCGCAACTGATTTTCTGAACCGCAATTGCTCTGTTAAACCACAGTTGATACACAAAAGGCTGCATCTGTATGCATCGAGACGCATCTGAAAAATTGAAATGCAACTAACTGTCATCGAGTCACATCTGATAAACTGAGTCACACTTGTCTGTTTCCGAGTCGCATTTGTTAAACTTGAGTCGCATTCACAAAACCACGATGCAACTGACATCTCAAACGACGCATTTGCCTATCTCTGTTTAAAACTTCATCCAAAGTCAAATCCGAAGTCTTCATCTTGCCAATAATCTGTCAAACACTGTTTCCTAGAAGATTCTGTCAGAAACCAAACTTGAAATTGCTCAAAGTCTTGATCACTAGTTTGCATTCATTACTATAGGTGGCATCCTTCATTATTTTAGCTGCATACATTTGACATTAGGTTGTCCCTAGGTTCACATTTTTGCATCTTTAGGATTAGGTAAACCTCAACACAACTTGCAACATCATTGTTTTCAAATTTAGGCTCTTTTGGACTAAGTTATCAAACCCTTTTCAGTCATTGTCCTCTTTTGTGGATGTTCCAACTCAAAAGTCTAGTTAGGAAAATTCACTAGTCATTTTGGCATTGTCACCTTGTCATTTTCAACAAAGTCCTCTAGTAACCAAAATCGAAAACAAAGTTTGAGCTTAGACATGCTTAGATACCCTTGTCTTACATTGCATTTTAGGTCTACACATTGAATATCCTATTCACAAAAATCCAAAACATTAGTGATCCTAGTCATCATTTTGAACTTAGATCTTGCATAATATCCTCATTATTAGTTATCATTCCCATTTGAGCAATCTCATTTATGGTGGAAACCAGACTTCAAAAACAACAACGACAAATGGAAAACTCTCGGCAAGACCCTATGTCTATTGTCGATAATCCAAACTGGACCTTTTACGATCCATTTTCCAATCCAAACGATCCACCTCTTGTAACAACGCAATCCTCATCAAACGGTACATTTGAACTTTCCTTGCAAAAAGATGAAAAATGGTCAAATACTTGAGGAAAACTTAGAAGCAATAGCATAGAATCCAGAGGCCTCTCAATTCATTGAAACAATGGTCCATTACGACAAAGACAAATTCTTGGCTATACTCTTGAGTGAAGGAGCCAAATTACCTCAAGGATTTGACATTAACACGATAAATGTGACACCTCATGACCCTAATAACAACAACGCACATAACATGTCACATAGTGGTCAACCTCCGAACACTACGAGCAATACTTCCTTGGACACCACAATGATAGTGTGTGCTACACCCAACAACCCAAACACCCCCAACACCATAAAGACCACAACAGTAAATGCCATGGGGGAATCATCAAGTCACAACAATCCCCCCTTGATAGCTTCATTTACTACCATGAGTACAACTTTGACATATCCGCTCAGTGGTATTTCACAAAATCCTTTGGGAGGGGGCAAGGGATGCATTTTTATCCAAGGACAACAACCAAACATTAACACGACAACACAGTCACATGTTATTGCCTCCCAAGGAACAAATCATACATTCCTCTCGTGCAAACCCAACAATTTGCACAAGGTGGTCAAATAACGCAACCCATGGCACCATTAACACATCATAATGTTCATGGTCATCACATTCCCCAAATAACGACACACATGACTGGGGGACACATCCCAACCTACTCATCTAACGTTCATACTCACCAACATGCACCCAATCATAACTTTCAGTATCAACAACACATCAATCCACACATGTCATACATATCACAACAATCCACACCGCCGCAATACACCAACATTCACGCACAACAAATAGGGACCTATGGGGTACCAAGCAATCCAACGTACGGAAACATAAATGACCCTGTTGTAGACACCCTCCAAACAAGAATGATGGGTTTGGAAAAAAACTATTCAAAACCTTTACATTTCAGGCCAGAAATCAGAAATATCATATGACCTAAATGTATACCCATTCGACATGAGCATATACATGCCTCCATTTCCTCTGGGCTATGTGTCACCAAATTTTACAAAATACAGAGGCAAGACAAACCCCATTGAAAATGTTCACGAATTTGCAACCAATTGTATGGACATCGCCTATGAACAAACATACTTGATGAAATTTTTTTCTAAAAGTCTGGCAGGTCAAGCCCTCGAATGGTTTTCCACACAAAAGGATATCCAGACATGGAATGAACTTAAACGAAAATTCATCAAAAACTACGCGTACAATATTGACATGGACACCTCCATAACTAGCTTGTGCAATCTCATGAAGGAGGATGTTGGAGAGACATTTATCCCATTTTTTCAAAAATGGAGAAGCCTTGCTAGTCGATGTCACATTGACATCCCCGAAAGGGAGAAAGTCAACATGTTTGTCCAAACACTTCTGGGGCCCCTAAAGTATGCATTGCAAGTACATTGTTGCACAAACTTCACAGATTTAGTTGAAAAAGGGGTCCAGATTGAGAAAACCCTTATCGTAAAAGGAGAATTGTGATATGGTTCCAAAAACACAAATGTCAATCCAACCACCGACAAGAACAAATATTGGGTTAAAAATAAACATGTTACAAATGACAGAATTGTTGACGCCAAGGCTGCAAATGTTATGGGTCCTATACTGGCCCTAAAGGGGGTTCAACAGCAAAACAAACCAATAATGACCTTAACACATCCTCCCAATATTCCTTCAAACAACACAAGTGGTCAAAACAATCAGGAACAATACTGTCAAATGAGACAATTTCCTAAAGGTCACACATACACTCCTTTGGGTGAACCCATTGAAGAAGTCCTTAAGAAATGTATCCAGAATGGGGTCATTACACTCCAAGAACCAAAACCATATGATCTAGAACAATTCAAACCAGCATGGTGGAGTGACAATGCATTTTGTGAATACCATCGAGGAAAAGGACATACAACCTCTAACTGTCGACAATTGAAAAACCTAATACAAGATCTCATCGAGAGTCATGTCATTGAAGTAGGTGGATCTCAGTTTTCCTCCAATTCAGATCATACTATCCATAAGAATCCAATGCAGGACCATGGTTCTCATAATGCTTCCACGTCAGGACCACAGATGCACAGTAACCAAGCTAACTTTGCCCGAGTCAAGTACGACTATTCTGGTGGACCTATTATAAACAATGTCTGCATTGATAATGAATACATCAATACCATTACCGTCAGGAGAGCACCCCAATGTAACGCTACTACTCGTAGTGGAAAATTCACTATAGCTGGCCCACCTACCGCTAGACAAGCCAAAATCACCATATTGGGCCCATCTGCTAAATAGTCACAACTTGTCCCATCTGCTAAATAGCCAGAACCTGTCCCGACCACAAAGCAATGGAAACCCAAAAGTTAGTTCAACCTTATTGACCAGCTAGGAAAGACTCCCGCACAAATCTCTATACTTGAGTTGCTTCGCATATCCCCCGCACACAAAGAAATCCTGGATAAAACCTTGCTTGAGTTGTCGGTCCCCAAGGACATCGATGTCAATCAATTTGAAACCATGGTGGGATATCTCACTACACCTCACCATGTCACCTTCTCGGATCAAGATTACTCATCACCTAAAACCAACCACAATGATGCATTACACATAGAAATTTTTGTCCACAAGCACAAAGTTAGATGGGTTTTAGTAGATGGCGGAGCAGGATTAAATATATGCTCCCTCAAACTGATTAAGGCTCTAGGGTTCTCTGATGTGTGCCTAGACCCAAAAAAGAGTATAGTGATCAAAGCATATGATGATGAGGAATGCTCTTCACGGGGCGTTATCTCTCTCCCAATCAGAGTGGGACCGGTCATTGTGGACACAACCTGCCAGGTCCTAGATTTGGAAATACCATATAACATCTTATTAGGCCATCCATGGATTCATGCCTTAAAAGCCGTTCCATCCATGTACCACCAGTGCCTAAAGTTTTTGTTTGACGGCACAGAAATAACCATATATGGAGACCCCGACCCTTTCCAATATTGTACAAACTTAAGGGGTATCTTTGAAAACTGAGTTCTTATTAACCGAGAAGCACCTGGCTCCTTGTCATCCAAATATATTGACCCATCCACACTCATGCCATCTTCCACATCCGCTCCATCCACATCTTCCGCCATACCACCATCTTCCACTAGCCCTAAGACTGAATCCACTGTCAAAATCCAGGACCTCGGCTGCGGAGAATTCAAACTGCACACATCATACAGTATAACAATAATGCCCAGGTCTCCAAAAGACTATGGTCGGCCATGTTTCAGAATGGAACCTCAGGAAACTTTCAAAGTTCCACCGAAAATAGTTTTTATCAAGTGGGGAGACATGAGCAAGGAAGACCTCACTGACATTACAGGATGGATCTACAAGGATACTGTTGCCCTACCCCCATTACCAGTTCAAAGATATGGCAAAGGTTATGACATCATGAAGGCTAAAGGCTATGATGGTACTAGTGGCCTAGGAAGAAATAAAACTGGCCAAAGGGAACCCATAGAAACTTTTCAAATCCTGAAATATCTTGGATTAGGGTTTGGATCATCCAAAAATGATGGTCGACGTACCTCTGGACTCTCAAATGAGAGAGTACATGCTTTGGATAGTGTCGAGACTACTAGGGAAACCCTCACTGAAACAGACTCCCAAGAGTGGGAATTTGGTTCAGAACGGTCCCTAAGTGACTGTTGTCTTGATGATTTATTTGTCGAACCAGGGGAACTGACCTCTGAACAACGATTTTGGAAAACATTCAAAATTGAATAGGCACCAAATAGTCAACATCCCATTATCGCTTCCCATGACATCCAACACCCATCATCTGAACCCCCTCAGTCCAACCCATCTGAAGTATCAGACGACATTGACACTCAAGGCTCTAAAACCTTCACTCCTTATTTCGACAACGAATATGACACTAGTGAAGGAGAATATTGGATAGAATCTGATGTCGAGTTGGATGATGATAATCTCATCTACAACATCACTGAATACGTCTGTATGTTGTCTGTATCCTCACCCCAATTCACCAACATTGACGATGGTATTTCCTTAGTTTACCCTGAACTAGTCGATTGGGACCAACAAGGACCACTAGTGTTAGACACATTTCAGAATGATGAGGCAATTGCTGAATTTATGGGATTATGAGAAGGCATACCTAGTGGGGACCACAAATAAGGATTTTCCATTGATTTAGATTGCATGGCATACTTCGGTGAGACTGTTCCGTCCTCTAGTCGCAAAAGTAAAAATAAGGATAAAACAAAAAGTGAAGCATCTCTAGGTGAAAACCAAAAGGCACCTCTTGATGATAAAATAGTAAAAATAAAGGACGTATCTGTGGGTGAAAACCTCTCTGAGGTGCCCAAAGATGGAGGACTAGACTTTCTCCCCGTGCAATAGGAGAAATCGGCTATGCTTATTGAAGACACAATAGAGAATAACATATCAACCACAGAAGATCTCAAGATGGTTCTTTTTGCTGCATCATTAACTGAAGATGATAGATCAGAATTTCATAAATTTTTTGCAGATCAAAAAATCAACTTCGCATGGTCCTATGCTAACATGCCAGGATTGGACCCAGAACTAGTTCTGCACCATCTCCCACTATTACCTAATGCCAAACCAGTCAAGCAGAAGTTGCGCAAAATGCACCCTTAAGTGGCTCTATTGGTCAAGGCCGAGTTAAAGAAATTACTGGATGCCGAATTCATACGGTCTATAGATTACACTGAATGGATTTCCAACCTAGTGCTGGTGACAAAACCAAATGGGTTGATCTGCGTATGTACAGAATTTCGAGACCTAAATAAGGCATGTCCGAAGGATGACTTTCCTTTGCCAAACATTGACATCATAGTTGATCTTACTATAGGATATGAGATGCTATCCCTCATGGATGGTTTCTCCAGCTATAATCAGATTTGCATTGCTCCTGAGGACCAACACAAAACAACATTTACTTTCCCATGGGGTACATATTGTTGGAATGTCATGCCATTTGGTCTCAAAAATGCAGGTGCCACATACTAAAGGGCTATGACCACAATCTTCCATGACATGATGCACACAATAATGGAAGATTATGTAGAGGACTTATTGGCCAAATCAGCAACCAGGAAAAATCATCTAAAGGTACTCGACACAATTTTCAAGAGACTTGAAGAGTACAAAGTTCAGCTAAATCCTAAGAAGTGTGTTTTCAGAGTCACATCAAGAAAACTCTTGAGATACATAGTTTCCCGAAGAGGTATAGAGGTTGATCCAGCAAAGGTTAAAGCCATCATGGACATGCCTCCACCCAAAGGAATGAGTGAGCTAAGAACTCTACAAGGCAGGTTATAATCTATTCGGCGTTTCATAGCCCAATTGGAAAATAAGTGTCACCCATTCCAGTATCTGTCAACACCAGTCCTAGTTCAGCACTGGGGGCATTACTGGCACAAAATGATCATGAAGGAAAAAAATGAGCCATCTATTACATCATCTACACACTAATAGGGTATGAGTTGAACTATACACACATCGAACGTGCCTGCCTTGCTATTGTCTTTACATCCCAAAAATTAAGACACTATATGCTCAGCCACCAGACACAGTTGGTTGCCAAGATTGATCCACTGAAATACCTCTTAAGTTGGGCGGCATTAACAGGTCGATTGGCAAAATGGGTTATGATACTAAGTGAGTATGACATACAATATGTCGAGCGTAAGGCAATAAAAGGACAGGTAATAGTAGATCAACTGGCAGATGCACCGATTCAAGTCACTCATCCACTAGTAACTAATTTTTCTGATGAATCCATTTTTCATGCGGAACCAGCGGTACCATGGAAGTTATATTTTGATGGGTCTCATACTGGTCATGGCTCAGGAGTTGGAATCTTGTTTATCACACCACAAGGGGATTTAATTCCTAAGGCATTCCGGATCGCTTTCCCTTGTACAAATAACATTGTTGAATATGAAGCACTAGTCACAAGTCTCAAAATGGCAATCAAATGGAAAATTCAAACGTTGCATGTATTCGGGGATTCCCAGCTTGTTATCAACCAAGTGAATGATGACTATGAAACAAAGGATGAGAAGTTGCTTCCCTACAAGAGGATGGTGGATAGTTTCCTGACATACTTCCAGTTGATTTCTTTTGAACATATCCCTAGGATACAAAATAAGGTAGCTAATGCAATGGTGACTATTGGTTCTCTCTTGGACATCCCTCAAAATGTGTCACAATTTGAGTTCTTAATAGAACAACTTTTAATCCTGGCATATGATATCCCAGAATCAGAAATGGTTTGTGAACTTGTTAGTCCCAACTCTCCCTGGTATCAGGACATTTATGACTACCTAAAATCCCAAACCCTTCCACTCAACCTGTCCAATAACCAAAGGAAGTCCATCCGAAAATCTGCCAAGTATGCCATCGTTAGTGACACCCTGTACCGCTGTAGTTTCAATGACACCCTCCTTAGATGTCTCGACACTGACAAAGCATGTACAACCTTACGTGAAGTGCACGATGGTATATGTGGATCTCATTCGAGTGGTCCTACTGTAGCTAAGAAAATAACGAGACTAGGGTATTATTGGCCAACAATTGAAAAGGATGCAATTGAATATGTGAGGACTTGTCACAAATTTTAGATTCATAGTGACTTGATTCATGCTCCAGCACAGGATCTTCGACCAATCACTTCTCCTTGGCCCTTCACAAAATGGGGACTTGACCTCGTGGGTAAGATCCATCCAACTTCCTCCAACGGCCATAAATTCATCATCACTGCCACTAAGTATTTTACGAAGTGGATTTAAGCCATCCCATTAACATATATTACTGGCAAACAAATATCGAAGTTCATCCTTAACTACATCATTTGCCGGTATGGCCTTCCACAATCCATCATCACTGACAACGGACATCCGTTTAAAAACCAAGATGTTCGAGAGTTATGTGATCGATTTCACATTCAACACCATTTTTCATCTCCATACTACCCACAAGGAAATGGCCAAGCTGAGGCGTCCAATAAAACTATTGTCAAAATCCTCAAAAAGACTGTCAATGACGCTGGCCATGACTGGCACATACAACTCAACCCTGCTCTGTGGGCTTACCGAACCAGCATTCGTACGCCTACATGAGCCACTCCATTTTTCCTAGTCCTTGGCACTGAGGCCATCTTACCCATCGAGGTTGAAATTCCTTTGTTACAAGTGTCCCTGAAAGGTCTAACTAATGAAGAGGAGTATCGAAAATCACACTTGCACGAGCTGGAAATGCTGGAAGAAAGAAGGAAAAACTCACTGAACCATCTCCAAGCATATCAAAACCGTCTTTTTCATAGCTACAATAAGAAGGTTATGGTCAGAAATTTTGACATTGGCAACCTAGTTCTCATGCAGAACCCCAGGAACCAAGCTGATAGAGAAAAGCCAGGAAAATTTGAACCAAACTGGTTGGGTCCCTACATTATCATATCTTCTTTCGGTTCTGGAACCTATCAGCTGGCCACACCAGATGGAGAACAACTGACATAGCCCATCAACAGTTTACATCTCTGAAGGTTCTACGCATAGCATCAAAGGACTGAGTTGGAAATAATAAAATACAAAAAAAATTAAAAAATGATGAAAAATTGTCACCCTGATGAAAACCTGGCAAACAGGCGTCTTGGTGACACCAAAAAAAAAAAAGTCAAGAAAATAGTAAAGAGAAATCCCTTCGTCCAACGATGAAAACCTAGCAAACAGGCGCTTTGGACAAGCACCATGGTGAAAACCTAGCAAACAGGCGCCATGTGTAGCCAATCATTGCTCTGCCATCTACTGTCACTTTGTCTACCTTGGCTCAAGATGAAAGGTATTATCACCATTATTATGCAAATCACCACCACATTCTACCCTACCTTTCATAGTGGATAAATGATTGACATCAAGTCTTGACGACTGTTCTTCTAGTAAACCAGCAGCATCCCGTCCATGTTCTTTAAAAATGGCTAAGTCTTGGACCTAACTGGGGGAAAAAAATTTATCATGTAACTGCAGTGGATGTCACACAAGATCTTGACAATTGGCAAAAAGTCCTGAAAAAAGACAAAAACATTGGAAAAAAGTCCTAAAAAAAGACAAAAACATTGGCAAAAGTCCTACAAAAAGACAAACATTGGCAAAAAGTCCTAAAAAAGACAAAAACATTGGCAAAAAGTTTAAACAAGACAAAAACATCGCAAAAAGTCCTGAAAAAAGACCAAAACATTGTAAAAAGTCCCAAAAAAAGACCTAAAAATCATAAAACATCCTAAAGAAAACCACAAACAAAACATCAGACTGCTGGAAGAGCGCAAACACATCGTCATTTCTTGTCAAAGTCAGTCATATCAATCAGTCTTTGTCATTTGTCTGAACTACATTGTCTCTGCGCATTTGCTACATAGGCAAGACTCACATTTGAGTCCTTGAGACATTAGGTCAGTCCATTTAGGTTTGTCAGAATAAAATCATGACGCAATCTTTGGTCACCAAAACAAAGTCATTGGTCGTGTCGAACTACGAGGTCTTTAAGTACATGACGTAGGCAAGGCCATCTGTCGATGAGCCCTCGAGGCCACACTAGGTCAGTTCATTAGGGTTCATGGCACCACACTAGCACACACATCAAAACATCTTCAAGGCAAAGCGAGTCACTCCCAAAGGGGTAAACTCCTAAAAGATAAATCATGACAACTAGTTATTTCAATATGACAATTTCATCAACATGTCAATCATATCATCATGACAATATCGACATATAGTCAAACACAAGTCAAACCTGGTCAAAGAAAGTCAAATCACCATAACCTGTCAACACTGTCAACCCTTGGTTAATCTTTAGATGTGTCCTTCTGAACGATAACCTCTGTCATTTATGCCTTAGGATGTGTCTTTCCTAGGCATCGTCATTGTCATTCGACATTTTGAGTGATCCTCTTGACATCTAAAGATCACTCTTCGTGACATCAGTATTCTTCAGATGTGTCCTTCTGAAGAAACAAACTCTGTCATTTATGCCTTAGGATGTGTCCTTCCTAGGCATCGTCATCATTTAGAGGGACCCCTTATGACTATTAGGGATCAAATCCTCTCGACATCGGCATTATTCAGAATGTGTCCTTCCTGAATTCACCAATTCTTGACATTTTTCAAGATCATCAAAACTTTAAACATTTTGACATCTCGACATTATCAAACATGACATCTTGGCATCAGAACAATGGATATCCAGATGCACTTGGCAAACACTTGACAATTGTCTTTTCGTTTTTATCATGATATTAGTTTTTCAGCGAGATCCCACTAAGCAGGATTTAGAGAAGCAACAATGTATCATGTCAATTGACACGCATGACTACTAGTTTCTCAGCGAGGTCCTAATTTTGGGATTTAGAAAAACAACAACATATCGTGGTAAGGGCTCTATTTTTTTTGTATTTTGACAATCATGCCGCTAGTTTCTCAAGGATGTCTTGGAAACAGGATTTAGAGAAGCAACGACGCTTCATGATTTGTCCTTGTCTTTTTCTATATGCGACTGCTTGTCTTACGTGATGGTATGACCTTGCACACTTTGATCTATGTCATATCATGGTGTTTCTTGGCCATTACGATAGTCTGCCCAATGATGATTAAGAGCGATAAATACTAATGTCCTATAGTAAAGTTTTGAAGGATTTGGTCTAGGAATTAACATGCATTTTCACTAGTCTAGTCATCTTCTCTTCTTCGGTCTGGTCATCTTCTCTCATCAGCCTCATCGTCTTCTCTCGTCCACCTCATGATGATATCTTGTGACATCCAAAAACATAAGTGCATACATGATCATATAAACATTGCATTAGGTCCATACATACAACATCCATAGCATCAAATTATATATATAATCACAAACATTGCATTAAAATAATCATCAACATTGCATCTTTTACTAAAATACATTATGCATATCATTATCATCATCATCTCATATAAATAAGAATTGCATTATCATGGCATTAACATCACACATAAGCATCATAGGACATACATGGCATCATAAACCAACATCATACATCATACATATCATAAAGCATTAAATCAAAGAACATCACATAACACATGTAGGTCGGTTCAAAACTACATCATCATATAGTATCATCTCAAAAATGTACAATGTTACAGGATAAAGTCATAGGATATCCCAAAAATGGAGCTCGCAGGCTCAAATAATATACATAGTGTGTCATAATAACAAAATGTCCCTATGGTAGACTCTCATCATCCCCTTGAGGCGAGGAATGTGGCAGCTGAAGCTCTGTCACTGGTACTGAAACAATAGGAGGACCTGTCGTAACCTCTGCCTGTGCCACTGATGAAGCTGCAAAGGACGGTGTCATCTCAATAGTAAAAAACATCTGTGATGTCACTGCAGCCGGACTCTGAGAGGAAGAGGGATCAACCACTGGCGGCTGTACCTGTATTGACCTCTACACTGAACCAGTCGACCCATGACTGTGACTTGAATGGTGACTCGGAGTGTGCTTGCGTGAATGATGTGACCTGTGCCCTGAAGTGTGCCCTATCGAGGTAGACCCTCCGACACTAGTCTGACTCCTATTGCCACTAGCACTGCCTAATCTGTGGCCACTGCCTGTCCTCGAATGTGACTGTGAAAAAGTAGGATCCCGTCGCTCTGGTGGCACTGCCTGCTCATACAAAGTCTTGTACTACCCCAGTCTCGTGCTCACCCTGGCCAACTCCCGGGCCATGTCTCCCATGGGCCCTGTGCATAATGCCGCAAAATCTGTGCACCACTGAGCTGCATCCTGCTGGCAGATCACCGCCTGATCCCGCTTCGCCTGGGCTACCTCCAATGCTGACTGTAGTGACTTGACCTGTGCAATGCTGGCATCCAATCTCTGCTGTAGGTCCGCTACCCTCTGATCTGCTGTGGCATCCTGAGGCAGTCTTGAGCTGGAGGGTATCTCCTCCTCTCCCTCTACCATCTGCCATCTGAGGAGTCTCTCAGCCTCATCCATGGCGTCGTCCTCATCATCATCATCCTCCACCTCCACCTCCTCCTATCCTCCGACCTCCACCTCCACATCCTCCTGTCCTCTGACCTCTACCTCCACCTCCTCCCACCTCTCCATCTCTGGCACATCCTCCTGCCTCTCCTCATCCTGCCTCTCCATCTCTAGCACATCCTCTGCAACCTCCTCCTCCCATCTCTCCTCACCCTTTCCCTCCTGTTGGGGCTGCTCCTCTCTCTCCCCCTCCTCACCAACCTCAGGGATAGCATCTAAGGCTACCCTCGCTATGCTCTGTCGCACCCGCCAACCCTGCGCCTGACCGTCTCGCCTTTGCCTCCGGCCATCTCCGCCATCATCTCCCCCTGCCTCCATCTCTGCCACCATCTCCCCCCTGCCTCCATCTCTGCCTCCATCTCTGCCCCTGCCTCCATCCCTCCCCCGGCCTCTGCCCCTATCACCGCCTCTGCCTCCCCGTCTGGCCTGTGGCACCCGCGAAATCACTGATCATCTATCTACTAGTGCTGGCCTGTCAGGATCTGTCAATGGCACTGGTCTGCGTGCCTGCCACCACAAGTCATAATCTAGTGTCATCCCAAGATCAGCTGCTCCTCCCCTCCATCCCCATGCCTGGGCTACTAGCCCATCAATCTACTACTCTACAAATGCCACTGGGATGGTTGGCCCCCATGCGTACTCTCGAGATGATCTGGCATACTCTGTTGTCCCCGCAGGTACACCCTGCTGCTCTTCGAACTGCCTCAGAACTCATTGAGGTAGATACATCTCAATAATTAGCGATGTCTGGACTATCCTGCCAATCAGATACCTATACTGTCTGTAGAAACTAAGGTGCTCATCCTCGTCATCCCATGGCTCACAGTCTCGGTACGGCCTCTAGATAAATGTAACCATGGTGTCAATCCTATGCCGCCACCAGCCTGCCTTGCCCATATGAGTCTACTGCAGGGCACCGGCGTAGTAATAGGCATACGACATACTATCAGCCAACTGTGGTCTATCAATGGGAGGTCAGAATATGACTATGTGCTCCCAGGCCCATATCATCATCAGCGTGGTCCCACACGAGATGCTCTCTCCTCTCCTGTACACAACATCATGCAACTAGTGGTAGAGTGTCCCAAGTAAGCAGGGACCCCAGGCATACACTGTCCTATCATGCCTCATACCAACTAGGACATCTCCCCAACCAATAGGAAATCCATGTCCCCAGCGATCAAGTACCAAGATCCCCCCAATCAAAGTCGCAAGGAATGCATTAAAGCAACCATAATGATCTGCTAGGAACTCCCATCTGATCTCGTAACCCTAGATGCCCAGTCCAGCACCCTGATCTCGATAGTAGCCAAAAAAGGTCTACTCGCCATGTCGTAGGTCATAGACGATCCGCTCCCCTCAGATCGACACCCGAAGAATTCAGTAGACATCCTCCAGGGTAATCGTGGCCTCACCTATCGGCAGGTGGAATGAACAAGTCTCTGAATGCCACCACTCGCACAGTGCTATCAGTAGCCCCCTGTTTGCCCGAATGGCGGGCATGAAAGCAACATAGAATAATCCTAATCTCATCAATCGTCGCTGCTCTCGCGGGCTCAACTGATCAGCAAACCAAAACATCGTCAGTTTGCTCTCGTAGGTATAAATCGGGGCAAGCTGTCTCTGCAAAACGTTAAACAAGTCGTCAGAACACTTTGAGCAAAATGGTTGATATTATTAAAATGCATCTAAGATTACGCAAGCATCAAAACAAGCTCTACACAAGTGAAAAGAAAATGTGTCACAGTTAAGCAATTGTGTCTCAACCAGTCAATTGCGTCGTTCCACACATAAAATGCGGTCTAGTTTGGCAAATGCGTCTCTTTTTCACACTTGCATCACGAATTTTATCAATTGCATTGCATATAGGCGAATGCATCGCACCTTCACAATTGCATCAGTCAAAACAGCACATGCGTTGCAACTTAGCAATTGCGGCGTTCCAGCAGTCAAATGCGACTCGATAAGTCACATGCATCGCACTATATGTCAAATGCGGCGCAAACCACCGGTCTATCCTAATTTGGTTATGCACTTGCGTTGTGACGCATCAATTGTGTCGAACGCGAAGGTGACTGCGTCAAACGCGAATGCAGTCGTGTCGCAACGCAGATGTTGTTGGTCCTAGAAACTAAAATTTGACATGCAAAACGAAAAAATTACAAAGCACGACAAGGGTACTTACCATTGGCTCTGAGCCCTCTGGCCGTCTGAAGGTCCACACGATCTCTCCGCGATGCTCTGACACTAGAATCACCATCGTTGCTGCTGTGCTTTTTCACCCTGATCTCTCAAATTCGCAAGGTAAATAGTAGAAATGAATTGACTTTTACCCCTTTGTCAACCTATTTATAGGGTCAGAATGACATTTTTCTCAGGTGACTTACTACTGGAGGCTCATTTGACCACCTTTGACTTCCCCATTGACTGTCTTAAACATGTCCGAATCCGAAACCGACTGCGCCATTGTTTTTTTGGTCATCAGATTGATTTATCCGGACCTTTTACAAATTTTTTAAATGTAGACCCAAAATTTGAAAATTTCAGAGGGGGCAATAATACTCCATACCTTAACTAGGGCATATTCGACTTATTTTCTTTGTCACAATGCGACATGCTACATTATGACAAAGAGGGGCAAATATAGACACCTAAAATGACCTGGGCACGCAAGACTTCATTTTTACCACTTTAGATCCCTGGCATAATTATGACATTTAATTGTGTCGCTTGGTCCCACATTCAACTATTAATTAAAATGAATTTATAATTGTTTTAATTAATTCATGTCTTTATTATTCTTCACTTGATTATTAAATAAATAAATTTTATTTATTTATTAAATACGTCATTAATTGTCTAAGTCTTCCCTTAATTAAATAAATTTCTTAATTTATTTAATTCACCTTTGTCATATATTTCTTCTTGATTATTAAATAAATAATTTTTTTTTTATTTATTTAATGTCACTAACTGTCTTAATTAAATAAATGGATTAATTTATTTAATTAATTAATCTTATCTTCCAAATTAAATAATTAAATTTAATTATTTAATTGCCAATTTAATATTCTCTTATTTTAAATAAATCAATTATTTAAAATGTCATCACAATCTTAACTGTCAGTCCATTTTGGTAAATAATCTAAAAAAGATTATTTATTTGTCTCATAAAATCCATAATTTGAATTAATTTAATTCAAATTAGTAGCTAATCTTCCAAAAATCAAGTAATCAGGCAGATTCTTGATTTTCCAAATCTGATCTTCAGTTCAAATCTTATCTTCTTGATTTTTTGAATCTCACAAATCAGAAAATCTTTATTTTTCTAATTAATTTGTCTCATTTATTCTCCACCATCGATTCAATTATCTGAGACATTATTCTGACCATTTGATTAAGGAATTGGCCCTAACCCTAATTAGGGATTCTCAGACTTAATCTGGACCTCTCATTTTAGGTTCTTGTCATCAATTAATCTCGTTCATCCATTCAAAATGACATTTTCTATAAAATGTCATTTTCCTCACTTTTCGATTACACACGAACATTTTACATAGACGTAGGCACATATTATAGGCATTATACTTTCACACTTGCATTCTTAGATTTATCATAGCATTCATTATTTTAGTTTGATCAAATCTTAGACATTGTCATAGTCATAGGCATTTAGACACCTTTTTTTTATACAAATCCTTCAAGGCTTGTTGTAGGACTTAGACACTTGCAGATTGCTCGTACGTCTAATTTGAGGGCAACATCATCCAATAAGTAAGAAGGTACTATGGAGGTAATCATGGAAATTGCGATTTATAGGTATAACTCTTCTATTGTTTAATTTCCTTTGTGCTCTATAGAACTTTGGGTTTATTGTCATTCATGATTTGCATTCATTTGATCTAATGTAAATCCAGAAATTTACCCTTAGTTACACTTCCAAATACCTTGAAATACTTAATAGTAGGAATTCTTCCACACCATAGCTCATAGGGCATCTTAGTACTATTAGCTCTTGCTTGAAATCAATTGAACACATAAATAGAAGTGTGAATAGCTTCTCTCTAACAAACTTCTAGTAGACCAGCTTCAATAATCATTGATCTAGTAGCTTCTTGAATCGTTCTATTCTTTCTTTCAACAACTTCTTTCTACTGAGGAGTTCTGATAAAAGATAACTGTCTTTTTATTCCATTAACTTCACAAAAAATATTAAACTCATGGGAGGTGAATTCACCACCTCTTTTAGACCTCAAGTATTTTATTCTCAAATTTACTTTATTCTCTACCATAGCTTTGAATGTCTTGAATCTATCTAATGCATCGAATTTCTGTCTAAGAAAAGTAACCCATGTATACCTAGAGTAATCATCAATCAAAAGTGTGAATGGTAGCTCTATACCTACATAAACATGAACAAACAACATAATGTTAGTCAATTATACAAATCTAAACTAGCATTCCCCATAAGATTCATTTGAAGCATACTGAACAAGAAATCAAGTAAAAGCAATATAAATCCTATTCAAATGCTCAAACCCTCAATACCATGGGGGAATTCATGCTATTTTTATGTGGAAAATAGCCCTTTCCCAGTTCCTTGAAAGCTTTGATGATGAACAATGGTGCTCCTTGATGAAATTTGCAATAACTTAGCTATGGTGATGAGAAACTATGAAAACTTTGATAAAATGATGATAAACTTGCTCCAAATTTATAGATAATGATCTTGCCTCAAGTTGTGGATCCAAAATTAGTAAAAGAGATCTCCATTTATAGGAAAGAAGGATGGAAGAATGAGAAAAAGGGATGAATGTGGGACTAAACTTGACCCAATGGCATTGTGCCACTTGTCAACATGCTATTGAAGATAGGTGGAGCACATTTTGATGAATGTGAAAATAAATGCTATTAGGTGAAAATTTGAAATTTGAAAGATGGCTTATGGAGGAAGATGTGGAAGAGGAGTTAATGTCACTTGGCTCAAGAAAAAAAGACTTGTAAGAGGCTTAAGTGCCATGTTCGAGGAAAAGTCCTTTTAGGAAGGAGATTTCAAAATGAGGGAATATTCCAACTTGATGCCCTTTTGAATGAAAATAGATGAATTTATAAATCAATTAAATTGATTTACCCAGACAAGTTGTGCACCTAGAGATTCGGTGACCAGAAGGTTTAAGCTTTCTAAATTGTATTCAACAACTTCTGGTATGTAGAGCTGTTTATTCCATACTTACTCAAATTTCTTTTGGATTTATTTAAATCAAATGGGCAATAAATTAATATTTAGATTTAATTAAATAAAGCTCTCATTTATTTCAATTAAAAGGATGATGTTGGACTTAAATCAAAACAAAGGTTAGTTTATTTGAATTTAAAGGAGAGATGGAAATTGATGATTTGTCCAAATAAAGGATTTATTTAATTAAAGATGATCATTAGGTTTCAATTCGAACAAAATGATTTAATTAATTAAATGCAAGATGATGATTTAATCAAAGAAGTGAATTTATTTAATTAAAAGAAGAATCTCTAACTTCCAAATAAATATTACCCAATTTGGGGAATGGTTAGTAAAGGAGATTTAGGTAGAACTGGACAAGTTCCAGACCGTGCGGCTGAGATCAATTAGTATTAATTACACGCCTTACATTTTTCCCCTCTTTGAAGCAATGTACCCACTACGTTGGTTCAAAGAATAACCTTGCCAAGATCAAAATTTAAAAAAATCATTTTTTTTCTAGATGCCCCAACGGAAAGTAGTATACTGGTGCACTGCCCCTTTGAGAGATCGGACGAAAATTTGGATTTTAAGATCTTCTGCAAAAAAAGACGACAAGCTTCTCCCTAACGAGTCCAAAAGGCCCGCTATGCCTATATAATAGCTAAAAATGCAGTGTTGATGCAAAACGAGTCTCTGCTTGGCAAAATAGGCCTGTAAGTACAAAAACCTTCTAGTTTGACAAAATTAAAATAGGTCAAAACCCTAGTCCCATGCTTAAATAGGCCTCTCATAAGGGGTGACTTCTTCTAATTCATTTTCAAGACACTCAGCCTTCAATTCTATCATTTTGAGCTCCGCTCTCTATGGATGGCTAAATAAGTGCTTCCTAACATATTTTCTCTTGAAAAGTTCGAGTCTACTGTAGACTCTTCTGTGCATAGGACCAATTCTAGATAAAAGGATCTTAACTGGACTTGTAATTTTAATTTTTGTGCACATTCATTACGTTTTGAAAGTCAAACTTGTCTAGCGTCACTATATAGCGATGCTAAAATGGTTAAATAGGCTATGATAGGCTTCAAACAATGTCGCTATTGTGACCTACGATGCCGCATTGTAGTTTAGCATTTAGGGTTCAAACTCCAAAGGGCAACGCCATTGCAAATGGCGACACTAACGCTTGTGTCTTTAGGGTTTCGGCCAAATAGGCCCGGTCAAAACAATGTCTGCACAGTCACAGCCTGGTTTGTAGTTTGGGGTTCTAAAGTGGGCTCGCCACCAGTTTCAAATAGTGATGCCTTTACTGAGCAGTGACACCTTTGTTATTCTGGTGTTGAAAACTTCAAACAGGATCCAGTCTTTTTTATGAAACTTGATGCTGTGGCTTTATTGGGTGCAGGAGGATAGAGAGCCTGTGCATTCACACAAGCATCGATCCTCGGTGCTTAGTAGATTGAGCGGATTGCACAAGTTGCTACAGAAGAATCTTGGCACAATCAGACTATGGTATGTTGCTTATGTACCCACCATTAGGACCCATTTGGGTGATGATGACCACGCTAAGGAGAGAGATGGCATAGTGGAGACAGCATCATCATTTTATCATTCTCCCACTGATGAGGTGACTATCACATTGGAGGATGTCTAACGGATTTTGTGATTTCCCATTCATGGTGAGCAAGTGATATATGACATGGATTTCCGCACAAATGCATGTTATGAGATTATGGGGATAGATGAGATTGTTTTTACTAAGGGATAGATTGATCTTGAGTACTACAAAGGCTGAGTGTTGAACTTTTGACTGATCGTGGCCGCTATTATATTAGGACTTGTAGCTCCAGATCAGTAGGGCTGATATTTCAGTCTGAGATGGGGTCTGGCCTAGGAGCGAATGCTCTTCAGGAGGTGTTGTTTTGCTTGGGGACTAGTGATGCTGGCCTCACTATACCATAACTTACATGAGTTCATGTATTATGATAGCAGAGCCATTGGTGTGGAGGTCACACTTATACATATCTGGACATGGGAGCACATAGTCATGCTTCAACCGAGAGTTACAGTGGTCGACATCGAGCCTAAAGACCTAATAGTTTCGAGGTATAGGGGCAGACTCACATTCACACATACATGATAGCCTGGCCTACCCCACTGGTGGAGAGTTTTGGATGAGATGACCACATTTACCTAAAGACCTTGGATACAAATGCTCGCATGGTGTGATGATGTACAACAACTATTTTATGTCAAGCATGATCGCCTCATGTGGGGACGTGAGCATACGATGATTGAGTGCTATTTACTTGACATGGTAGTGAGATAGTTTGGAGACATCCAGGATAGGCTGAATGATCAGTACATGGCCATCTTTTCCCAGACTACCAGAGAGATGACATGGGGTTAGACTATCCCAGCATCAGATGCAGCGGATTCCTTTAGACAACTGGTAGCTAGGCCACATGCCTATGATCAGGGACCAGTGGACCCAAGCACCACATGTGCCTATGATGATTGGTTCAGGCCTCTAGTCTGATTGACAATTCCAGGGATAGTACTCCCACAATGAAGGCCCCAAGGTATGATGACCAAGAGGGTATAGGTTTTGGCAGGAGGAGGAGGAGGAGAACCACCTCCACACTAGCTAGAGTAAAGAGATCAGGGGATGGGAATCAACAGAGAGATGCTCTCAAAGACCAGTAGCCACTTGTGAGGGACTAGCAACCATCGCAGAGAGATCAACAACCACTACCACCACTTTCACCACCTTAGCCCAATCAGAGAGATGTATTGATACAACAACTTTAGGCTCGGGTGCATAAATTGATAGCAAAGAGGAACCAAGTTAGGCAGCAGGTCTAGGCCCTCATGGCAAAGTGGGATCAAGAGAGGTAGCAGCAACAAGTGATAGAGTTGCAGCTGGTACAAGAGTTGGGCAGGAGTCAATAGCTAGAGAGCATGACAACTACAATACAGGGCAGGACAGTCCCCACGAAGATGTACCACGAGGTAGTGCAGAAGGTAGAGTATTATAGGGTACATTATCAAAAGGCAGTGCCTCTGGTGGCTCAGGTGCCAGAGTTTTCTCAGTAGACAAGATACAGGTAGACAGATGATAGAGTTGAGAGGCAAGTGGGTGAGGGGAGTATCCACTAGGGCTAGCTCACACATTTTTTATCAGTGACACTTGATTCTTTTTGAGATCCTAATTTTGTACCATGATAGTTACATTATTTTGATATATATGATATGATTGAATTGTTATGAGATGTGTCCTATTTTATTTATGCATTATGGATGGATGTATATGCGATGTATGTATGATTTTGTAGATGCTTATGGATGGATGCATTTCTTTTTCAGTATCTTTTTATGCACTTTTTATGATGAAGATGTATGGATGATATGGATGCAAATATTATGATATGAAAATGATTTTAAAATG
>VDFB02281492.1:966410096-966421158 GCA_007258455.2 Sequoia sempervirens
TCCAATCTCTGCTGTAGGTCCACCACCCTCTGATCTGTTGTGGCATCCTGGGGTAGTCCTGAGCTAGAGGGTATCTCCTCCTCTCCCTCTACCATCTGCCATCTGAAGAGTCTCTTGGCCTCATCCATGGCATCATCCTCTTCATCATCATCCTCCACCTCCACATCCTCCTGTCCTCTGACCTCCACCTCCACATCCTCCTATCCTCTGACCTCTACCCCCACATCCTCCTACCTCTCCTCCTCCTGCCTCTCCTCCTCCCGCCTCTCCTCCTCCTGCCTCTCCATCTCTAGCACAACCTCATCCATCTCCTCCTCCTGTCTCTCCTCACCCTCTCCCTCTTATTGAGGCTGCTCCTCTCTCCCCCTCCTTGCCAACCTCAAGGATGGCATCGAATGCTACTCTCGCCACTCATGGGCGCACCCTCCGGACCTGTCTCTGCCCATCTTGCTGTCACCTCCTGCCATCTCTACCTCCGTCTCCACCCCTGCCTCCGTCCCTACCTCTGTGTCCACCCCTACCTCCATCTCCACCCCTACCTCCATCTCCACCCCTGCCTTTGTATCTGCCTCTTTCTCTCCCCCTGCCACCTCACCTGCCCTGTGGTACCCGTGGAATCACTAATCGTTGGTCTACTAGAGCTGGCCCATCAAGATCTGTCAATGACACTGGTCTGTGTGCCTACCACCACAAGTCATAATCTGGTGTCATACCAGGATCGGCTGCTCTGCCCCTCCATCCCTATGCCTGAGCTACTAGACCATCAATCTACTGCTCAGAAAATGCCACTGGGATGGCTAGCCCCCATGAGTACTCTCAAGACGATCTGGCATACTCTGTTGTCCCCGCAGGTACACCCTACTGCTCTCCAAACTACCTCAGAACACACTATGGTAGATACATCTCAATAATCAGCGATGTCTAGACTGTCCTGCCAATCAGATACCTGTACTGTCTACAGAAGCTAAGGTGCTCATCCTCATCATCCCATGGCTCACAATCTTTGTATGGCCTCCAAATAAACGTCACCATGGTGTCAATCCTGTGCTGCCACTAGCTTGTCTCGCCCATATGAGTCTGCTGCAGGACACCGACGTAGTAATAGGCATACAACATACCATCGGCCAACTGTGGTCTATCAATGGAGGTCAGAATATGGCTATGTGCTCCTAGGCCCATATCATCATTAGCATGGTCCCACACGAGATGCTCTCTCCTCTCCTGTACACAACATCATGCAACTAGTGGTAGAGTGTCCCAAGTAAGCAGGGACTCCAGGCATACACTGTCCTATCATGCCTCATACCAACTAGGACATCTCTCCAATCAATAGGAAATCCATGTCCCTAGTGGTCAGGTACCAAGATCCCCCCAATCAAAGTCGCAAGGAATGCATCAAAGTGACCATAATGATCTGCCAGGAACTCCCATCTGATCTCGTAACCCTGGATGCCTAGTCTAGCACCCTGATCTCGATAGTAGCCACGGAAGGTCTGCTCGCCATGTCGTGGGTCATAGACGATCTACTCCCCTCAGATCGGCACCCGAAGAATCTGGTAGACATCCTCCAGGTTAATCGTGGCCTCACCTGTCGGCAGGTGGAATGAACAAGTCTCTGAATGCCACCGCTCACACAGCGCTGTTAGTAGCCCCCTGTTCGCCCGAATGGCACGGGCATGAAAGCAACATAGAATAATCCTAATCTCATCAATCGTCGCTGCTCTCACGGGCTCAACTAATCAGCAAACCAAAACGTCGTCGGTCTGCTCTCACAGGTATAAATCGAGGCAAGCTGTCTCTATAAAACATTAAACAAGTCGTCAGAACACTTTGAGCAAAATGGTTGATATTATCAAAATGCATCTAAGATTACGCAAGCATCAAAACAAGCTCTATACAAGTGAAAATAAAATGTGTCGCAGTTAAGCAATTGCGTCTCAACCAGTCAATTGCGTCATTCCACACATCAAATGCGGTCCAGTTTGGCAAATGTGTCTCTTTTTCACACTTGTGTCACAAATTTTATCAATTGTGTCGCATATAGGAAAATGCATCGCACCTTCACAATTGCATCAGTCAAAACAACAAATGCGTTGCAACTTAGCAATTGCGGCGTTCCAGCAGTCAAATGCGACTCGATAAGTCACATGCATCGCACTATATGTCAAATGCGGCGCAAACCATCGGTCTATCCTAATTTGGTTATGCACTTGCGTCGCGACGCATCAATTGCGTCGAATGCGAAGGCGACTGTGTCAAATGCGAATGTAGTTGCGTCACGGCACAAACGTTGTTGGTCCTAGAAACTAAAATTTGACATGCAAAACGAAAAAATTACAAAGCACGACAAGGGTACTTACCGCTGGCTCTGAGCCCTCTGGCCGTCTGAAGGTCCGCACGATCTCTCCGAGATACTCTGACACTAGAATCACCATCGTCGCTGCTGTGCTTTGTCACTCTGATCTCTCAAATTCGCAAGGTAAATAGTAGAAATGAATTGACTTTTACCCCTTTGTCAACCTATTTATAGGGTCAAAATGACATTTTTCTCAGGTGACTTACTACTGGAGGCTCATTTGACCACCTTTGACTTCCCCATTGACTGTCTTAAACATGTCCAAATCTGAAACTGACTGCACCATTATTTTTCTGGTCATCAGATTGATTTATCGGGCCCTTTTACAAATTTTTCTGTCGCCGACCCAAAATTTGAAAAATTTCCCGAGGGGGCAATAATACTCCATACCTTAACTAGGGCATATTCTCGACCATTTTCTTTGAAATGCAGATGCTACATTATGACAAAAGAGGGGCAAAATGTAGACACCTAAAAATGACCTAGGCCCAGTAAGTTTCCATTTTTACCACTGCCCTAGTATACTTGACATTTAATTATGTCCTGTCCATTATCTAATTGCTGACCAAATAAATTTTAATTGTTTAAATTAATTCAGCCTTGTGTCTTTTTCATACTATTAAATAAATAAATTTTATTTATTTTATTAAATACTACAATGTCTAGTTTCCTAATTTCAAACAAATTTCTAATTTATTTAATTCACCTTGTCATATATTTCTTCCTCGGACATTAAATAACAAATAATTTACTATTTATTTAATGCCTACTGTCTCTGAATTAAAATAAATGATTAATTTATTTAATTTTAATTGACCCTTATTTCCAAATTAAATAATTAAATTTAATTATTTAATTGCCAATTTAATATTCTCCATTTTAAATAAAACTCAATTGTTTCTAAAATGCTACCAAGCAATCTTAACAAATTATTTTGTAAATAATCCCAGTGGATGCCATTTATTTGTCTCTTTTATAAAATCCATAATTTGAATTAATTTGAATTAAATTAGGTAGAAGCTAATCTTCCAAAAATCAAGTAATCAAAGGTGATTCTTGATTTCTCCAAATCATCTTCACCAAATCTTTATCTTCTTGATTTTTTGAATCCAAATTCCATAATCTTGTATTCCTCTTGATTTTTGAATATCTTTATTTTCTAATTAATTTGTTCCATTTATTCTCCAATCGTCGATCCATTATCTACAAGGCATTATTCTCACCACCTAATTCATGAATTCACCCTAAACTCCAATTCTCAGATCTCCTGACTTAACTGACCTCTCATTTTAGGTTCTTGTCATCAATTAATCTCGTCTGTCCATTCAAAATGACATTTTCTATAAAATGTCATTTTCCTCTCACTTTTCGATTACACACGAACATTTTACATAGACGTAGGCACATATTATAGGCATTATACTTTCACACTTGCATTCTTAGATTTATCATAGCATTCATTATTTTAGTTTGATCAAATCTTAGACATTGCCATAGTCATAGGCATTTAGACACTTTTTTTTTATACAAATCCTTCAAGGCTTGTTGTAGGACTTAGACACTTGCAGATTGCTTGTACGTCCAATCTGAGGGCAACATCATCCAGTAAGTAAGAAGGTACTATGGAGGTAACCATGGAAATTGTGATTTATAGGTATAACTCTTCTATTGTTTAATTTCCTTTGTGCTCTATAGAACTTTGGGTTTATTGGCATTCATGATTTGCATTCATTTGATCTAATGTAAATCCAGAAATTTACCCTCAGTTACACTTCCAAATACCTTGAAATACTTAATAGTAGGAATTCTTCCACACCATAGCTCATAGGGCATCTTATTACTATTAGCTCTTGCTTGAAATCAATTGAACACATAAATAGAAGTGTGAATAGCTTCTCTCTAATAAACTTCTAGTAGACCAGCTTCAATAATCATTGATCTAGTAGCTTCTTGAATCGTTCTATTCTTTCTTTCAACAACTTCTTTCTACTGAGGAGTTCTAATAAAAGATAACTGTCTTTTTATTCCATTAACTTCACAAAAAATATTAAACTCATGGGAGGTGAATTCACCACCTCTTTTAGACCTCAAGCATTTTATTCTCAAATTTACTTTATTCTCTACCATAGCTTTGAATGTCTTGAATCTATCTAATGCATCAAATTTTTCTCTAAGAAAAGTAACCCATGTATACCTAGTGTAATCATCAATCAAAAGTGTGAATGGTAGCTCTAGACCTGCATAAACATGAACAAACAACATAATGTTAGTAAATTATACAAATCTAAACTAGCATTCCCCATAAGATTCGTTTGAAGCATATTGAACAAGAAATCAAGTAAAAGCAATATAAATCCTATTCAAATGCTCAAACCCTCAATACCATGGGGGAATTCATGCTATTTTTATGTGGAAAATAGCCCTTTCCCATTTCCTTGAAAGCTTTGATGATGAACAATGGTGCTCCTTGATGAAATTTGCAATAACTTAGCTATGGTGATGAGAAACTATGAAAACTTTGATAAAATGATGATAAACTTGCTCCAAATTTATAGATAATGATCTTGCCTCAAGTTGTGGATCCAAAATTAGTAAAAGAGCTCTCCATTTATACGAAAGAAGGATGGAAGAATGAGAAAAAGGGATGAATGTGGGACTAAACTTGACCCAATGGCATTGTGCCACTTGTCAACATGCTATTGAAAATAGGTGGAGCACATTTTGATGAATGTGAAAATAAATGCTATTAGGTGAAAATTTGAAATTTGAAAGATGGCTTATGGAGGAAGATGTGGAAGAGGAGTTAATGTCACTTGGCTCAAGAAAAAAAGACTTGTAAGAGGCTTAAGTGCCATGTTCGAGGAAAAGTCCTTTTAGGAAGGAGATTTCAAAATGAGGGAATATTCCAACTTGATGCCCTTTTGAATGAAAATAGATGAATTTATAAATCAATTAAATTGATTTACTTGCACAAGTTGTAAAATCTAGAGGATTTGATGGATTAGTGTTAGAGTTAATTAGGATTTAATTAACTTATATGGAGATTAGTTGATTTAACATTTTATTTAAATTTTTGGATTTATTTAAATCAAATGGGAGGAATAATGAATACTAGATTTTAATTAAATAAAGTTTCATTTATTTAATTAAAAGGGATGATGTTAGACTTAAATCAAATAAAGGTTAGTTTATTTAATTTAAAGGAGATGAAATATGATTTAATCAAATAAAGGGATTTATTTAATTAAAAGATGATCATTAGGATTAATTAAACAAAATGATTTATTTAATTAACAAAAGATGATGATTTAATCAAATAAAGTGAATTTATTTAATTAAAAGAAGAATTTAATCAAATAAACATACCAACGAAATACAAAGGAGAGGATTTAGTAAACGTATCAGGTGCATGAGATCAATCAGTATAATTTACACGTCTACATTTTTCCCCTCTTTGAAGCAAGGTACCTGCTGCGTTGGTTCAAAGAATAACCTTGCCAAGATCAAAATTAAAAAAAAAATCAATTTTTTCAGATGCCCCACTACTGCCCTAGTGGAAGAATTATGCTGGTATACTGCCCCCTCAAGAGATTAGACGAAAATTTGGATTTTTTGGGTGATCTCGCAAAAAAAGATGACAAGCTTCCCAACGAGTCCAAAAAGGCTCCAAGATGCCTATAATGTGCCAAAATGTGGAAAAAGGATGCAAAACGAAATTGGTAAAATAGGGTCTGGGCACAAACCCTACCAAAATAGGTCAAAAACCCTAATTTCATGCTTAGCCAGTCTTCATAAAGTGACTTCAATCTTGACGGTACTAATCTCAATTCGCATCGATTTGAGTCTCGCCTTCTTAAGGATGCCAAGGAAATGCCTAACATATTTGGCAAGTTCAGTCCACTGTGATTCTATTGTGGACCACCCAGATGTGACCAACCAATTTGTAATTTTAATTTTTGTGCACATTCATTACGTTTTGAAAGTCAAACTTGTCTAGCGTCACTATATAGCGATGCTAAAATGGTTAAATAGGCTATGATAGGCTTCAAACAATGTCGCTATTGTGACCTACGATGCCGCATTGTAGTTTAGCATTTAGGGTTCAACCCAGTCATGCCATTACAAATGGCTTAATAATCTGCTACTAATCTAAAGAGGTCTTTAGGTTTCTCGGGTCAAATAGGCCTCGCGGTCAAACAATAATGTCACAAATTATTGTAGTTTGTGGGTTCTAGTGGTTGTACTTTGGAGTTTCAACAGTTGATGCCCTTCCTTTGGTCGAAGTAGGCAGACACCTTGTTATTCAAAAGTGGAAAACTCAAACGATCCACTTCTTTTATGTCCTGATACTGGCTTTATTAAAAGTGTGAGATAGAGAGCCCGCGTATCTGCTACAAGAATCGATCCCTATGGCTTAGTAGATTGAGGACGGTGGCCAAAGTTGCTGGCTGTATCAATCTCAACGACTATGGTTGTTATAAACCCACCATTAGAAAATCTACTCGATGATGACCACGCTAAATAGAGATGGCTAGTGGAGATACCCATCATTTCCATCTTCCCCACCGATGAAAGAATTAATACATCGGAGGATGCCTAACGGATTCTGCATCCATGGTATAAGGCGGCGATACATGGATTTCCGCACAAATGCATGTTATGAGATTATGGGGATAGATGAGATTGTTTTTACTAAGGGATAGATTGATCTTGAGTACTACAAAGGCTGAGTGTTGAACTTTTGACTGATCGTGGCCGCTATTATATTAGGACTTGTAGCTCCAGATCAGTAGGGCTGATATTTCAGTCTGAGATGGGGTCTGGCCTAGGAGCGAATGCTCTTCAGGAGGTGTTGTTTTGCTTGGGGACTAGTGATGCTGGCCTCACTATACCATAACTTACATGAGTTCATGTATTATGATAGCAGAGCCATTGGTGTGGAGGTCACACTTATACATATCTGGACATGGGAGCACATAGTCATGCTTCAACCGAGAGTTACAGTGGTCGACATCGAGCCTAAAGACCTAATAGTTTCGAGGTATAGGGGCAGACTCACATTCACACATACATGATAGCCTGGCCTACCCCACTGGTGGAGAGTTTTGGATGAGATGACCACATTTACCTAAAGACCTTGGATACAAATGCTCGCATGGTGTGATGATGTACAACAACTATTTTATGTCAAGCATGATCGCCTCATGTGGGGACGTGAGCATACGATGATTGAGTGCTATTTACTTGACATGGTAGTGAGATAGTTTGGAGACATCCAGGATAGGCTGAATGATCAGTACATGGCCATCTTTTCCCAGACTACCAGAGAGATGACATGGGGTTAGACTATCCCAGCATCAGATGCAGCGGATTCCTTTAGACAACTGGTAGCTAGGCCACATGCCTATGATCAGGGACCAGTGGACCCAAGCACCACATGTGCCTATGATGATTGGTTCAGGCCTCTAGTCTGATTGACAATTCCAGGGATAGTACTCCCACAATGAAGGCCCCAAGGTATGATGACCAAGAGGGTATAGGTTTTGGCAGGAGGAGGAGGAGGAGAACCACCTCCACACTAGCTAGAGTAAAGAGATCAGGGGATGGGAATCAACAGAGAGATGCTCTCAAAGACCAGTAGCCACTTGTGAGGGACTAGCAACCATCGCAGAGAGATCAACAACCACTACCACCACTTTCACCACCTTAGCCCAATCAGAGAGATGTATTGATACAACAACTTTAGGCTCGGGTGCATAAATTGATAGCAAAGAGGAACCAAGTTAGGCAGCAGGTCTAGGCCCTCATGGCAAAGTGGGATCAAGAGAGGTAGCAGCAACAAGTGATAGAGTTGCAGCTGGTACAAGAGTTGGGCAGGAGTCAATAGCTAGAGAGCATGACAACTACAATACAGGGCAGGACAGTCCCCACGAAGATGTACCACGAGGTAGTGCAGAAGGTAGAGTATTATAGGGTACATTATCAAAAGGCAGTGCCTCTGGTGGCTCAGGTGCCAGAGTTTTCTCAGTAGACAAGATACAGGTAGACAGATGATAGAGTTGAGAGGCAAGTGGGTGAGGGGAGTATCCACTAGGGCTAGCTCACACATTTTTTATCAGTGACACTTGATTCTTTTTGAGATCCTAATTTTGTACCATGATAGTTACATTATTTTGATATATATGATATGATTGAATTGTTATGAGATGTGTCCTATTTTATTTATGCATTATGGATGGATGTATATGCGATGTATGTATGATTTTGTAGATGCTTATGGATGGATGCATTTCTTTTTCAGTATCTTTTTATGCACTTTTTATGATGAAGATGTATGGATGATATGGATGCAAATATTATGATATGAAAATGATTTTAAAATGATTAGACTAATAGATCTATATTATGCACCTAATGAATGATGTTATATGAGATGTATGAAATGTTATGACTTGCTCTCTTTTTTTTTCAGTATCTTTCTTATGCATGATATGATGATGCATGTATGGATGACATGATGATGCCTATATGATTATGCAATGGATGATATGATGATGCATATGTGGATGATATGATAATGCTTATATGATTATGTAATTGATGCAAATGAGATGCTTAGAATAACCAATCTATATTATGCAATGATGAAATGCAATGCATGTGAGATGATTAGTGTTTCCTATTATGATATGATATGGATGATATGCAATATTCTGACAGTTTTTGGATGTAGGATGGATGCATTGGTGATGTTTTTGATTAACTATCATGGTACCTTGTTAGCGTGGAGAGAAGAAAGAAGAAATGAGACAATGACAAGAGGATCCAACAAGTCCATGATCTACGGGACCTTATTAGAGATGATAATGATGATGATGATGATGATGATGCTTATCAGGAATTGGGATTTTAAAAGGGCTACATACCTTATATTTGATAATGCACATAGGCATGATGCATCAATGTATAAAGAACCATGATCGTTGCACCTAGTGTGATGGACTTTGACTCAACAATCAAATAGGAGTACTCCTGTTCACACCTAGCATGCAAAACCTCATTCAGAATGCAATTCAAATATTCTAAACATCTCAGACCAAAACATAGAAAGTAAAACCTTCCTATGTGGTCAACAAGACACCTAAAAAACCCTCCTATAGACCAAACAAAGTAGGCATGACCAAGTTTATATTACAAGAATATCCAACAAGCACAATAGATAAAAAGATAATGATTGGTGCCCCATTCCTTTCTCTCTAAATCCTTTTGTTTGGACATCTTCAAGAGGTCATTGGAATGAGTGTAATAAGATAAGTCAAAGCCAAAAATCAAGTAAACAAATGTGCTAATTTTCTTCATACCGCTAGCCAAGACTAAACTATGGTGATCCATGATGTTGATGCCCATTGTAGGAAGGATGCATCCTAGGACATGATGTTACCATATGATATTTGGATTGATTGGATGATAGGCTATTAATACCAAGAGTTGAATAACTTGATTACTTACTAACCTAGACTTGAGACCCTGATGTTTGAGTTTTCACTTTTAACTTGCTAGACTTGTTTCTGATTGTTTCACCAAAGGTTGAGGGTGATGATTGTTTATTATGAGTGAATGCTTATTTTGGGTGAAAATAAGATGAGGATGGATGGATTTTTTCAAACATTTGGATGTTTTTGATGTTTTTGAAATGTTTTGAGGCTATTTTTTGGGTATTTTTAAAAATGTTTTACAAATGTTTTGATTTTCCAATGTTTTGGTGTTTTCTAAGATTTTGACCAAGACCTAACCTAAAGACCTATTATAGGAGCCTCAGGGGCTGATCAAAGATTAGCCTTGCCTATGTTGTACACGTAGAGACCACATAGTTCAACTGACATAGACTCGTTTATTGATGAGATATGAACAAAAGGGTTGCCAGTTTATTATGATAGACTCCTAAAGGACTGACCTAAGTGTCTCAGGGGAAGATCAAAGATCAACCTTGCCTATGTTTAGAGCTCAGAGACCCGTAGTTCAACAAGATGACTCTATTTCTAATTTTTTGACCTATTTTTTGGATTTTTGATATGTTTTAAATGTTTTTGTATTTTTTGATGTTTCTGAATGTTTTTGGATTTTTTGGGTTTTTTGATGTTTTTGGGTTTTCTAATTTAGGGAAGACTTAAGAGTATACACAAATCTGATCCGATGAGAACATGCCCTCAACGTAATGTGATAGACTACTCTGATATAGGAAAGAAAAATTGACCTTAAGAATGGGTTGAGTAGTACTAGGAGGGATCATGATACGAACACATGATCAAGATATGATGTGATGGACAGAGATATAGAAGCATGATGGATGAATGCTATAGAATGAACTATAAGGATCCCGATGGATGAAAAAGTGCTTATTTACACAAGGCGCCTGTTTGTGAGGTTTTCATCAATGTACTTGCCCAAAGTGCCACCGAAGTGGTTTTCACTAGAGGATGATTTTTCTATTTACTATTTTCAATCCTTTTTCTAATATTTTCAGATTTTTATATTTTAATATTTTTTTAGATTTTTGGATTTATACCTTACAAGATTAGGCATAAATTTTTTTGAGATGGGAGCTATTCATGGGCTCTTGCATGGGCTCACCTTCTAGTGTGGATAACTAATATGCCCTTAATTTGTAGCTCGTTGTGATGATGAAGGCTCCCAACCAATTGGGTT
>VDFB02281492.1:966421258-966450190 GCA_007258455.2 Sequoia sempervirens
GCCACCACAAGTCATAATCTAGTGTCATCCCAAGATCAGCTGCTCCTCCCCTCCATCCCCATGCCTGGGCTACTAGCCCATCAATCTACTACTCTACAAATGCCACTGGGATGGTTGGCCCCCATGCGTACTCTCGAGATGATCTGGCATACTCTGTTGTCCCCGCAGGTACACCCTGCTGCTCTTCGAACTGCCTCAGAACTCATTGAGGTAGATACATCTCAATAATTAGCGATGTCTGGACTATCCTGCCAATCAGATACCTATACTGTCTGTAGAAACTAAGGTGCTCATCCTCGTCATCCCATGGCTCACAGTCTCGGTACGGCCTCTAGATAAATGTAACCATGGTGTCAATCCTATGCCGCCACCAGCCTGCCTTGCCCATATGAGTCTACTGCAGGGCACCGGCGTAGTAATAGGCATACGACATACTATCAGCCAACTGTGGTCTATCAATGGGAGGTCAGAATATGACTATGTGCTCCCAGGCCCATATCATCATCAGCGTGGTCCCACACGAGATGCTCTCTCCTCTCCTGTACACAACATCATGCAACTAGTGGTAGAGTGTCCCAAGTAAGCAGGGACCCCAGGCATACACTGTCCTATCATGCCTCATACCAACTAGGACATCTCCCCAACCAATAGGAAATCCATGTCCCCAGCGATCAAGTACCAAGATCCCCCCAATCAAAGTCGCAAGGAATGCATTAAAGCAACCATAATGATCTGCTAGGAACTCCCATCTGATCTCGTAACCCTAGATGCCCAGTCCAGCACCCTGATCTCGATAGTAGCCAAAAAAGGTCTACTCGCCATGTCGTAGGTCATAGACGATCCGCTCCCCTCAGATCGACACCCGAAGAATTCAGTAGACATCCTCCAGGGTAATCGTGGCCTCACCTATCGGCAGGTGGAATGAACAAGTCTCTGAATGCCACCACTCGCACAGTGCTATCAGTAGCCCCCTGTTTGCCCGAATGGCGGGCATGAAAGCAACATAGAATAATCCTAATCTCATCAATCGTCGCTGCTCTCGCGGGCTCAACTGATCAGCAAACCAAAACATCGTCAGTTTGCTCTCGTAGGTATAAATCGGGGCAAGCTGTCTCTGCAAAACGTTAAACAAGTCGTCAGAACACTTTGAGCAAAATGGTTGATATTATTAAAATGCATCTAAGATTACGCAAGCATCAAAACAAGCTCTACACAAGTGAAAAGAAAATGTGTCACAGTTAAGCAATTGTGTCTCAACCAGTCAATTGCGTCGTTCCACACATAAAATGCGGTCTAGTTTGGCAAATGCGTCTCTTTTTCACACTTGCATCACGAATTTTATCAATTGCATTGCATATAGGCGAATGCATCGCACCTTCACAATTGCATCAGTCAAAACAGCACATGCGTTGCAACTTAGCAATTGCGGCGTTCCAGCAGTCAAATGCGACTCGATAAGTCACATGCATCGCACTATATGTCAAATGCGGCGCAAACCACCGGTCTATCCTAATTTGGTTATGCACTTGCGTTGTGACGCATCAATTGTGTCGAACGCGAAGGTGACTGCGTCAAACGCGAATGCAGTCGTGTCGCAACGCAGATGTTGTTGGTCCTAGAAACTAAAATTTGACATGCAAAACGAAAAAATTACAAAGCACGACAAGGGTACTTACCATTGGCTCTGAGCCCTCTGGCCGTCTGAAGGTCCACACGATCTCTCCGCGATGCTCTGACACTAGAATCACCATCGTTGCTGCTGTGCTTTTTCACCCTGATCTCTCAAATTCGCAAGGTAAATAGTAGAAATGAATTGACTTTTACCCCTTTGTCAACCTATTTATAGGGTCAGAATGACATTTTTCTCAGGTGACTTACTACTGGAGGCTCATTTGACCACCTTTGACTTCCCTGTTGACTGTCTTAAACATGTCCGAATCCGAAACTGGCTGCACCATTGTTTTTCTGGTCATCAGATTGATTTATCGGGCCCTTTTACAAATTTTTCTGTCGCCGACCCAAAATTTGAAAAATTTCCCGAGGGGGCAATAATACTCCATACCTTAACTAGGGCATGCTCTACTTATTTCTTTTGTCACAATGCGACATGCTACATTATGACAAAGAGGGGCAAATGTAGACACCTAAAATGACCTAGGCCCCAAACTTCATTTTTACCACTTTCGCCCTAGCATACTATGACATTTAATTATGTCCTTGGTCCATTCAACTATTAATTAAATAATTTATAATTGTTTAATTAATTCACATGTCTTTGTATTCTTTTCATGATTATTAAATAAATAAATTTTATTTTATTTATTAAATACGTCATTAATTGTCTAAGTCTTCCCTTAATTAAATAAATTTCTTAATTTATTTAATTCACCTTTGTCATATATTTCTTCTTGATTATTAAATAAATAATTTTTTTTTTATTTATTTAATGTCACTAACTGTCTTAATTAAATAAATGGATTAATTTATTTAATTAATTAATCTTATCTTCCAAATTAAATAATTAAATTTAATTATTTAATTGCCAATTTAATATTCTCTTATTTTAAATAAATCAATTATTTAAAATGTCATCACAATCTTAACTGTCAGTCCATTTTGGTAAATAATCTAAAAAAGATTATTTATTTGTCTCATAAAATCCATAATTTGAATTAATTTAATTCAAATTAGTAGCTAATCTTCCAAAAATCAAGTAATCAGGCAGATTCTTGATTTTCCAAATCTGATCTTCAGTTCAAATCTTATCTTCTTGATTTTTTGAATCTCACAAATCAGAAAATCTTTATTTTTCTAATTAATTTGTCTCATTTATTCTCCACCATCGATTCAATTATCTGAGACATTATTCTGACCATTTGATTAAGGAATTGGCCCTAACCCTAATTAGGGATTCTCAGACTTAATCTGGACCTCTCATTTTAGGTTCTTGTCATCAATTAATCTCGTTCATCCATTCAAAATGACATTTTCTATAAAATGTCATTTTCCTCACTTTTCGATTACACACGAACATTTTACATAGACGTAGGCACATATTATAGGCATTATACTTTCACACTTGCATTCTTAGATTTATCATAGCATTCATTATTTTAGTTTGATCAAATCTTAGACATTGTCATAGTCATAGGCATTTAGACACCTTTTTTTTATACAAATCCTTCAAGGCTTGTTGTAGGACTTAGACACTTGCAGATTGCTCGTACGTCTAATTTGAGGGCAACATCATCCAATAAGTAAGAAGGTACTATGGAGGTAATCATGGAAATTGCGATTTATAGGTATAACTCTTCTATTGTTTAATTTCCTTTGTGCTCTATAGAACTTTGGGTTTATTGTCATTCATGATTTGCATTCATTTGATCTAATGTAAATCCAGAAATTTACCCTTAGTTACACTTCCAAATACCTTGAAATACTTAATAGTAGGAATTCTTCCACACCATAGCTCATAGGGCATCTTAGTACTATTAGCTCTTGCTTGAAATCAATTGAACACATAAATAGAAGTGTGAATAGCTTCTCTCTAACAAACTTCTAGTAGACCAGCTTCAATAATCATTGATCTAGTAGCTTCTTGAATCGTTCTATTCTTTCTTTCAACAACTTCTTTCTACTGAGGAGTTCTGATAAAAGATAACTGTCTTTTTATTCCATTAACTTCACAAAAAATATTAAACTCATGGGAGGTGAATTCACCACCTCTTTTAGACCTCAAGTATTTTATTCTCAAATTTACTTTATTCTCTACCATAGCTTTGAATGTCTTGAATCTATCTAATGCATCGAATTTCTGTCTAAGAAAAGTAACCCATGTATACCTAGAGTAATCATCAATCAAAAGTGTGAATGGTAGCTCTATACCTACATAAACATGAACAAACAACATAATGTTAGTCAATTATACAAATCTAAACTAGCATTCCCCATAAGATTCATTTGAAGCATACTGAACAAGAAATCAAGTAAAAGCAATATAAATCCTATTCAAATGCTCAAACCCTCAATACCATGGGGGAATTCATGCTATTTTTATGTGGAAAATAGCCCTTTCCCAGTTCCTTGAAAGCTTTGATGATGAACAATGGTGCTCCTTGATGAAATTTGCAATAACTTAGCTATGGTGATGAGAAACTATGAAAACTTTGATAAAATGATGATAAACTTGCTCCAAATTTATAGATAATGATCTTGCCTCAAGTTGTGGATCCAAAATTAGTAAAAGAGATCTCCATTTATAGGAAAGAAGGATGGAAGAATGAGAAAAAGGGATGAATGTGGGACTAAACTTGACCCAATGGCATTGTGCCACTTGTCAACATGCTATTGAAGATAGGTGGAGCACATTTTGATGAATGTGAAAATAAATGCTATTAGGTGAAAATTTGAAATTTGAAAGATGGCTTATGGAGGAAGATGTGGAAGAGGAGTTAATGTCACTTGGCTCAAGAAAAAAAGACTTGTAAGAGGCTTAAGTGCCATGTTCGAGGAAAAGTCCTTTTAGGAAGGAGATTTCAAAATGAGGGAATATTCCAACTTGATGCCCTTTTGAATGAAAATAGATGAATTTATAAATCAATTAAATTGATTTACTTGCACAAGTTGTAAAATCTAGAGGATTTGATGGATTAGTGTTAGAGTTAATTAGGATTTAATTAACTTATATGGAGATTAGTTGATTTAACATTTTATTTAAATTTTTGGATTTATTTAAATCAAATGGGAGGAATAATGAATACTAGATTTTAATTAAATAAAGTTTCATTTATTTAATTAAAAGGGATGATGTTAGACTTAAATCAAATAAAGGTTAGTTTATTTAATTTAAAGGAGATGAAATATGATTTAATCAAATAAAGGGATTTATTTAATTAAAAGATGATCATTAGGATTAACTAAACAAAATGATTTATTTAATTAACCGAAGATGATGATTTAATCAAATAAAGTGAATTTATTTAATTAAAAGAAGAATTTAATCAAATAAATATTATTCAATTAAATGGTTAGTAAAGGAGAGATTTAGGTAGAACTGATGTTAGTAAATCAGGATCAGGTGCATGAGATCAATCAGTATAATTTACACGTCTACATTTTTCCCCTCTTTGAAGCAAGGTACCTGCTGCGTTGGTTCAAAGAATAACCTTGCCAAGATCAAAATTTAAAAAAAAATTAATTTTTTCAGATGCCCCACTACTGCCCTAGTGGAAGAATTATGCTGATATACTGCCCCCTCGAGAGATTAGACAAAAAGTTGGATTTTTTGGTTGATCTCGCAAAAAAAGATGACAAGCTTCCCAACGAGTCCAAAAAGGCTCCAAGATGCCTATAATGTGCCAAAATGTGGAAAAAGGATGCAAAACGAGCCTCAATTGGGTAAAAATAGGGTCAGGGGCACAAAACCCTAGTTTGACAGCTAAAATAGATCAAAAAACCCTAATTTTCATGCTTAAATATCCTTCAAGGGGTCACTTTCAATTCATTTGCACACTCAACCTTTAGAATTTTCATCATTTTGAGCTCTAGCCTTCTTGTGGGATGGCGCAACAAGTGCTTCCCTAACATATTTATGAGCAAGTTCGAGTCTACCAGAGACTTCCAGGCATAGGACCACCGGTATGTGACCCTAACCCGACTTGTAATTTTAATTTTTGTGCACATTCATTACGTTTTGAAAGTCAAACTTGTCTAGCGTCACTATATAGCGATGCTAAAATGGTTAAATAGGCTATGATAGGCTTCAAACAATGTCGCTATTGTGACCTACGATGCCGCATTGTAGTTTAGCATTTAGGGTTCAAACTCCAAAGGGCAATGCCATTGCAAATGGCGACACCACACTCCAATTAGGTCTTTAGGGTTTTTGGGTCAAATAGGCCCGTGGTCAAACAATAATGTCACAGCTTGGTTTGTAGTTTGGGGGTTCTAGTGGCTCAGTTGGGAGTTTTCAAACAGTGATGCCTTTGTTGATAGTGACACCTTTGTTATTCTGGTGTTGAAAACTTCAAACAGGATCCAGTCTTTTTTATGAAACTTGACGCTGTGGCTTTATTGGGTGCAGGAGGATAGAGAGCCTGTGCATTCACACAAGCATCGATCCTCGGTGCTTAGTAGATTGAGCGGATTGCACAAGTTGCTACAGAAGAATCTTGGCACAATCAGACTATGGTATGTTGCTTATGTACCCACCATTAGGACCCATTTGGTGATGATGACCACGTTGGCAGAGAGATGGCATAGTGAGACATCATCATTTCATCTTCCCACCGATGAGGTGACTGTCACATTGGAGGATGTCTGATGGATTTTGTGATTTCCCATTCATGGTGAGCAAGTGATATATGACATGGATTTCCCCACAAATGCATGTTATGAGATTATGGGGATAGATGAGATTGTTTTTACTAAGGGATAGATTGATCTTGAGTACTACAGAGGCTGAGTGTTGACCTTTTGACTGATTGTGGCCGCTATTATATTAGGACTTGTAGCTCCAGATCAGTAGGGCTGATATTTCAGTCTGAGATGGGGTCTGGCCTAGGAGTGAATGCTCTTCAGGAGGTGTTGTTTTGCTTGGGGACTAGTGATGCTAGCCTCACTATACCATAACTTGCATGAGTTCATGTATTATGATAGCAGAGCCATTGGTGTGGTGGTCATACTTTTACATATCTGGACATGGGAGCACATAGTCATGCTTCAACCGAGAGTTACAATGGTCGATGTCGAGCCTAAAGACCCAATAGTTTGGAGGTACTGGGGCAGACTCACATTCACACATACATGATAGCCTAGCCTACCCCACTGGTGGAGAGTTTTGGATGAGATGACCACATTTACCTAAAGACCTTAGATACAAATGCTCGCATGGTGTGATGATGTACAAAAACTATTTTATGTCAAGCATGATCGCCTCATGTGGGGATGTGAGCATATGATGATTGAGTGCTATTTACTTGACATGGTAGCGAGATAGTTTGGAGACATCCAGGATAGGCTGAATGATCAATACATGGCCATCTTTTCCCAGACTACCAGAGAGATGACATGGGGTTAGACTATCCCAGCATCAGATGCAGTGGATTCCTTTAGACAACTGGTAGCTAGGCCACAGGCCTATGATCAGGGACCAGTGGACCCAAGCACCACATGTGCCTATGATGATTGGTTCAGGCCTCTAGTCTGATTGACAATTCCAGGGATAGTACTCCCATAATGAAGGCCCCAAGGTATGACAACCAAGAGGGTATAGGTTTTGGTAGGAGGAGGAGGAGGAGAACCACCTCCACACTAGCTAGAGCAAAGAGATCAGGGGATGGGAATCAACAGAGAGATGCTCTCAAAGACCAGTAGCCACTTGTGAGGGACTAGCAACCATCGCAGAGAGATCAACAACCACTACCACCACTTTCACCACCTTAGCCCAATCAGAGAGATGTATTGATACAACAACTTTAGGCTCAGGTGCATAAATTGATAGCAAAGAGGAACCAAGTTAGGTAGCAGGTCTAGGCCCTCATGGAAAAGCGGGATCAAGAGAGGTAGCAGCAACAGGCGATAGAGTTGCAGCTGGTACAAGAGTTGGGCAGGCGTCAATAGCTAGAGAGCATGACAACTACAACACAGGGCAGGGCAGTCCCCATGAAGATGTACCACGAGGTAGTGCAGAAGGTAGAGTATTATAGGGTAAATTATCAAAAGGCAGTGCCTCTGGTGGCTCAGGTGCCAGAGTTTTCTCAACAAACAAGATACAAGCAGACAGATGATAGAGTTGAGAGGCAGGTGGGTAAGGGGAGTATCCACTAGGGCTAGCTCACACATTTTTTATCAGTGACACTTGATTCTTTTTGAGATCCTGATTTTGTACCATGATAGTTACATTATTTTGATATATATGATATGATTGAATTGTTATGAGATGTGTCCTATTTTATTTATGCATTATGGATGGATGTATATGCAATGTATGTATGATTTTGTAGATGCTTATGGATGGATGCATTTCTTTTTCAGTATCTTTTTATGCACTTTTTATGATGAAGATGTATGGATGATATGGATGCAAATATTATGATATGAAAATGATTTTAAAATGATTAGACTAACAGATCTATATTATGCACCTAATGAATGATGTTATATGAGATGTATGAAATGTTAATGATATGATTTTCAGTATCTTTCTTATGCATGATATGATGATGCATGTATGGATGACATGATGATGCCTATATGATTATGCAATGGATGATATGATGATGCATATGTGGATGATATGATAATGCTTATATGATTATGTAATTGATGCAAATGAGATGCTTAGAATAACCAATCTATATTATGCAATGATGAAATGCAATGCATGTGAGATGATTAGTGTTTCCTATTATGATATGATATGGATGATATGCAATATTCTGACAGTTTTTGGATGTAGGATGGATGCATTGGCAATGTTTTTGATTAACTATCATGGTACCTTGTTAGCGCGGAGAGAAGAAAGAAGAAATGAGACAATGACAAGAGGATCCAACAAGTCCATGATCTATGAGACCTTATTAGAGATGATAATGATGATGATGATGATGATGATGCTTATCAGGAATTGGGATTTTAAAAGGGCTACATACCTTATATTTGATAATGCACATAGGCATGATGCATCAAGGTATAAAGAACCATGATCGTTGCACCTAGTGTGATGGACTTTGACTCAACAATCAGATAGGAGTACTCCTGTTCACACCTAGCATGCAAAACCTCATTCAGAATGCAGTTCAAATATTCTAAACATCTTAGACCAAAACATAGAAAGTAAAACCTTCCTATGTGGTCAACAAGACACCTAAAAAACCCTCCTATAAACCAAACAAAGTAGGCATGACCAAGTTTATATTACAAGAATATCCAACAAGAACAATAGATAAAAAGATAATGATTGGTGCCCCATTCCTTTCTCTCTAAATCCTTTTGTTTGGACATCTTCAAGAGGTCATTGGAATGAGTGCAATAAGATAAGTCAAAGCCAAAAATCAAGTAAACAAATGTGCTAATGTTCTTCATACCGCTAGCCAAGACTAAACTATGGTGATGCATGATGTTGATGCCCATTGTAGGAAGGATGCATCCTAGGACATGATGTTACCAGATGATTTTTGGATTGATTGGATGATAGGCTATTAATACCAAGAGTTGACTAACTTGATTACTTACTAACCTAGACTTGAGACCCTGATGTTTGAGTTTTCACTTTTAACCTACTAGACTTGTTTCTGATTGTTTCACCAAAGGTTGAGGGTGATGATTGTTTATTATGAGTGAATGCTTATTTTGGGTGAAAACAAGATGAGGATGGATGGATTTTTTCAAACAATTGGATGTTTTTGATGTTTTTGAAATGTTTTGAGGCTATTTTTTGGGTATTTTTAAAAATGTTTTACAAATGTTTTAATTTTCCAATGTTTTGGTGTTTTCTAAGATTTTGACCAAGACCTAACCTAAAGACCTATCCTAGGAGCCTCAGGGGCTGATCAAAGATTAGCCTTGCCTACGTTGTACATGTAGAGACCACGTAGTTCGACTGACATAGACTCGTTTATTGATGAGATATGAACAAAAGGGTTGCCAATTTATTATGGCAGACTCCTAAAGGACTAACCTAAGTGTCTCAGGGGAAGATCAAAGATCAACCTTGCCTATGTTCAGAGCTCAGAGACCCATAGTTCAACAAGATGACTCTGTTTCTAATTTTTTGACCTATTTTTTGGATTTTTGATATGTTTTAAATGTTTTTGTAATTTTGATGTTTCTGAATGTTTTTGGATTTTTTGGGTTTTTTGATGTTTTTGGGTTTTCTAATTTAGGGAAGACTTCAAGAATATACACGAATCCAATCTGATGAGAACATGCCTTCAACGTGATGTGATAGACTACTCTGATATAGGAAAGAAAAATTGACCTTAAGAATGGGTTGAGTAGTACTAGGAGGGATCATGATACGAACACATGATCAAGATATGATGTGATGGACGGAGATATAGAAGCATGATGGATGAATGCTATAGAATGAACTATAAGGATCCTGGTGGATGAAAAAGTGCTTATTTACACAAGGCGTCTGTTTGCGAGGTTTTCATCAATGTACTTGCCCAAAGTGCCACTGAAGTGGTTTTCACTAGAGGATGATTTTTCTATTTACTATTTTCAATCCTTTTTCTAATTTTTTCGGATTTTTATATTTTAATATTATTTTAGATTTTTGGATTTATACCTTACAAGATTAGGCATAAAACTTTTTGAGATGGGAGCTATTCATAGGCTCCTGCATGGGCTCACCTTCTAGTGTGGATAACTAATATGCCCCTAATTTGTAGCTCGTTGTGATGATGAAGGCTCCCAACCAATTGGGTTCAAATTTTCCCTTGCTATTTGTATTTGGTACATTTTTTTGATTCTCCTTTAGTACAAGCTCTCCTACTTGAAAGGTCTGGCTCCTGATCTTCTTGTTGTAACTCTGCTTGAGATGGTTTTGGTAGACTTGCAAATGGTTTAAGGCAGCCATGCACTGCTCATCCAGTAGTTCCATCTCATTCAATCATGACACCTAATATTCTTCATCTATGATGAGATTTTGCAATGATATTCTTAGGGATGGGAGCTCGATCTCAATGGGGAGAATGGATTCGGATTCGTAGACCAGGGAAAATGGGGTGGCACTTGTTGGTGTGTGAATACTTGTTTGGTAGGCCCATAAGGCGGGATTCAACTGCAAATTCCAGTCACAACCAGTATCATTGACTATCTTCTTGAGGATTTTTAGGATGGTCTTATTGGTAGTTTTGGCTTTGTCGTTTTCATGGGGGTAGTATGGAGTGGAAAAGCAATGTTGGATATTGAACTTTTGGCATAGGTCTTGAGCATCCTGGTTTTTGAAAGGTGTGTCATTATCTAAGATAATGGCTTGAGGGACATCTTAGTAGAAAATTAGGTAATTCAGGATGAACTTGGATATCTAATTTCCTATTATATAGGTCATGGGGATGGCTTCCACCCACTTCATGAAGTAATTTGTAGCTATGATGATGAACTTATGTCCACTGGATGAGGTGGGGGTAATTTTTCCAATGCGATCAAGCCCCCATTGTGAAAAGGGCCAAGGTGTAATGATCAGGTGGAGCTCTTGAGTTGGTGCATGGATTAGATCCCCATGCTACTAACACTGCAAACACCTTCAGACATAGTCATGAGCTTCCCTTTCCATCATAGTCCAATAGTACCCAGTCCTCAATAGTTTTTTAGCCAAGGACATAACACTCGAATGTGAACCACAAATGTCATTGTGTACCTTGGTTAAAGTGGTCAAAGCTTCCTCAGCATTTAGGCATCGTAAAAGGGTTCCTTCAATGCTCCTACGGTATAGGGTATCTCCGAAGATGACAAAATGGGATGACTTCTTGACAAATGCTCTTTTGAGATTTGGGATTATATCAGCGAGGAGGACTCCTATTCTCAAGTAGGTGTTTATATCATGATACCAGGGATCATTGATACCAACGATTTCACACAAAAATTCAGACTCTGGTACCTCAAATGTTGGTATGAGAAGCTACTCTACAAAGAATTATTTCTTTGGGACGTTGTGTGGGATATCCAGTAGTGATCCAATTGTTGCCATAGCGTTTGTTGCTCTGTTATTTTCTCTAGGTATCTACTTAAATGTGATATCAATGAAGAACTCCTTAAGGCTCTCCACCAGTTTCTTTTATGGAGTCAACTTGTCATCCTTCATTTGATAATCATTGTTTACCTAGTTGATGATAAGCTATGAATCTCCATAGACCTTGAGTCTCATGATCTGCCACTGAACTGTAATTCTTAGCCCTATGACAAGAGCCTCATATTTTGCGATGTTATTTGTGCAAGGAAATGACAGCTTGTATGATTTAGGTATGCAATCTCCTTGTGGTGTAATGAAGAAGACTCTTGCTCCTGACCTGTGTTGTGTGTAGGATCCATCAAAGTACATTTTCCAGTGATCTGCCACACTTAAGTTAAAGATTGACTCATCAAGGAACTCTGATATGAGTAGATTCTTTGAATATATCGGTGTTTCTTCTAGTTGATTTTTAATTGCTTTTCCTTTAATGGCCTTGTGTTCCACATACTCAATGTCATGTTCTATTGGGATCATAACCCATTTAGCTATTCACCCTATGAACATTGCTTTAGAAAGAAGATACTTGAGAGGGTCTATCTTTGCAATGAGTTTTATCTGATGTGCTAGCATGTAATGTCTAAATTTTTGCACTGTGAACACGACTGCTAAGCAGGCTTTCTCAATGGATGTGTAATTCAGCTCGTGTCCCACCATAGTTTTGTTGATGTAGTAAATAACTCTCTTTCCCATTTTCATTGTATTATGTTAAGAGAGCACCAAGGGTCGTTGTTGTTGCCAATATATACAAGATCAAGGGTTTTCCTGGAATTGGTGGCATGAGAACCGGTGGTGTGAGTAAGTACTCCTTGATTTTGTTGAAATCTTGATCACATTTCTCATCCCATTTGTATGCTACCCCCTTGTGGAGTATATGAGAATATGGGATAGCCTTGTCTGCTAGTTGTGTTATGAATTGATGGATGAACTGGAGTCTTCCTTGTAAACCCCTTAGTTGTTTCAATGTTTTTGGTGCCTCCATTTCAAGAATTTCCTTGACCTTGGTAGGATCTATCTCAATTCCTCTCATAGACACAATGTACTCGAGGAGCTTGCCTGATTGTACCCCGAAGACACTTCTTTGGATTGAGTCTGACCTTGTATTCTTCTAGTCCAACGAAGATGGAGCTCAACGAAGTTATGTGACCCCAAAATTTCTTTGACTTGGCCAATATATCATCCACATAATCTTCCATAGTTTTGTGAATCATATCATGAAAGATTAGATTCATGGCCCTTTGATAGGTAGCTCTCACGTTCTTCAACCCAAATGGCATCACATTCCAACAATATGTCCCCTATGGACAAGTGAAAGCTATTTTTTGTTGGCCATCCTTAGCTATAATGATTTGATTGTATCCTAAGAATCCATCCATTAATGATAGCATCTCATGTCCTGTCATCATATCCATAATCATGTCAATGTTTGGGAGAGGGAAATCATCCTTGGGACATGCTTTTTCAAGGTCTCTAAAGTCTATGTAGATGTGGATGCCCCAGTGGGCTTTGAAATAGGTGCAAGATTTGAGACCCATTGTGGATAATCAATCAGTCATATGAACCTTGCATCTAGGAGCTTTTGTAATTCCATCTTGACCAACAATGCTATTTGGGGATGCATCTTCCTTAGATTTTGTCTCACTGGCTTTACTTTGGGATATATATCTAGGTGGTGAACCACAACTTCTGGATCAAAGCTCGAGCATGTTGGCATAGGTCCATGCAAAGTTTATCTTTCTTTCTTTTAGGAACGTAGCTAGGAGTTCTTGTTCTTCCAGCAAGAGAGATTCTCCATAGAAGGTGATATGTGGCCTTTCCTCTATTCCCAAGTTGATTGGATTGCACTTTTTTGCCATGACCATTGATTTCTCCTAATGAATAACACTAAGGGGAAGATTGAATCCCTCATCCTCTAGCACCTCAGAGAGGTTTCCACCATTGGATGCATCCTTTATTTTTACTATTTTTGGGTCAGAGAGTGCCACACTGTGTGGTTTTTGCTCAAAGACCTAGAGATTATTTTCATATTTTCACTTTTGTGACTAAAGGATTCAATCATTTCCCCATAGTAGGCATGTGTGTCTAGCACAATGTCAAACCTAGCTTTATGATCTCCACATGGTATAGTATCCCACAATCCCATGAATTCCGAGAGAGCTTCATCATTTTCAAACGTGTCTAGAATTGGTGGTCCTCGTTGGTTGTAATCAATGAGATGGGGATAGACTAAGTTATCTCATGGGTTTGGTTGTTTGACTCAAAAGATAGGGTACTAATCATGAGAAGGGAGGAATACTCAAATAGCATGGGTAAGTTGGTTAGGGGGTCCTCGTCACTACACACATTGGTTATGTCAAAGGTATAGTTGTCTAAGGGTAGACCTATGGACACCGACAACTAAGGGAGAGCTTTGAATTTTCTAACTGGGGCCTTCTTGTCAAGTATGGTTACCTTCAGAGGGGTACATCCGAGGCCGAGATTTCTCATATGCTTCTTAGGAATGAGAGGTACTAGAAGACCATTGTCATTTTTTCCAAGTTTCTTGTTTCTGTTATAGCCCATACCAAGCATCATTTGTAGTCTGTTGCTGCTCTCATCCATGGGAAGATCAAGCGTGGGCCTTTCATCTTGGTACAACAAGCTTGATATGTCTTTTTCATCTACTATTTCCTGACTTAGATCTCCCCAACATTTGAATCTAGAAGGGTCTAATTTGAAGTTTGGGATGATGTTTCTGTTGGTTGGGGTTGCCCATGAGACCTAGGAGATTGAGGTAACTCTCCTATTACGAAAGCACTTTTCTTCATCTTGTAATCCCCACACCCATTGTCTTGGATAATGACCTTGATTTTAGAGATATTAGGAATGGCGAGTGCCTTTGTCTTAGAAGTGGAGGCTAAAGTAGCTAGGTCTACATATGGAGTTGTAGGGCCTTCATCATTATTTGGGACTTGGGGGATTTTATAGTATTTTTCTTCTAGGTTCTTGTAGTAATAAAAGGGCTCGAGATCACCATGGACCATGACCTCTTGATTTTGATATGGGAAATTGATGCATTGATGGAAAGTGGATGTGACAAATTGCATCCCATGGATCCATGGATGCCCCAGGAGGATTTTATAAGGTAAATCAAGGTCAAGGACCTGGCATGTGGTTTCCATAATGGTTGGCCCTACTTGAATAGGGAGTTGAATAGTGCCTTGAGAAACTCTTTCCTAATCATCATATGCTCTGATTGTGATACCCTTACTCTTTTCAATGGAATCCTCAGAGAACCCCAGATTCTTTATTAGCTTGAGTGAACAGATATTCAGACCTACACCCCCATCCACCAAGACCCTTTTGACTTTATTTTTATGGACGAGGACTTCAAGATGGAGTGTGTGATTATGAGATGGTTGGTTGGGAAAGTCTTGATCATAAAATTTTAGGAGATTTGGGTTGGTGATATTTCAGACCATAGCTTGGAACTGGTAAGCATCAAGATCTATAGAGATGATGGATGAAGCCAATGCTTCCTCCAGGATTTTTATATGTGTGAGCGAGATCTTTAGTAACTCCATGATAGAGATCTGAGTAGGGGTTTCTTTTTAGCTGGTCTAAGACATTGTAACCATTAAGAATAGATTTTGGATTTGAGGTGGATGCCCTAGGTGGCTATGATGACCCAACAATGGTAACTTTGTCACCATGTGTAGTGACTCCACAATCGGCTTTGGCTCCCTTGATGTTAGCAATAGTGACCCATTCATCTAGGGATGTGACAACATGATCGTACACATGGTTTACATTTCCATACTTTGTCTTTCCATGGTTGTTCCCTTTGTTATGATCCAACATCAGATTCATGTATATTTTAAGGTCTTGATTTCTGGTTGGTTGTTCAACGTTTATGACCTTGTCATTGATGAGGTCTTGGATTCGATTTTTCATCCTCATGCAACTAGTTATCGTGTGTCCCTTGATTTTATGAAAATCACAAAATTGATTTTCATTGTGTCATGGTGGTTTCACTTGGGGTTCTTGATAATTCTCATATATGGGGATTTTGATGATATTTTCATTTACCAGTTTCTTCATGACCGATTCAATTGGTTCCCCAAGGACTGCATATTTTTGCTTGGGAGGATATTTGTTTCATGGGGGTGGTCCCCCTTGATTATTCAGGTTGTTGACTTGATTATTGGGTGGTTGTTGTGATACCACATTAGCTTGGGTGTTGTTTCGATTGTTGCTTTGTTGTTGTTGGTATGTTTGGGTGTTTTGTTTTGGAGCACTAATTTTGACCTTGGCATCAACCACACCATCATTAGTGACATTTCTGTTCTTCGCCCATCTGCAAGGTTTTTTGTTATAGCTAGTGGATGGGCGGTTGTCTTGGTATTCTTGATATGTGGGTGTCCCCCCTTATGCAATAAGGGCTCTTTCGATGTTGAGCACCTTAAGGATAAAATGGTAATATGTGGTGATACATTGCATCTTAGATGGAAGGACAAGGTTTTCTCAAGATTGGAAATGATGGTACAAATGTTTTGTTCCTCTAGCATGGTCCATTTTCTCCTATTATCCTTGGATCACCATCATTGTATGAAGGAAGCAATTATTTCCCCCTTAGCTTGTTTGAGCACAAATAGTTCCTCTAGACTCACATCCATGCCTATGTTGAATGCATATTTCTTTATGAATGCATCCATGATTTCTTGGAACTTTTTGATTCTAGGAGGAAGGTGAGAGAACCATTCCATGGCGGGCCCAGCCAAACTTCGAGGGAATAGTTGCATTCGATATGTATTGTCATATGCAACCTCCATGCAATGTACTTGGAATTCCTTGATGTGATCTTTAGGGTTTCCCATCCCATGATATTTGTCAAATTTAGAGATTTCAAACCCCTTTGGGAATGGTATCATCGCAAGGCTCATGTCAAATGGATAGGGACACAAATTGATTGGTGTTTTTGTTGTTTTTCTTGATTGGAGATCTAGCACTTTTTGCGAAAGCAATTTGATTTGTGTCATTACGTCATTTTGTGGATTAGGATGTGGAGTAAATGTGTTTTGAGGTGGTTTGATCATTTGGTTGATGGGTGGAGTGTTGGGTATGTTGGTGGGAGTTTGTTGCATTCTCTATTGTGCAATCAAGGCTTGTTGATATGCTTACAATTGTTGTTATGCCAACAATGCTTGTTGTTGGTCTTGCTACTGTTGTGCCAACAATACTTTTTGTTGGTCTTGATGTTGTTGTGCTAACAATTCTTGTTGTTGGGATAGTAATTGGGCTGCTTCTTGTTGTGCTTGTTACTATTACAGGGCTTGCTGATAAGCTTTTTTTTGAGCTACTTACTATTGTGCTTGGTATTGTGCTTGTGTTTGAGCATGCTAGGCTAGATATTGGGCTTGCACCTAAGCTTGAGCTTTTTGGGCAGCTTGTGCATCCTAGGAAGCCTATGCCACTTGTGTGTCCTGTTGTGCGACTTGAGCTGATTGTGCAACTTGAGTTACTTGCACAAGTTGGGTAGCTTGGGTGGATTGTTGTTGTTGCAAAAAATCTTGAGCTTGGGAAACTTGTTGTGCTTGTTGTGCAACTTGAGCTGCTTGCACTTGTTGAGTAGCTTTTTGTGCAGCTTGTGTTCTTAGTGCTTTTTGAGCTTGGAACTGCTAAAGTTCCTTTTAATAGGCTTGTTGAGTTGCTTGCAATGTGATGCTATATTGGTTTGACATGTTTGGTTTTGGTAGTGGTGGTGGAGGATTTGGAATTGTGTGAGATGTTGTGATGAGAGGTGTCGTTGAATTGATGATAGGGGTTTGCATGGTAGATGGTGCAATTGATATGCTTGGTCCTTGAGAGACCATGTTTATGGATGGTGCAGTGATTGCTTGGGTATTTTGAATTGTTGCAACTTGTTGTTGTGATATTGGTGGCATGATCGAAGGATTTGGTATGACATTTTGATTTACGACTAGAGGATTGTTTTGATTTTGTTAACTGAGGAGTGGTAAAGGGGGTTTCCCTAAATCGAGGAGTGGTGTGGATGTTAATGGTAGAAGTGGAAGTGGTGGGAAGATGGGTGGTGTGTTCCCTTGAGGAAATGATGATGATGAGGGTTCAAAGATTCCCCCTTGTCCAAATATCCCACCTTATCCTTACAAAGTCATAGGGAGAGAGTTTTGTGTGTTAAGAGGATATCTTAGTGTTGCATTGAAAGAGGATGGGTTGGTGGGGTCATGAAAGACAAGAAAAACGTATGGGTGTAGTGGATTTTGAAGAACGAATTGAACCAAGATGGTGTTTGCATCCAAGTATTGGTTGTTTACAAGGGGGTGTGTTTGAAGAGCATGAGGTAATGAGCTCCCCTTGTTGACAATTGGTTGAGTTGGAGCAATGGATGATGTGATTTGTGGGATGGTTTGAGCCACTAACTCATTTGACTACAAAATCCAACGAAAATGTCTGACGAAATATGTATAATTTGATATATCGTCGAGTGCTTGTAAAATTTGATGTGTAATTTTCAATTTTTTAAAAGTTTATCCTTGACATTCGTCAAAATTTTGATGAACCTAGGTTTCATCAAAATTTTGACTATCAATTTTGTCAAAATTTTGACAAACATGAAAAATAAGAAAAAAATAAAATTGTGGCCGACATAAAGAAAAGTGAGTTCGCTGATTTATTGTGACAGGTTTTTGCTCTACTTGAGACAGTTTGTGGAGAACTAAGGAAAATTTTCTTGGGAAAAATTAGAAAAAAATCAAAAAGATATCACCAGGTTGAGGGTAGTCATTATCTTTTTGCAGAATTCAGTTGTGAAGTCATATTTGTAGTTCCAGGTTTAAAATCATATTTTAAAGGAAAATCTCATCAGATTTCATTTTTAGAGGTTTAGGGTTTTGAGAATTTCATGTCCAGATTTTGTTGTGTGGAATCACCATAAGATCACAACCAAGGAATAGATTCTTGTAACTGTAATTATGTGATCCATAACTCTATTGGTCATGTGGCACAATTGTGCTATAACAAATATAGGATGCATTCATGTGTGACCCAAGTTTAATGTGGCTATGTTGTGATAGAAATGGAGGCACTCATATAATGTAGTTAATTTAGGTTGTATAATATAGGTTTCAATCATCATTGGGTGCATTCAGGTTGTCTCAAGTTTAATATGTTAGGATGTAATTATAGCATGATCCAAGAGTGATTACCTCTTGCTGCAATAAAGAGCCTATAACTCTGGTTGATATGCAAAGTGGTTGTGTAATATCAATTATGTAGTGCATTCAAGTATAACCCATGTTTAATGGGATATTCTAGAGAGTGATAAAGATTTTCTAAACCTTATGAATGTTACTTAAAAGTGTATAGCTTAAACTACAAACCAAGTTTGTTACATGCTTGAATGCAATCTTGGGTTACCGTAAACTATAATAATGTGATCTGCTAATAACCATTATGAAAAGTATTAAAGCAAGACCCATGCTATATAGGATACATTTCCCTGATTAGGTTTACATACCTTAATGATCAAACACAAGCTTCCCACACACTCTAGGATACAATCCAAGATCATACCACAACTTTGTCAAGACAACTAATTTTTTGACCCAAGATTTAAGGTTGTTTTTTAATACCAACAAAGCATTGGTAAGAGAATGATTAGGGTACAAACCCTAGGCCTCCGTAGAAACATAAACAATAACTCTAGCGGATTAGTGAGGTTGCAATACCAGAAAGATTGAGACATTGTAGCTAATAACAAAATATTGCAATCTAAAGATTGTAGCCAATAACAAGCACACTATGTAGCTTAGTGACATTTGTAAATGCAATCTACGGTAAGAAGAATGGAGTCACTTGAGATGTGATCAAAAAAGGCTGAGCAGTGACAAGATAATAAAGCTCAAACCTTGCATAGTAAAGTGGAGATTTTAACAGTGAGTTTCCTTACCCCCTTGCTGACCTTAAGGGTTTTTCAAATGCTTTTGGTAGTGTTAGACAAGGAAAATGCAATCAGGGAATGATTTTCCAAATGAAGTAACAGTGGTAATCATAGGTTCAATGTTTCTTCTTATCCATTAATGTATAATGGAGGTAGTGGATTGCATGTTTGAGCAGTGTTTTGAGACTCATCAAAGATGGGAGAATAGTGAATAATACCTTGTGGGCTGTGAAATAGTATCAATAAGGTTGAAGGATCTTAAGATCTACAATACCATGAAACAATGAGTCCCCTGTAGTAAGTATGCAGTCTATAGGGCATAGTTTGATTTTATAGAAGGATGCTCATGAAAGGAATATTCAAGTGATAGTGAGTGAGTTGTTTGAGATTATAGCTAAGGGTACAATACCCAATATTAAAGGAAGTTAGCAAAGCAGTAAATGTGCAAGAAAATCAAATCGTACACAACAAACAATTCACAATGTTATCTTGCATAATGCCTTGAGTTTGAAGACAAAAATCTCATTGTATCTTGATGAAAGTGGTGACCTTAATGGTCAATCACTGGCAACCATGATTTTAAAACATGATATTGTGCTTATGGAGGAAACATTTTAAGAAAGGCAGTGAGTGGTGATTTGGAACAATGGCAGGTATGAAGGACTTTCTTTATATGCATACTATGCAGTCTAGCTTAAGACACTGTTCTTAGAAGAGATTGAAGGTGGATTATGGAACTCAAGGGTTACCATGAAAAGGATTAAAGTAAAGACTGAGATCTATTTAAAAGCCATGGTCATGAAGATATTAAAGATGTCACATGCAAAACCCTAGTAGCTAAAGTAATGAATACAGTGCCAAAGAGGATAGTGTGCTGGGGCAGATTTAAGAGATCTCCACATTATCTAATTACAGGGAAATACATCATTTATTTATTTTTTTAATTAAAATAAATCATTCTAAACCCTATATAGGATACATTGATACTTCAAAATCCTCTAAAAGAATTTGAGATTATGCAAATATATGTCAAGTAAATACCTAGATTACAAATAGTAGTGGGAACAATGTAGGATTTGTTGAGCAGAGCAGGAATGAGATAAGAAACAATGAATCTTATGCCTCGTTTCACACACATCTACTCACTGTTCTCTATCATTCTTTATGGAAACACTTCTCCATTTTGGCAGTCTATGCTTGAAAATAATGTTTTGACAAAGGTTTTAGAGTATGTTTATTAAAATGAAAACTCCATTCTGGTGGGCTACGCCTGAAAATAAGATTTTGACAAAAGTTTTAGGGTATGTTTATTAAAGTTTTAGAGTATTTTGGCGAGCTATATTCTTGATTCCTTAAATGATTTATTCAAATGGATTGTGACTAAATAAATTACTAACTATTTAGTCATTTTTATTTGTGTGACTAAATAATTTTTAATCAACGACCAAACAAATAATTTATTTACTCATTTATAGCTGAGTTGCAAAAAATGAGCAACATTTAGTCATTTTTAGTTGTTGTGACTAAAAGTTTGTCATCTAGTTATTTATTTTCCAAATTCTACTAGTGTGTGCTTCCTTGTGCGATTAGGGCTCTCTCAATGTTGAGGGCCCTAGGGATAAGCTCGTCATAAGAAGTGACACATTGCATCTTTAACTAAAAGGATAAATCTGTATTGACATTAGCAATGATGATTCTGACTTGTTGCTCCTTAGGAATGAGTCACTTGCTGTTACTAGTTCGCTACCTCCATCATTGTAGGAAGTTTGTGATCAAGTTTAATATTATAATTTTAGGAGTCTAACGGTTGGAAATCATAGTAAAATTAGAATTTAATAAGTTTTGGAATTATCATTTTAAAGTATTTTTTGGGGTCATTAACTTTAGACTATCTTCTCTTTTGCAGGGGTGGTTGCATGCCAAATTTTTTGGTGTAAAATATCAGAATTATTAGATTTTCTTATCTGTCTATGAATAAAAATAATTGGAGTGTGAGTTTGATATTTTTTGAAGATCTAAATAGTCAAGCTTGGTAAAGAAAAATCATGTCAGATAATATTAGTCCAGAACAAAATGAAGAGACACTTGATAGATTGTGGGCTAGATTGAAAAGAAAGGGTGATGGGAAATGTTATTGTCCTTGCAATAATTGCAAGGGCTTAAAAACGAGATGAATTTTAATCACAACAGCTGAGAAACATTGTAGGCAGCATGGTCACGTTGAAGGGGGGCATGATTATCATCCATTGGTAAGTTGTTCGTTATATGTGTTTATATGGATTTGTAAATGTTTATATCATTTTAACATTATATATATATATATATATAATCACTTGATCATTATCATGATTTATTTATGTCTATCATTATTATAAAGGTGGGGCACCCTAGGGAAGATGATATGGATTATCACAGCCCAGAGAATGTGGTTTTGCAAGTAGACTAACATGGAGCTGTGAATATCGAAGATGAAGTTAATGATCCTATGGAAGAAGATGATCATGAGCCAGAAAACATAGTTGAAGATGATGGTACAAATACATTGATCCATGAAACATTTAGTGGCAGAGCTGATCATGATGATCGAGATGACTTTGATGATGTTAATGATTTACCTATACTTGAGAAGGCATATGAGCCCCTTTATGAAGGCTCTCAAACAACTCTTCTCTCTGTTGTATTGTTGTTGTTGAACTTGAAGGTTATGAATGATTTATCAAACATAGCAATCTCACGGATGTTAAGGTATGTCATATGTGTCATCTAATTTCATCTTTTTAATTGTTGTTAGTTCATCACTAGTAAATAAAAGATGAAATATATACCATTAATATTCTTTATATTAACAAATTATTTTTTGTTGTAGATTGATTGGTGAATTTTTGTTACCACCATCAAATATTTTACCTTGCTCATACTGAGATTTATCTGGCATTATGAAAGATATCAAAATGGAGTATTAAGCAATAGATGCATGTCCCAATGATCATATGGGTATGTGCAAGATCATCATGGAAAAACAAGGCCCTTAAGTGGCAAAAAAATCAGAAAAATCAAAGTTAGGAAACTTGACATAAAAATTTGAATACGTTATCTATATTATTTCAAAAATATGTAAGAATAGAATCTTTAGCAAATTGAATGTAGTTTCTAAACTACTAGGTTTGTTTTAAAAAAGAATAAATCTATTTGTTGAAATTTTGAAATTTCAATGCATTAGTACTTAAATTTCAGGAAAAAAATAAGAAGTAGGTGTCTGTCTGACCACCCTAACCACAATAAAATGATAATATTTTTTAATAAAATTTTAGATATAAGTATAGGACTCATGTCCCGATGTGATGAATATTTTTTTGTAATTTGTTTCCAAGTAAATAATTAATTATGATTTTTTTATTACAAATTTTAAAAAATATAAAAAACTCGTATGTCTGACCACCTTGACTTGGTCAAAACTTCATGAAATTTAATTTTTCTTTTTTTAATCCTATAGTATGTGGAGCATAGAATGTGATGCATTTTTTGGATTCAAAAAATGTGATACCGTTTTAAAGCTATAGATGTTTTTCAATCAGCCTACCAATAAGGACTTTAGTCATTATTTGAGTAGAAAATGAATAATAATTACTTATTAAATTCAAAGTAAAGCATAATTTATATTGGTGGAAAGCTAAGAATCTCCTTTAAAAACCTTTTTCATTTCATTAATTTTGGGTAAAAATAAAAGTCATCAGCCACATACCTATCATATTGCCACTTTTTGGCCCATCATGATCTTGCACATACCCATATTATATATCATAAACAATAGGAATTTGACACAGAATGCTTGGAATGTCATATCAGTAGATATTGAATAGATCAAATAACAAAAAAGGTGCCTCGCAAGGTTCTTCGTTATATTCTCATTATTCCACGTATACAACGATTATTTAGGTGCGAATGCTTAGTGCAATTTATGGATTACCATGCACGAAATAGAAGTGGAGATGAAATTCTTAGAATAACTATGGATGGTTTTGCATTTAGGGACATGGAGAAAAAATGGCCACACTTTAAAGAAGAACCTCATAATCTCAGGCTTTCATTCGGAGCAAACAGTGTCAATCCATTTGGAGAGCTGAGATCTATTTACTCGGTGTGGCCTATTTTTGTTATCAACAATAACATTCCTCCATGGATATCAATAAAGAGGGAGCACATAATGTTGTCAATGATTGTTCCAGGTATTTGTTTACATCAATTTTCTTTAACATAGTAGCATCTCATTTATCTTATTTTTTGCATAATGACTTATATTTTTTTCATTCAATAGTCATGTACATTAATTTATGTATATTGCAGTAAAATGGTTATAATAATTATGTAATGTTTATGTTCATTCAACTGGGTAAGTACCAAACATATGAATGTATATATCGAGCCTCTTATCGACGAGTTACTAAAGTTATGGAATAGTGTCACTATGTATGATGTCTCTAGACCAATAGGACAAAGACAATTTCAATTCCATGCAATGCTTGTATGGAAAATTCATGATGCCCCAAGGCTAACACATTTTTGTGGTATGTTATAACGTTCGACTACACTTTAAAAATATTTAATTTTATGAGGTAGATATCATGCATATTTTTAAAATAATCTATTCATTATATATAATTATAAAAATTGACATATTTAATCCAATTATATATGATCTTATAGGTCTTCAAACAAAGGGAAAAATTGCATATCCAATTTGTGGTCCAAAGATGAAATCTCATCGTTCAAAAAGTTTAGGAAAGTAGGTGATTGATGAGTATAGGCACTTCCTCCATAGAAATCATAAGTATCAAACTACTGAAAAACATTTTTTCTATGGGAAAGAAGAGACTACATCAAAATCACGAAGAATGACACCTCACCTATGGAAGTTGAAATATAATAGAATTAATCGTCAAGGTTATACATCAGATCAATTTTTTTATATTGTGTTGTGTTTACTCATGCTTTAATTGACAATGATTGTCGTTGTTAATTTGTTTAGCTTATATGCTTCATGAAGGTCGTCAAGGCATTAATGACTGGCTTCCACAGGGACTGAAAAGTTATCTCTGATAATTTAGTAGGTTACGCTACTATGATCAGCTACAAATTGTGCATTTGTTTGATACAATGCATATCGGAAATAATATAACAAAAAACATTATGGAAAATATTGGATGGAGGGCATGACAAAGAAAAAATTGTCAATATTTGTAGTGACATTTAGGAAGCCAATCATGCAATAAAAAATGTCATTCAATTAAATAGCGATGGAAACCAAATTAATATAAATTCCCTTCCTTGGTTATTAACAGAGCAGCCAAGCAATGCTATACAAGAAGTCATATGAAAAATTTGATTTCCCATAGGATTTGCTGCAGACATAAACAATATAATAACAAAGAAAGGTGAATTTGGGCCAGGGATGAAAACGCATGATTGACATACCTTCATTAAGGTAATTATTCTGGTATATTATATACACTTGTATAATGCATGTACTTTTCAGTGTATTATGTTTACTAATTTTAGAAAAATAATGAAAAGATTATTTTATAATTGTTGCAGTACGTTCTACCTCTATCTCTCCTAGACAACTTTGACAAAAATGTCAAGCAAGTTATATACGATCTTGGAAAATACATGAGGTAAGCAGCAATATTTGTTCAATTTGTTGTATACATCTTATAATTGTCATTTGTTTTACTTGTTATGTAATATATTGTATATTTTTGTTATATCTCGTTAATATATTTTCACCTTGAATCACTTGTAGATGGATGTCATCTAAAGAAATCCATAAAGAAGATATAAATTATTGGAAGAGAAAAATTCTTCATCTAATGTGTGAAATAAAAAAGTGTCCACCTTCAACATTTTTCAATGCACAAGAACACTATCTCATACACCAAGTTGAGGAGATTGAATTGTGTGCACCTGTACACACAAGGTCAATGTGGATGGTTGAGAGGCACTTGAAATTTTTGAAGGCTTTGGTTAGACAAAGAGCACATCTTGAGGGTTCTATGGTGGAGGGATATATGGCATACCAGACCATGGTGTACATTAGTGAATATCTTCCTAAGTTTGCAACAAAGATCCATGTAGATAGCATTTGGGATCCCAACTCCATTAACAAATTTGAAGGGGAGTAATTAATGGGGAAAGGTAGATTGAGGAAAGTGAGAGGTAATTATAAGATGGTCATGGAGATTAATTGGGATACATTTTACATACGGTTTCTATGTATATTGTACTTATTTAATTTTTAATCTTCAATATACATCAATTATAAATTAAGGTTGTATATTGTGGTATTTAACTAATTATACGTCGTTTGTGAATTTCAAATTTTTCTGATATAGTTGGTCGAGAGTGAGATGCACTACATTTGTACGTCGCAAAATATCTTGATTGGATGACGGTATGGATTGAACGATGTCAACAATCTGGTCACACATTAACATGGGAAGGTGTGGCTTCATTGGTTAAAGAAGCTCATCGTAATGGAGATTCCAATGTTACACAAAGGGAAATTAATTTAGCATATGGTTTAAGAGATAAAAAAGTATGTATAAATATATTAATCACCCATATTATTTAATTATTTTCAATTATATTGATGTATATATATGTTGAGATTGTTTTCTTTGCATACATTCGGTCAAGAATAAATATGTTTATCAACTGATGATATTGCAATAATTTTTACATGTTTGACATATTGTAGGTGAAACACCACAAGGCTATGTGGTGCAATGGTCATAAATTTCAAATCAAAATGTTGGATGACATGAAGAAAACTTGTGATTCTGGTATAACTACAGTCTTTCAGGTGACTAATGTTTCATCTAGAAGCGACATACATCCAGAAGTCTCATAAAATCGATACTATGGGATTTTGGATGATATACTTGAGTGTGACTTTAAGTCCTTCAGATTAATTATGTTTTTCGTCCTATGGTATAGGCTACAATTGAATGAAAATGATCCTGAGAGAACTGTTATTGAACATGATAATGAATTTACCATGGTTAATACAAGGTTGATCGAGCGAGCTAGAAACTAGCCCTATGTTCTTCCAAGCCAATGTAAGCAGGTATTTTACTCAGAGGTTCCAGGTAAACCGAGTTGGTCATTTTTTGTTAGACATGATCTAAGAGGAAGGCCGGTAAAGTATAATGTGGTGGAAGAAGAAGATACTAAAGAACTAGAAGATGATGTAGATGATGATTAGGATCAATAGTTAGTTGATGATGTCATTGACGAAGATGTCAAAGAGGAGGAACTAGATCATGATGATGTAGGAGTTAATGTTCATGAAGATGATATCCATGTGGATGATGACATTATCGAAACTGATATCAATGACAATGATGATGATATGACCAATCCTTACAATGTTGAATCTAGATTGGATGATATAGACAAAGAGTTGGATGAAGAAGAAGATCAATGATATTGAAATATATGAGTTATGTGATTATATTATCTATTTGATATTAATTTCTTGATAGAATTATATTTGACTTATGTGGTTACATAATTAATTCATGATGTTTTTAAATTTTATGCCATTACATAATTAATTTAATGATGTACTTTTTAATGTTTGAAAGGTCAAAAAATTAAAACATTTCAATAGTGATGTTAACAACCTTGAAATTAGTGTGTTTTATGTTTCATGTGATCATAAAAGTTTTAAAAATTTAGTTGTAGAGGTGTTTGTTTAGTGGTTGACATGTAAAGGCCTTTAAAAGGCATAAAGTGATCATTGTAATGGTTGTTGATGGTTGAGGATTTCAAATACAAGCTCTTGACATTCAAAAATCTATTTTTTTCTTCAAAATTTATGTATTTTTCCTATTATGCAGCACTGTATGGTCACATGCAGCCATATTTTGATGTGAAATCAATTCCAGGTCATGAAAATATGTGTTAGCTTTGATTTGAATCTGATTTGAGGGCTTAAGGTGTTGATTTGAGTTAGAAAGCTTCATTTCTTTGCATATAGCCTGGTTACCCTATTTTTGAGGGTTTTGTAGTCCTAATATGATATAAAGGGGCTCTTACACTTTTTGTGATTACTGTAGCTTGTGTAAGAAGTCCCATGGATACTGTTTTAAATTTAAGATGCATGAATAGGGTGTAGGATGAGAAACAAAGAAGGTATAGCTGCTATACTCAAGAGTTTTGTGAAGAAAAGCATGTGAAATGAGAGGTACTTTCTGGCCCGATGCTTGTTTGCTCCTTCATTTTCTATAAGAAGGATTTCAAGGCCAGAAGTATGGGTTAGAAAGTTAGATATTTTTTGGTCGAGTCTAGGTAGAGTTGCAGAGCAAATTGTAAAGTTTGATGGTTTTAAGGGAAATGCAATTTAGGTTTTGAATTCATGGGGATTTGATATTTTATGACAGTACTAGCATTTGAATTGAAATGATTAATTCAAACTCATGTCTCTCCATTGTACATGCATATCTAAATTTTGAATAAGATAATCAAGGGTTGTCTCGTTCATCTCACTCTTGTGGTGCATGTATGATTTTTGTTTTGGCTTTAATTCAAGGAATTAATTAAAATGCATGAATGGGATTGTAGGTGGATATGTTTTGTATAAGGATTTGATAAGTAGTATTGGGTTAGAATACATGTTGATGAAATTGTAAAGCAATGTTCTCAAGGATCTTATATGTTATATGTTAAATCTGTCATAAACCCTTAGATGTTTATGAATTTGACTCCCTCAATGGATAAATGGCACTGATGTAAGTTGTACTAATTTGTATGGTTCGGTATTTTGTTTGTCTTTACCTAGCGCTTGCTACAAATTGCAAATCAATGACTATTTTACACTATGGAATGTGTTGTAGTTATCTCATGCTGCAAATAGTTGATATTACTGATGAACAACCAATTCTATTTAGTATTATGCTATTATGTTGAGCTTTTAAATGAGATTATTTGTTGTTGTTAATGTTTTTTACGATAATGGTGCAGAGGTTGTAAACGCATTAAGGGATCACCCTCTTGGGTCTTGTACAACCCAAAGTGTAGGAGGTCTTTAAAATCCTCGTTAGTTGGTCCAGGTCCTTCGAGCTGCCCTTGATTGGAATTGGCAATTCCATAGGTAAATTAGAAGACCAACCTAGTTATAGTAAAAACAACCAACAGGTAGAGGGGAGAGAGATAGTGGGATTCAGTGAGAGACAGAGGGAGGAGTGGGAGAAAGATAGGG
>VDFB02281492.1:966450290-966480516 GCA_007258455.2 Sequoia sempervirens
AATGTGGAGAGATTGAGAGAGGAAGGAGGGAGGGAGGGAAAGAGAAAGAGGTATAAAGGGATAGATTAGATAGAAAGAAGTAGAGAGTTTAAGGGTTTAAGGGTTGAGGATTGAGGGATTAGGGTTTAAGGGTTGATGATTGTGGGATTATGGTCTAAGGTATACAGTTGAAGGATTAGGGTTGAGTCTTGAGGCTTGACGGTTTAAGGGTTTAAGAGTTTAGGGGTAGAGGGTTGAGGGTTGAGGGTACATGTATAAGGATTAGGGTTTAAGGGTTGAGGGTTGAGGTTCAAGGTTTAAAGGTTGAGGGTAGAGGAATTAAGGGTATATAGTTTAAGGGTTGAGGGTTGATGGTTTAAGGATTAAGGGCTGAGGGTAATAGGATTGAGGGATTATGGTTTAAGGGTTGAGGGTTGAGGTTAAAGGGTTGAGGGTTATAGGATTGAGGGAATTTTGAGGGTTGAAGATTGATGGTTATAGGATTGAGGGTTATAGGGTTTAAGGATATAGGGATTAAGGGTTTAAGGATTGAGGGTTGAGGGATTGGGGTTTAAGGGTTGAGGGTCTAGCGAATGAGGGTTGATGGATTAGGTTCTAAGGTATAAGGTTGAGGGATTAGGCTTAAGGGTTTAGGGATTAAGGGTTTAATCGTTGAGGGTTGAGGGATTAGGGTTTAACAGTTGAGGGTTGAGGGTTGAAGGATGAGGGTATAAGGGTTGAGGATTGGGGGATTAGGGTTTAGGGTTGAGTGTTGAAGTTTAAGGGTTATAGGATTGAGGGATTAAGGTTTAAGGGTTGAGGGATTAGTGTCTAAGGTATAGGGCTTAAGGGTTTAGGGTTGAGGGATTAGTGTCTAAGGTATAGGGTGTAAGGATTTAGGGTTTAATCCTTTTTTTCTTCTCCATCCCTCATCCATCTCTACATCTCTCACTCCTTATCTAATTACAACTCATCTAGGTCTCTCCCACTCTTCTCTCTCCCTTGGTAAAGTTGGAAAACAATTCATTTTTCACTCAACAAATAGGAAACCTGTCATGCAACACATTTGGTGCTCACCCAATTTGGTGAGCGCCAAATGGATTTTTCCAAAAATGGATAAAAAAGGAGTTGACCCATGATACATGCCCATAATTTTCTTTCTCTATCTTGTTCTATGCATTATCAGACAAAAAAAATCCTTTTTATGTAGTTGACTTCTTGTGGTACCATATTATGCATGCTCCATCACCTTTTGAGCACCAATTTTATTGTTAGACAACATAAAAGTATATAATTTGAAGTTTTTATAGCATATTTGATTACCTCAAGTATTATATTCATTCTTGTAGAATTGAAATGCTTATATTGAGTTTTTTATTTAGTTTTGATATTTTAGACCATTCCTTTCATAGTTTTATTAATCATAATAGTTTTACCTACAATTCAACATTGAATAAGATAGAAGTTGCATAAAAAAGTTAAATTTTTTAGGAGTTTGAAGAAAAAAATGAAAAATCAAGACATAATTTAGATGAATTCATGTAAGTTTATATAGAGGATTTCAAATTAACAAAAAATTTCTTATGTATTCCATTTTCATTTCTTATTGTGGTCCATTTCCATCATGGTTAGTGAAATTCACTTATTTTCATTCCATTTTTTTAGCAAATGACCTAAAAACAAACAAATTTATTCACTCTATATTGGCTAGAATGTAGGTGGATGTTGAAATCTCAAAATGATTTTCCTTTGCTTGTCACATAGATCAATTTATTTTCATTTTCCTTTTCTTTTAAGTTGTAATTTCCTACTCCCTATATTATATAGCAAATTGTCATTTAGATTGAAGAGAGTTGACATAGCTAGTTTGTTCCAAGGTTTAGGTTGACCACATAAAGCTATTCACCATTAGCAAACAACTAGTAACCTCAAAACCTCAAAACCTCTTCATTCTCTAAGATTTCTAACATTACCTTAGTCTCCCTTAAGTTTTCACCTTAACCTCAAAATTCTTCAAAATATCCACTACGAAAAAATCATATCTTCCTTCATCCCCACTATCATTATCTATCATTTCATGAGCATGCCCTCCTTCCTTTTAGCATTTTAAGAAATCCATCCTCTTTTGTACTCCTCTTATATCTTTTATTGCTCCATTTACCTTTCTTACATCATATACTATTGCAAAATCCTTTGTTTGTCTTCTCCTTCTCATTCAATATCTTACTATCTCAAATCACCATTTCTCACCTCTACAACTCTTCTAGCCACAACCTTCTTTTTGTAAGGAAAATAACCTGTTTATTTCTCTACATGAACAAAAATGTCACTAGACTCTTACAAAATTTAAATCACAAACAAATTTATTTATCCTAGAGTTGTAGTCTTCTCATATACCATGTTGATGGAACCACTCCTAAGTGACACCATTTTTCAACTCAAAACACATTAAATACCCCTCACAATTAGATTAAATGAGGTTGTGATGTTGAAAGATCGATATGATTGGCCACTCAAATAAATGAAAATTACTTGTTGTAAGTAGTCCTACAACTACCCAACCCATCTTTTCTAGAGCCACATAGAACATGAAAAGTTGATTTAGGTGACTTCATATAGCTTGCACACTCTACACTATTTTTATAGACAACACAATAATGTACATGTATACAAATATAAACACATATACCTATTGTTCCTTACCCACACACACCCTATTCTCCTTTAGAAAATATCGGGACCCATTTGTTTCTTTACCTTTTCTTTCTTGATTGTTTTCCTACACTTATTTTTCCAACCAAAATATAGTATAACCACTATACATAGTCTTTGTATTGTATATGAGGGGTTTCACACTAAGACAATATTTCTTGAGTGCCATCAATTTGTAATGTTATTTTAGGACAATACTCTAATGCTTAGACTATGACATTTGTAATGAACCTTGTATTTTAGGACAATCATCTAATTGTTTCTATCACCATTTCCTAGCTTCCATTATGACTATATTTGGTCCACGATAGCATTTCCGAGTCCATTTTCATCATTGCTAGTCCATTTCAATCATAGCTTTCATTGTTATACATAGAATTCAACATTGAATTAGATGGAATACAATGACAAGAAAATGAAATTGGCAGTTACTCCTAGTTATTAGCTATACAATGTGAAGTAATTGCATAACAGATGCACTTAGGTTGAATTTTTTAAAAAATTGGTTGTAATTGAAATTTTGTCATCTATCAACATCTAGGTATTAGTTATGCAATGTGAAGTAATGATTTGAGTTTGAAAGATGTGCAATGCAATGTAATCAACGATATTTCATGGATAGCATATATTTTTTCAAAACATCCATAGCTTCTTCGAAAGCACCTGTGTTAGGCTTTTAGCCATAGTAGCAAGGTAGTGATTTGTTCGTTAAATGCTTTGGTAGACATGTATGAAAAATGTGGTACCATATACAAGGCAGTGAGTTGTTTGAAAAAATGCCTCAAAGAAATGTGGTCTCATGGAATGCACGACAAATATTTAGGCAATTTCTAACTGCTCCTAGTTCATCGACAGGTTATGTGAAGTAACTACATAACTGCACTTAATAGGTTGAGTTTAAAATAAAACTAGATTGCAATTGAATTTTTTTCATCTATCAACATCTAGTTATTAGTTATGCAATGTGAAGTAATGCTTTGATTTTGAAAGATGTGCATCAATGATATGAATATATATGTTTGAAAAAATGCTTTGGTAGACATGTATGAAAAATGTAGTAGCATAGAAATGGTAGTGAGCTATTTTAAAATATTCCTCAAAGAAGTGTGGTGTAATGGTGATGCATGGCAAGAAAATACAAATTGTGGTAGCATAGACAAGGTAAACAATTTGAAAAAATACCTCAAAGATGTTGCAAGTATGAAAGTGTTGTCATTGATCTTAACAGGTTAACTGGTTCCCAACTAGTTGTAGTTGTCATTGATTTCATGGACAAAGGTTATTGGTTGTATATATCAAGGATATTGAGAAAATTATAATGAAGAAAGGTTGTAGGAATTTAGTGGTTGCTTCGGGTTTTGCTCTAGGATTTACTCCTATTTTTGTGTGGTTCAAGTATGTTGATCATGGTTGTTGGAAGTTGCTATATCCATATTTTGGGATTTTGGATCGTTGTACAGTGTGAGTTATGTTCACTAGTTATGAACTGTGTTTTTCAATGTATCTGGTTGAGGTCCAGGAGAAATCTAGTTTCTTCAGATTTCTTCTTGTTCAAGTCTTATGACTTGTGGTTTTCAGGATAAGTTGTTGGGAATGTTTTCAAGTTAATTTTGTTATCTGGGAGGATTAGATCACACTAAGGTTGTGCGTGATTAATTGTTCTATGTGTTTTACACTGGTTTGGCTGACATTATGTTTAACACTACTATCGAAGCTTATGGAGGTGTGTTGAAGCATGTGGTTGGATCACCCTCATTCTAATTCCACCCTAGAATGTTTTGGCACTAGCCTAATTTGAATTTGTAAATGCAAATGGTGTATGGCTGACTTTAGATATGTTTTAAAGTTGAAGATGGTATAAATACAGTATGAGATATTGGTGAAAAGTAATAAAAAGAAATAAAGCAAGACAAATGTGAAATAGATGTAAAAAAGAGTGTGTTTTGGTAGATCAGTGTGAAATCTAATTGTTGAGTTTCTGGATGCAGTGAGTTGAAGGTGTAATCTATCATTCATGTATGTCTACAAGTTTTTGAGTGAGTTGTGGTGGAAATCTCTATTGCATTGATATTGTCTTCTCTTTCTAACAAATATCTTCTATCTTTTTTGTATCTGTGTGGTAGTGAATCCTCTGGGTAGTTAACCCTTGTTGGATAATGAGTCTTGATTTAGACAGTAAGTCCTATTTTGGTAGTGAGCCTTCTCTGGCAATGAGCCTTTGTAATCGATTTTTTTATTCTCTATATTGTGAGATAATCCTCACTATGGTTTTTCCCTTATTATTTTTTCCACATAAATTTGGTGTTGTGTGTGTGTGATATTTTTCAATTTCTACTTTTGCACTTAATAATTAATCATATTAGAAGAGTAAAAGATTTGCGATTGATCTAGTCTCTTGTGAACATTTAAAGGCTTAATTTGTTGCTACTAATTTGCCACCCCTCTTAGTTGTCTTTTTCAAGAATTGGTATCATAGCTTGGTGAACCTTTGGAAAAATTGTGGGGAAAAGGGACTCACAATACAAGAAATGAATCCCTAATCCTTAATTTTCCATTTTTATTAGGGAATGGTTCATTAAAGGAAACCTAGGATCCCAAATTGGATTGACTATCAACACAAAATGTGAGTCAATTCTCAACAAGGGAGACCTAGGAAGATTCCTTAGGCTTCAAAGGGTTCACCACAAAGCAAAGGCTTGGAAAAGACAACTTGATATTCAACTCATAAAACCTAGTAATGCAAACTAAATAATGAGTGCAAATGATAAAATTAAGTGACAAGAAGTTAGGATGTATGTACCTGGGAAGTCTGGAAATGTGATAAGGGTTCTAGAAATGCAAAAATGCTGACAAAATATGCTAGGGAGGACTAAGATGATCTTACTATCTTCTTAGTCACATGGCTATTTTCTAGGGCAAATGTAGAATCTTTGGATGTCAGAACAAAATCCAAAAGAATCTCTGGGACATACCTCCAGGAGGACTAAGATGCCCTTACTGTCTTCTTAGTCCCGATTTGAATTCTTGCAATTTTGGAATGTGATCCTAAGGTTCAATATTTGCAACTCCTTCTCAGATCTTAGGTCTTGAAACTTCCAGATCTTGCATGTAGGTGACTTTTCATGAAGATGACAACTTTGTTTTGCAACTTTGCAACTTTGCACTCCAAATGATCTTTAACTTAAATCTAAAAACACAAACACACAAGAGAAGAAAGAACTTGTTGATTGTTACTAAATGGGGTTTTTCCTTGGTCAAACACCTTGTTAGTAATTAAACCTTGGAATGAAATGAAATAATGAAGGGAAATGATGAATAAACAAAGTGCTAAGTTGCAACTCACCAAACCTTGAATGTAGATCTTGGAATGCTTGAATGCTTGATAGATCTTGACTTGAATTGCTTGCTTGAATCAAAACCATACATCATGAATGTTAGCTCAAAAACATGCATGATGCAATAATATCTTTGACATGATGCTTGAATCTTGATGATGGCTCCAAATACTTGATGATTTGCTCTTGAATGCTCTTGTAAACTTGCTTGGATTATCTCATGAATTCTTCTTATGAAATTGAGTGAAAGAAGCTTGTATTTATACTTATCCATGCTTAATATCCCAAAATTAATTAATTGAAGGAGGCTAAATCTTGCCAAGATTTGAAATTAAATCCTGAAAATAACTTGAGGGGGGCTAATATTCCCTAGGTGGCGTCTTAGTCTCAAGGCTTGAAACTTAGGGCATAGACTCCAAAAAGGGTGCCTTGAAAGATTCTTTTGAAAGGAGGGTCCCAATACCTTTGGAGGACAAAGAAACCCTAGGTGGTGTTTTATTCCCAATCCAAAAATCAAGACACAACCAAAATCATTAAATTTATCCTTTGATGTTTGTCAGGATTAGCCATAAAAATATATAATTTATTAGGCTTGTGGCTGCAAAATAGGACCAATTATGGCATAAATAAGGACAAAAAAAGCAAGGGGAGCCCAAGCAAGTGTGAAAATTCAAGGGTATGCATTTTCCTACACTTCATTCAGCCCCCACTTTAGTGAAAGGATGAACTTGCTTCAAGCTCACACTAAAGTAGCAAACCACACAATCAAGAGGGGTTCAAATGTTTGAATTCTAGTAAGATAGGATGATAATAACTAAGAGGGTGATGAAGCCCCCAGGATGAATATCCTATGAAAAACCAACATATGCACAAAGGAACATACTTGCAGATGATATATGAAGCCATAACCAGATCACAAGAATACACCATCAAAGATAGGAAAAGGAAAAAGAAAAAATAAAAATGCAATGGATCAAGCTTCAATTGGTCATCCAATGCACTATGGACCGGGTCTAGGCTATTTTTCCAAAATAGGTTTACAAGTGGAACACACTATCCACTATGCAAACAAAATGCATACTCACCAGGACTAGTGAAGCTACTTGTCCACTAGGTGAGCCCCAAGAGATCCATATCAAATTCATACCCCATTGCTATGATAAGGACAAAGAATGCATGCTGAGAAGGGCTAGTGAAGCTAGTTTTCCACTAGGTGAGCCCCAAGGAACCATATCAAAGTCATACCTCCATGACTTTAATAAAGTACAAAAATGCAATGCAACAAGAAAGAGGGATGTTTGAAGGTATTTTTCTTAGTTTATGCAAGGTATCATCTTAGGGAAAATTGTGCTTAACATCTCCAAGAGAGTAAAAATGCAAGGTCTCATCTTAGGAAACATTGTACTTAATGTTTCCAAGAGAGGACAAGTCAAAATATCATGCTCTTGGAGGAAATCAAACCAAATGACACCGCCAAGAAAGGAACACATCACAAGAAGAAATAAAATTACACAATGAAACATGAGTGATGATGTATGCCCACACTTTAAAGTGATTTCTAACATCCTTACTATGAGAAATTTCTTTAAAGTAGAAGAAAACATGAGAGCTTACTTGGAAAGCGCTATGCCAAGTCATATGTTTCCAATAAGCTACATCATGAGAAGGGAAGGGGTTGCCCCCAAAATGTATAACTCATTATGTCACATGTGATCCAACTTAAGGCATGTCATGCACATCCCAAGCTTGCTCATACATATACATGGAAGGTGGTCAACTAGCCACAAGAGACAACAACAAGTGGCATATGAGTAGAAGGTTGCCTAACCCCTTTCCCCCAATTAGTGTAGGACAAGGATGAGCCAAATAAGGTGAAAATAAGTATCAATTAGAGGAAATAGGTGCTTACACATAAGAGATAGCACCACACTCCTTAGGATGTTGAATTTAATCACTTAAATCCTTACATTCATTAGGAACATGACCATGAACTCTATAAGTAAAATTTATTTCATGTTCTTAGAGGGAGGGATAGCAAATGATCTTGGAGGAGTCTTGGCAAGATACCCTCTTGATCTATAGTAGGATATGTTGCTTTGTTTTGTGACAAAAATATCTCTTGCTTAGTACAAGGTGTCATACCTACACAAGACTCTTTAGATTGCAAGATTTTGTTTCTTCTTTGTGTAAAATCTATTGAATTTGAATTGTAAGTGTATTGCATGATTCAACATTGATGTTAAGCAAGGATTTATTTGTTTCTTTCATGTATTTCAAAGGATAATAATTAGGAGCATTGATGTCTATCAGTTCAAGATGCACTATTGTTAAAGTTAGCTTAGAAGAATCTTTTGTAATAGTGTTGATATTGAGTGAAGGCTTGTTTATTTCTTTTGAGGGACAATAACCAAGACCATGAGTTTTTTCTTGTGTGCGAGGCTCCATAGGGACACATATACCTGGTTCTCTAGCACCACATCCTTTTCCACTATAACCAAGTTGTTTCATCATTTCATAACCTTTTCCATAAATATTTTGCATCTCTTTTGGATTTGAAGGTTGTTGATAGTCAGCTTCATCAAAGTTTTTTTTGTAATTTGTTTCTTCTAAAGCTGTTTAGGTGGATGCTTTCAAAGGGTCTTCCAAATTTTGTGTTGACATTACTACTTTTTCTTTTCCCTTTTTAGACTCTTCTTTTATGATCTTGTATTCTCTCGTGAATGTTGGTTCAAATTCTAAGGAACCCCAATCATCTTATAATAGGTTCGTGACTTCCTTAATATGTTTTTATTTATCTTTCTGTTGCATGAGTTTCACTTGTGTAGTTGGTGTTAGTGTTTTCAAAGGATTCTCTTTTCCTTTCTCAATGTTCAAACAACTATTTTTTTTAGGGTCAGCTTCGAGTGTGTACACTTTGTTATTGTAGATGTATTTCATTTTACGATATAGAGTAGAAGGCACCCCATTCAGTGCATGGATCCATGACCTTCCTAAAAGAATATTATATGAAATATAGTTGGGCATAACATCATAGATCAATGTTTCTAATGTGGCCTTTCCAAATTTAATAGGTAAAATGATCACACCTAGCGGTTGTTATCCTACATTGTCAAATCCCTTAATAGATAAAGAATTAGGTTGAATTTTTTATTTATGCATGTCAAGCCTATCCAAAAGGGTTACACTACACACATTAAGGGTTGAGCCCTTGTCATGGGTTTGCTTAATCCCCAATGTCTTATGGATAGCTATTATAATGAATGCTTCATTTTTTTTTTGCACTTCCAAAGGGGGGAGTTCAATCTAGTGGAAAACAATGTCAGCATTTAGTCCTTGAATCATGGTTGCTATGTCATTCGGTTGCACATTAGAAGGGATAGGAACTTGTTTTAAGGAATTTTGAACCATGTTATGATAGTGAGGGAAGGCTTGGATAAGGTCCCACAATGATATTTTAGTGGGAGTATTCTTTAGTTGTTCGACAAGATCATACTCCTTTCCACAAGGAGGGCTTGGTAAGATAGGGTTAGGTAGGATGGGATTAGGAAATGGGAGGGATGTTGAAGGTGTTTTCCTTGGTTGAAAATTGTTCCTAGTGTTATATGTATGAGCAATGGTATTGTGATTTGATTTCTTTGAAACATTGTTCGTAGGTGATTCAAGGATGGGGATAGGTTTATTTTGAGTTTGTGGTTTGTGGAAAGATAGATAAAGAATTAGGAGATTATTAGGATGTCCCACGGGGTATATAGGAGTTCCACTAGTCAAGTGGGATCTAATGGAAACTTGCATATTCATAACCTTGACGGTCTTGGTTTGATGTATTTCCAATAAAGGGAAATCTAGAATTGCCTTTTTACCATCCCCTAAGGAAGCCACATTACTATTGTTGTCATTTTCTTGTACCATTATATCCTCTCTAGGAGGAGAGTTTTTAGGAGAATGAAAAACCAAATTTTCTTGAAATTTAAGGATTGGTTCTTCCAAAATGACCTCATCACAAGTAGAGGGATGATCAATGGTTGAATTGTCTTGCTTAATAAGCATTTCCCTAGATGAAGAGGGAAAACTAAGATTCTCATGAGTTTCATCCATCAAAGTATCCTCTTCACAACAAGGAGAGATACTAGGAGAAGGACAAGTATGGTTTTCATGATCATTTATAATTTCATTCCTTTGTTCCCTAATGTCTTCAGAAATAGGATAGGTAGGGGAAGGATCATCAAGAGGGTTGTTATAGACCTTAAGGATTTTCTTATCTAACACCAATTTATCCTCATCATTATCACAAGAGGGGAAGATGTTGGGAGATGAATGTAGGTAGGTTTCAATGGTCTCTTGTTGTGTTGTGTTAGCATCACGATTACTTATCGTTATATCCTCTTGTTTAGTAATTACTTTTCTAATAAGAGAGGTAAGAGGAGAGAAACAACTAGGGTTCTCAAAACTCTCATTGATGAGTTGTTCTAACACTAAAGTATCTTCTCCACCAGGAGGAGAGATATTAGGAGAATAGAAAATGTGATTGTTATGATTACCCAAGGTTTCTTTCACTAGACTAACCTTACTCATAGAAGGGATACTAGGAGAGTGATCAATGATAAAAAAAAAAGAGAGGGCAAAGGAACTCATATTCATATGCACTTAACAAAATTTTCTTATAACACTCAACAAGATCTAAAAATAGAACATGAAGAATGACAACTATAGACTTTTGCAATGAAAACATTATGTAATGATTGTTCTACAAGTTTGAAATGCAAAAATGATTGAGAAAACATGCAAAAGGATAATGCAATTTTTATATTTCAAACAAGGTAATTTGTTGATTACACTTTTAAATGATCTGAAAATGAAATGTTGCAAATGAAAATTTGGAATTAAGAAATGCATGAAATGAACCAATTTAAGCTAGATTTAGTAAAATGCATGAAATAGAAAATAAATCCACTGAATCAGATAACCAATGGAAGCAAGTAGAAGCACAAAAATTCATTGTTTAACCCTAAAAATTGCAACCTCAAAATCTAGAGGGACTAAGATGCTAGCAAGGGTGTCTTGGTCCTGTTGAAGGAATTCTGAGATTTTAAAAACTGAAACATAAAGCAAGCAACCCAAATAGGATTTTGAGCCAAAAACCCACAAAGGGACCAAGATGACAGTAAGGGAGTTTTACTCCCAATAGAGGATTTTTAAAAAAAAAAATATTAAAATCTAAGTTGATAATAGTGTTCCCAGGTTGTCTACTTAGAAACCTGATGTTTAGAAACAAAAAAACTTGTGCAAATGAATGCACGAAAAAGTGACTAGTGACAAGAAATTAAATGCAAGGTTGAATGTAATTGTTTTCAATTTTGGATGCAATAACAATGTTCCTAAATGCAATTAGGATGATTGAAAATGCACTTTTTCAATTTTTCTAAGAGATAAGATGATGCAAGAAAGAAAAAATGCAACCTATATTCACTTTCACTAATGCAAATGTGAGAAACCCTAAATGAACTTTCATTAATGCAAGATGCAATGCAAGAATGAATGAAACCTAGATCTAGGACCTTAGTGAACTCCAAATAAAAAAATGAATGCCCAAAATGTCAAGTTCACCAAAATGAACTGTTGGAAAAATTGTGGGGAAAAGTGACTCACAATACAAGAAAGGAATCCCTAATCCTTAATTTTCCCTTTTTATTGGGGAATGGTTCATTCAAGGAAACCTAGGATCCCAAATTGGATTGACTATCAACACAAAAGGTGAGTCAATTCTCAATAAGGGAGGCCTAGGAAGATTCCTTAGGCTTCTAAGGGTTCACCACCAAGCAAAGGCTTGGAAAAGACAACTTGATATTCAACTCACAAAACCTAGTAATGCAAGCCGAATAATGAGTACAAATGACAAAATTAAGTGACAACAAGTTAGGATGTATGTACTTGGGAAGTTTGGAAATGTGATAAGGGTTCTTGAAATGTAAAAATGCTATTAAAATATGCTAGGGAGGACTAATATTCCCTTAATGTCTTCTTAGTCCTGTGGCTGTTTTTCTGGGCAAATGTAGAATCTTTGGATGTCGAAATAGAATCCAAAAGAATCTTCACAAAATACCTCCAGGAGGACTAACATGACCTTACTGTCTTCTTAGTCTGAATCTAAATTTCTACAATTTCAAAATGTGATCCTGAGGTTCAATGTCTGCAACTCCTTCTTCTCATATCTAAGGTATTGAAACTTCCAGATCTGGCCTATAGGTGACTTTCCGTGAAGATGACAACTTTGCAATGAAACTTTGCAACTTTTCACTCCAAATGATCTTCAACTTAAATCTACAAACACAAACACACAAGAGAAGAAAAAACTTGTTGATTGTTAGTAAATGGGGGTTTTTCTTGGTCAAACCCCTTGTTGGTAATTAAACCTTAGAATGAAATGAAATAATGAAGAGAAATGATGAATGAACAAAGTGCTATGTTGCAACTCACCAAACCCTTATTGTGAAATCTAGAAACCTGTGTGAAGTGGATAGCTTAAATGTAGATTTTGGAATGCTTGAATGCTTGATAGATATTGACTTGAATTTCTTGCTTGAATCAAAACCCTACATCACAAATGTTAACTCGAAAACACACATGATGGAAGAATATCTTTGACATGATGCTTGAATCTTAATGATGGATCCAAGTGCTTGATGATTTTCTCTTGAAAATCTTGTAAACTTGCTTAGATTATCTCATGAATGCTTATTTTAAAAATGAGTGCAAGAACCTTATATTTATACTTATCCAAGCTTAATATCCTAAAATTACACCACAACAAGTTGACATATGAATTCATTAATTAAATGAGGCTAAATCCTGCCAAGATTTGAAATTAAATCCTAAAAATAACTTAAGGAGGACTAAGATGCCCTAGGTGGCATCTTAGTCTCAAGGCTTGAAACTCAGGGAAACGACCCCAAAAGGGTTCCTTTTGAGATTTTTTTGAAAGGAGGGTCCCAAGACCTTTGGAGGACAAAGACACCCTAAGTGGCATTTTAGTCCCAGTCCAAAAATCAAGGACACAACCAAAATCATTAAATTATCATTTATCCTTTGATGTTTGTCAGGATTAGCCATAAAAAGATATAATTTATTAGGCTTGTGGATGCAAAATAGGACCAATTAAGGCATAAATAAGGATAAAAAAAGAGAGGTGGGCCCAAACAAGTGTGAAAATGGTTGGAAACATCACTTTTGAGTATCCTAGGTTTGATGAAACTAATTATTCTATCTAGAAAATACAGATGGAATGAAATCTATAATATTGTGGATATGATGTGGAGAAAGCTTACAAGACTACTTACACTCATCCTGCTAATGTTCTGAGTACAACTGATGAAATCAAGACATAGGAATCAAACAATAAGGAAAAGTTTATTCTAAAGAATAGTCTTTCACATTCTAAGTTGATTAAAGTTTAGACTCTAAAGATCTCTAATGAAGTCTGGGATGCTTTAGAAAAGATGATTAAAGGAGATGAAAAGGTCAAAGAAGCAAAGTTGTAGAATTTGGAGGCATAGTTTGAGGTTCTGCATATGTCTAAAGATGAGAACATTAAAACCTATGTAGAGAGTGGACGAGCTAGTAGGTGGAATGCGAGGAATTGGTGCTATAGTAGATGAATCCAAGATTGTGAAGAAGATTATTAGAACTCTCCCTGATGCATACAGTGAAAAGGTATTTGCTATTGAAGAATATGTGGATTACAAGACTTATACTAAAGATTGGTTATTGGGAACTCTAACATCTCATGAGATGAGAAAACCAAATTTGAGAAATGGATCCAAATTAGAAACTACTTTCAAGGCTACAAGAGATGAAGATATAGATGAAGAAAATCTTGATGAAGTAGAAGCTAACTTTGTGAGAAGGATGAAGAAAGGCTCTAGTAAGTATGAAGGTAAGTTACCCTTTAAATTTTTTAGTTGTGGAGGAATAGGTCATTATGCTTCGAGATGTCAAGAAAGAGCTAAGAACAACAACAAAAAGATTTAGTAAAGAAAACAAAGGAAAGCAGATCAACATAGCGTATTATGTGAATGAGGATGCTAGTATTTCTAATGAAGAATTTGATTATGGAGATTTTGATGAAAATGAATGCTTGTTCTTGGCTATAAAAGATGAACCTACTTCTACTAATATTGAAAGACAGGTGAAGGAAAATTCTCTAGAAAAGAGTGAAGGTATGGTGTTTTTGTCTCTTCATGCTAAACAAGAAAAGAACTATTGGGTTGTTGATAGTGGCTATTCACATCACATGACTAGTGATAAGAGTAAGTTTGTTGAAATTGAAAAATATGAAGGAGGCCTAGTTATTTTAGGAGATGATATTGGTGCTAGGATTTGTAAGATAGGTTGAGTAAGTTTTGATGGAAAGCATAATACTAATGATTCCCACTATGTTAAGTTTTTAATGCATAATATCTTATGCTTTGGACAAATGTGTAGTAAAGGATATGATATTGTATTTGATGATGAGAGATGTGAAATCAAGAAAGGATCGAGAATAGTGATTGTTGTAGGAAAGAAGTCAGAAGGAAATATATATCAACTTAAGGGTGTTGGTGGACATTGCTATATGACTCAAGTTAATGACAGTTGGTTATGGCACTAGATAATGTGTCATATAAATTTTGATATCCTGGAAAGGATTAGTGTAGTGCAAGCCATGATATATTTACCAAGGATTACAAAGCCTGTTAATGCTATTTGAAGGAATTGTCAATTTACAAAAAAAAGTGAGAAACAACTTTAGATCAAAGGAATAATCTACCACTGGACTACTGGATTTAATTCATATAGATCTCTATGGTCCTATAAGAGTGAGAATTCTATAAGGTGAAAGATCCTTTATGCTTTTTGTAGACGAGTAAATTATAATGATTGATCTCATGCACCTGATCTTGATTTACTAACATCAGTTATGCCTAAATCACTCCTTTACTAACCGTTTAATCAAATAATCTTTATTTGATTAAATTCTTCTTTTAATTAAATAAATTCACTTTATTCGATTAAATCATCATCTTCTATTAATTAAATAAATCATTTTTTTTTAGTTAATCCTAATGGTCCTCTTTTAATTAAATAAATCCCTCTATTTGATTAAATCATATTTCATCTCCTTTAAATTAAATAAACTAACCTTTATTTGATTTAAGTCTAACATCATCCCTTTTAATTACATAAATCAAAATTTATTTAATTAAAATCTAGTATTCATTATTCCTCCCATTTGATTTAAATAAATCCAAAAATCTAAGTCAAATGTCAAATCAACTAATCTCCAAGTTAATTAAATCCTAATTAAATCTAACAATAATCCATCAAATCCTCTAGATTTTGCAACTTTTACAAGTAAATCAATTTAATTGATTTATAAATTCATCTATTTTCATTCAAAAGGGCATCAAGTTGGAATATTCCCTCATTTTGAAATCTCCCTCCTAAAAGGACTTATCCTTGAACATGGCATTTGAGCCTCTTAAAAGTCCTTTTTTCTTGAGCCATGTGTCATTAACTTCTCTTCCACATCTTCCTTCACAAGCCACCTTTCAAATTTCAAATTTCCACCTAATAGCATTTATTTGCACATTCATCAAAATGTGCTCCACCTCTCTTCAATAGCATGTTGACAAGTGACACAATGACATTGGGTCAAGTTTAGTCCCGCATTCATCCCTTTTTCTCATTCTTCCATCCTTCTTTCCTATAAATGGAGAGTTCTTTTACTAATTTTGCATCCACAACTTGAGTCAATATCATTATCTACAGATTTGGAGCAAGTTCATCATCATTTTATCAATGTTTTCATAGTTTCTCATCACCATAGCTAAGTTATTGCAAACTTCATCAAGGAGCACCATTGTTCATCATCAAAGCTTGCAAGGAATTGGGAAAGGGATTTTTTCCATATCAAAATAGCACCAATTCCCCATGGGATTGAGGGTTTGAGCATTTGAATAGGATTTAGATTGCTTTTACTTGATTTCTTTAGTTGATTTCTTATTCATTATGCTTCAAATGAATCTTATGGGGAATGTTAGTTTAGATTTATATAATTGACTAACATCGTGTTGTTTTTTCATGTTTATATAGGTCTAGAGCTACCATTCACATTTTGGTGCTAGAAGGAGGGCAAATCTTGAGAAATTAACAAGTTTTTTTTCCAAAATTCTATTGTTTTTCAAATTTTATTGCGTCTATAGGAAACAACATTGCAAAGGTCAAATAGTGCCGCTATCATTTTAGTGTCACTATTTAGCGACCCTGTCTATGCTCCAAACTATGATGCTTCTATCATTTTCCTAAGCCCAGAACAACCAAACTCCAAAGTGTGTTGTTGGGTGAAATAGTGACGCAATCGCAGTCTCTGTTTCTCAACAGAGTGCCACTAGACCTCTTCAAACTACGACACCTTTGTGGATTACACCACTGGGGTGGGGTAAAAGTCAACTTATCCATTTTCTGTGGATTAACTAGTTTTTGTAGGTTGAAGTGATCAAGAGGAAAAAGAGGAAGCAAGGAGAACATTTCTTATGGCATCTTCTTTCGATTGTATCAAGTGTTTTTAAACACTTTGGGAGCAATTATAATCCCATTTTAAGGCTTTTGTTGTCTTCAAGTTTTGGGACTCAAAATAATTTTCATTTGGGTTTTAAAATGAACAATAAAAGGGATTAAAAAGAACTTTTGGAACTTACTAGAGTTGGTTTTGGGAACTAAAAATTGAACAAGAAAACTTCACACTTCATCTTGGTGCTTAAAAATAATCTATTATTGCTTTTGGAGTTAAAATGAACATGTGTATTTTGTGTTTTGTAATCTCTTTTACAAAGTAATATCATTTAAAAGGTATATGCACTTCTCTCGCACTTCACGAAGATCTTGAGAATCAAAATTATTTTGGTGATATTAAGTTGTATAAAAGATTGCCTCCACACTTCAATTTGGGCTCCTAAAATTGAAAAAAATATTGCTAGTGTGAGTTAGGTATATTGCATGTGTTCTCCTTTTGTTCACATAAACAAATATTGATCGAACTATAAATGTACTTGCTCACTTTTGTTTACCTTTAGAGGGACCTACCTAAGAGACACATCTGAAAGGAGAACTCGAAGGTGACTCCAATCGGTTTTTCACTCGGGCCAATATACAAATGGATGACTAAACTGTCAAGTCATCATGGTATGTACGCCTTAGCCATACAGTGTCTTTCAGAATGGGGTACTACCTTAAAAAGTATAAGCACCCCTAGTAGGATCGATTAAAGCCTTTAGTGGCTTGCTAGACGCTCAAAAGGTGCCATGTCCCTGATCACCCTGACTAAGAACCAATTTGTGTAAAAGCCAAAATCCCTTTCTATTTGTTGGTACAAGAGGTCAAACCTCTGAAGCTGCCTCACATTTTTGCGGTTCTTTGTAGAGATGAGAAGTTTATCAAGGGAGATTCATGAGAACTGAAGCTTGGCTGACCTAAGAAGTGTGTGTCATGGAGGGGAGCCAGTTTGGTAAAGCTTCTAGTCATCTTCTTTGAATAAGTGCAGCTGGATTTATCCAAGTGGGGATTCAACAAATATTGTCTCTTTTTATCCTAGGGTTGTGCATCATTTTGGAATCAAAACACTTTGCTTGGATCTAAAAAATTGGAAAATAAACATTCAACCATGATCATCAAACTTTAAACTCTTTAGAGGAATAAAATACCTAAGTTAAAGAAATCCAAGTGCTATTGCTTGCCCTAGGGATTATATCCTTAGAGGCTTCTAAGCATTTGGATTTATATCTCAATTTTCTCTCACTAAAGTCAACATTAGGGAACCATTGCCTTGATTTCCTTGATTTCCACATAATGGACCTTGTGGGATAAGAAGAAACTGGGACATTAAACATTTAGTTTGAAAAGCTAAGGCAAGAAAGTGTTTGTGGTAAAAAGAACTCATTAAGCAAAGATAGAGAAACAATTGGATCCCACACATGTGTTCTTTCAAATGATTTCCCAAAAAGCAAAGTCTAAAATTATTAGTCAAAAAGCTCTCAAGAAATGTTTATCTATGCTTTATGAATTTAGAGAAAGATTGATCTTCAAATTTTACAAACGCGTATCCAAGAACAATCCCAATTTCTATTCATTTTACTATTGTCAAAATCCAAGAATTTTTCAAAGGTTTGAGTATCTCACATAGAAAGTATAACATGTTCTTCAACACCTAGGTCTACTAAAAAAAGTCTCTCTAAGTCTCTTAGGATCAAAATCAACACTCTCATCCATCCTCAAACATAAAAATCAAAGTACATCTCACAAATTGCCCTTGGAAATCTTAAAAAAATCCTTCATACTAGACTTTGGGCAAATCCTCTTGCAACAAATCAAAATCATCTTGTTTGACTAGGTGTGTGTAGATGGATCCTTCTTTATACACTTAGTTAAATTATTCTCTTGTGGAAAATTTTACTCTAGGACAACATCCAACCTTTTAGAGTTTATGAGTTCATTATCCAAACCAAATCCAATCAATATAAAATCAAACCAAACCAAAATCAAGATCCAAAATCAATCCAAAAAGTCCTAAAGTCTAGTATCTCCTTCAAGGTTTCTAAGAGTTTAAATCATTCACAATCATCCATCTTTCACAATCTCATCACCAATCCTTTGATCCTTAATATCTTAGACTTTCTCTTTTTTACCTAAAGTTTAGATCAATCCAAGGAGTTAGAGGTTCACCTCCCACATTCCTAAAAATTGATCCTTATTTTATGGTCCAAACTAGATCTCAACACAAGAACATGGAAACGAACAAAGAAACATCCACTTCAAGTGACTTGAGTCAAACCACACCCAAAATTAATCCCATTGGATCTAGCAATCCCCCGCTCAATCTTCCTCCACTTCCACAAGATCCTCAAGAGGAAGGTGGCCAAGTGGAGGACATCACCAACAATGTTCCAGGGATGACTCAAGATGAAATTATTGAAATGGTCCAAAATCCTGAAAACAACAAAATTGTCAATGCCATGATGAGGCTCAATCCTTCACAATACATGCTAGAATTGGCAAAAGGGGCTAAACTCCCTTCCAAATATAATGTAAATACCATTATGGAGAAAAATCTTGGGATTATGCCCCCAGTCTCATTCATACCTTCATTCCAAAGCAACGCTCACTACTGAATTTGACTCCATTTTCTGATGAATGTTTGTCGGTTGTTTGACAAACATTTGTCAGAAAATCGACGAATTGATGAAAAAAAATTTGTCGCTATTTTTTCGTCAAAATTTTGATGATGAATTAAATGTCAAAATAATAGGGCAGATTTGTCAATCGTCGACATCATAAAATGACTCGAATGTTTGTTAGACTATCGACAAAAATTTCGTGTATCCACCAACAAATTACAACCAAAATGCAATTGCAATGGCTCTTCTGAAGCATCGAAAAAACACTAGAAGTTCATCGCCATTTCGACGAAATGGGCAAGGAGTTACAACAAAGTCTTCGTCACAGCTAAGCAACTTCGTCGGACCTTTTCTGTGATTCGTCGGTGGCCTTCGTCAAAATTGTGACGGAATGGGCAAGGAGTTATGAAAAAGCCTTCGTCGTAGCTAAGCAACTTCTTCAGACCTTTTATGTGATTCGTCGGTGGCCTTCATCAAAATTGTGTTGAAATGGGCAAGGAGTTACGATGGAGCCTTTGTCACAGCAATAGCAACTTCATCAGACCTTTTCAGTGATTCGTCAGTGGGTTTCATCGAAATTGCGACGAAACAATGCAAATTTTTTTTAAAAAAATATTTGTTGAAATGTACCATCGTGGAGACTCTTGGCGATGACCACCGAAGCCAACCCATCGGTGAGAGATCAATCATCAACATAGGATAGAAAACTCACTCCGATAGTCCATGTCTTGCCGATGACTTCCATCGGCAAGACAGATCCAATGTCACACCGATCTGACCTCTTTAGGAATTTTGAACACTACTGGTTATTAGCAAGACATTCTTAGGATCTCGCCGATTAAACAAGTGTCTAAGAGCAAGTAAAAAAATGGAACCTATTAATTTTCTTATTTTTGGGTTCTTTAAATCATAGAATAGATACCATCTTCTTGTGTATAATGTACTTATATTCAGATTTGAATTTGAGACCAATTGTCATTGCATATTCCATTTTACTTGCACAGAGTATTCTATAAGCAATATATTGATAATGCCAAATGATTTATGGTGTTGTACAACTCTACCTATCATCACAGTTCTATTGTTCCCCCTGAGAGAACCCTGCAACTTAGACAAGTTTACAATACCAAGTCAAATAATATGAAAAGGACTTATTTCCATACAAATTAAATGATTATTCTCACAATGGCAATTGTCTAATTACAACAAAAATTCCATGATAGGTTATCCATGTTTCATAAGAGATGACTGATCATACATACAGACTACAAGATGCATAGAAAAATCATTACACTTGAGAACAACCAAGGGCTAACAAAGGAAGGAGTTAAGAAACGTCTGGATTGAAGAGAAAATGTGTAGGGAAAATGTTGAGCAGTGTCAAGAGAACATAGCTTGTAGAACATATTCTTGACCTAATCAAGCTCTTGAACAACTTAAACAAAATTAAAATACTAACACATACATGAGACATGTAATGAACTTCCAATATATGCTATCTTTTTCATTAATGCAGAGGTAGGTAAAGGAGAAATAATTATAATTGTAACACTATTCATAGTCCAGTAAATTAAGTTCATAATTTGTGTTCAATGGAACTCAGTTTTATCATTATACTACCCATCTAATACCATATTTTAATCCAGGGTTCAACTATCTCATGTCTAAAGAAGCACCTTCAATTAACCATTTAAAGTACTATAAAATAAGGTAAGACTTTTACTTGAGAAATATTGGGTACACTTGTAGGATTAAAGTTCTTGCAATCATCAAGATTTATTGGCACACATGCATAACCTACAACATATGAAGTAATGGATGACAACAAGTTAGTGAAATGGTCATTAATATGTGACTGGTTTAAAATTGATTGGTAGAAAATAAGGTTACAAACAGATCTACATGAAAAATTATGAGGAAAATCTATTATAATCATCAAAATAGATGAAAAGTGCAAAGGAATGAGCCGAGCCACATCTCTAGAGCCTAAAAAAAACAAAAACCCGTTTTTGGATGAATACAAAATGGTGCCTTCAGCAAGTGATTCATATGCTTTCACACCTGACATAGGACATTAAGAATATTTTAGTCTTCCTCTGTGAAATTAACTACTTATAGAATAAACCCAGAAACCAATATTATATACCTCCATGTCTAGTCGAGGGTAGGTATAAGAGAAAAAAAATTCCTCAATGCAATGCCAAAAAATATCAATGTGTGTGTAGGTTTGTATTACTCAAAATATCATTTCACTGCCTAAGGAAAAATACCAAAGTGATGTTTTAAATTTCAATCTTCACATAGGCTCCCTTATTGCTACACATGCATATACAAGCATTATTCGAGCTCTAAACTATTCAAATATTAAGGATTTAATTAGCTATAAGATGGAAAGTTTTTGTTTAGACATAATCCATCATCTTTTACATATCTTTATTCACTCCTAGCGCTTCAAGATAAATTTGTGTAAATGAGATATAAATGTGAATCTTTTATGACAAAGAAAATTCTTAAAAGGAGGGGGGAGAGAGAAAAGGGTAGGGGGAAAGAGAATGCTTGAATGTATAGAAAAGTATAACATTTTGATCATTATAACAATGAAACAAATCTTAAGTTTGAAGCATTAATATCATTTACAACATTTATGATCAAGAGTGAATGTATGTAGAAAAACTTTGCATACCTGTAGATGATACAAAATTTCATGGTTAAGTGGAAGCCTCCCATCAACAACAAGATCCAAATATCTATGTATCTATCTCAATCGAGCCTCTAAACCCTTCAGAGCTGTCAATTTTTCCACTAACCTGTTATGCACAAAAGTCAAATTTTAGAGTTATGTCACCACTAAAAATAGAAGAAACAGAGCTTTGAAACCAAATCCACACACAACACAATGTGGTATTCATACAAAGCCATACAAACAAACTAAACTCATAACATTGGAATGGAAACAACTTCAAATTATGATGCAGAGCATGGATTCGGGTATAAAGAATCATTTTTCTGCCACCATAGTGAAAAGTTAGCACTTTCTTTCATCTTTGCATATTGGTTTGATGCTTCAAACGATGCATTTCTTATATTGAAAAGTGCATTACCTTATTGAGCTTCTCTTTGTTTCGAGAATAGTTTAATATTCTCTACTTAATAGGGCCAACCACGTGACGGTGGAAGCTAATTTGGCCCCTCCCCCCCCTCACACCACTCTCAATTCCCCATACCCAATCATATAACATTAATCATTCATTCATCCATTAATAACATATAACATTATTCATTCATCCATTAATAACATATAACATTCATTCATCCATTAATAACATATAACATTCATTCATTAACATATAACATTCATTAATTAACATATTCACATTCATTCATTAACATATAATACTCATTCTTTCAGTTTTTACATATTATCAAAAATATGGTTGTCATGATATGATTACAATCACTTTTTTTTTGTTTCTTTTTTAAAGCTAAAAAAATCTGAAGTGGAGTATCATTTTCTAAATAATCTATCCCCCCTTTAGTTGTTCTGACCTCTGCTCGTGATCTTAATGTACGCCTAGTCGTCTGCTCATGATGTGGATGTCGCTACAAGGGGGGGTCTGCTGCAATAACAAAGAAATGTTAAACTGATATGTTTTTTTATTATTGTTACAAGTATTTCATTAATTAAAAGAACATTAGAGTGGTTCTCTTTACCTGATGGGTCCACATCATGTTCCTAAACTTCTGTTATAGACTCATGCTCAACATGCTAAACACCCTCTAAATCCTAATCTACAATTGAAACACAAAAGGTTGCATTAATTAATACACCAATTGAAATTAAATATGTTTAAGAGAACATGAGAGTGGTCCTCTTTACCTGATGGGGCAACATCATGTTCCTAATATTCTCTAGCCTGATCATGCTCAACACGTTGATCATGCTCTACATGCTCTAAAGTTGAAACACGAAAGGTTACATTAATTAATACACCAATTGCAATTAAATATGTTTAAAAGAACTTTAGAGTGGTCCTATTTACCTGATGGGGCCACATCATGTTCTTGATCTTCTCTATCCTAATCATGCTCAACATGTTGATCACACTCTACATGCTCTAAAGTACCGGGATGCACACCATGACCTTCATCTGTAGGTTGTGCTCCACCCTCACCAGGCTGCATTCCAATGTCATGTGTAGTATTATCATTGCTTGAATTTTTTTAAAAAATAGGCATGTAATTACTTTATGGTGGAAATTAATATTGAATAGATTGCACAAGTATTCAATTTTAAATAAAATTTATTGATTTTATTTACCTACGTGTTGGATGCAGTGGAAGATTGTGTTTTCCTAGTCAAGACTCTTAGGCGTTCAGTCATGGCTTCGTAGCCTTGCTGGAAGGCAATCTTCAGGTCATCTTCTGTGAGAACTCCATTGAATTCAGAGCCCTACATTTTTGCATAAGATCATGAATTTTTCTTCTATGGTGTGATAAAACCAAAATTATTTTCAATTTATTATTTCGATAGAGTATTTCATTTATTGATACATACAATTCGTGCGGCTAATTTCATATAACCACCAGAGCCAAGTTTGTGTTGCCCGTGTTTTTCTAGTCTTGCCATTGTTTCCTTCGATGTGTCGGGTAGCCTATGAAAAGTTTGAAATACGTTAGATTATGTAAAAAGAGAGAGTAATCAGTACATAATTACATTGTTGATAGTATCACACACCTTCCTTGGCTTGGTGGTGTCTTTCCTTTTTTATTTTCAGCCTTCTCCTTTCCATCCGACACCAAGTCCTTCCACTCCCTCCCTGGAATCATGGGGGGACGCTCATACTTTTTGTTCTTCTCTAAATGTGACCTATATTGGTCCCTCACATACTTTAGATAAGTACCAGCTTTCTTAAAGACCTTGGTTCAGTTGAATGTTTTATCATCGAAGAGCACAACTAAATGGCTAATGAGCTCATCTTTTAAATCTTGCTTTTGGGCATTCCATCATGTATGTATGGTGGGCCCGAAGAGCTCCAATGTAATATCACTTAGATGTTTATAAAAAACATTATTTCCTAAAAAATGATCATGGGATCAATAGTCTAAAAAGAGTGATCAATAAGTAAATTTCAATTGGATTATATATAATAATAATTAAAACATTTTAAAGTACCTGGGACCTTCTCTATCTTTATGGGAACTAAATCCTCGGTCACCACAAATGTGACCAGCAATATTCCCGTACTAGTAATACGGGAAGATCTAGGAAATGTTGCTAAAATATCACCAGTACTAGTGGCCTCTGCATCCCCAGGTACATGTCCTGACACATATTCTGGCATGTGTTCACTGCTAGAGGGTGCACTAATGGATGCCTACATGGTATGTGTTGCCGACATTTCAGACGACAATATAGACATAGATGATGGGGTCAGATGTTGTGATGTATGCATAGGAAGATCAGGATGGACACTTATACCAACCCCTACTCCTCGGGTAGCACTTGCAGTACCCTAATCATGGCCAGGAGCATCATGAGGACACAAAAAATCCTATAAAAAAAACATATATTTTAGTTCATGACATAAAAGAGTACAAAATATAAAACCATGAATGAACTTATGTTATAATTAAGGACCTCATGACAACTTACTTGCAAGGTTTTTGATCTCTTAGTCAATATTTTAACCCTCTCTCTTATCTCATCTATTTGAGGCACTATGAATAACAACTTAAGGATTTCTTCATTGCATTTTTTTGGGGTCCTCCTTATCATATCGAGAGGGTTTGTTGAATAAGTGATGTCATCATCACATAATATTGATTGCACCTCCCTATGGATTCTCTCATCTACTACTAGTGCCTTTCCCCGATCAGTCAACTGCAACAAGAATATTAAAAACATTATCAAAATTAACCCAATAAACTTATCAAAATAACATAATAATAAAAAATTTTGCTAATATCTAATTTGTACAATTACAATGAGGTAAACCTGTCGGGTAGAAATGTCTGAAGATAAATCACGATTTGTGCTCTGGGCTGGAGCCTTCTTCATATGATTAATGTCCCGCTGTGACAAAAATTAAATATAAAAAAACATTATCAAAATGAAACCAATAGACTTACGAAAAAAAAGAAGAAGAATAAAAAGGTATATTGGAGTCATTAATTGGAGGTTGGGTAAAATGGTACATAGTGCGTACAACCCCCATAGTAATTATGTTTGTAACTATGTGATTCAAATTGTAATCGATTAGCAACTCTTCCCCTGCAGTTATTGATTTTATCGCACATACGAATTTTCCCTCGTGCACCTCAAATATGCAATTGGGTTGCTTATTTGTTGATCCAGGTCATGTACTATTTACAAACCCTATAATATTCCTTGAGGGAGTGGGAGAGAGATAGAGGGAGGGAGGGTTAAGGGTAGAGGGTATATGGTTTAAGGGTTTAGGGTAAAGGGTGGAGGGGAGAGAGATAGAGGAAGTGAGTGAGTGAGAGAAAGACCTAAGAGAGGGAGAAGGGGTAGGAGGGAGAGACTTGGGATAAAGTGAGTGAGTGAGTGAGAGAGAGACCTGAGAGAGGGAGTGGTGATAGGAGGGAGAGACTTGAGAGAGAGAGATAAAGGAAGGGAGGCTAAGGGTAGAGGGTAGATGGCTCTAAGGTTTGAAGGGTTTAGGGTCTAGGCCTAGGGCCAAGGCAGAGGATACAGAGGGAGTGAGTGAGTGAGAGACCCAAGAGAGGAGAGAGGGGTAGGATATTGGAAGATAATTTGAGAAAGAGAGAGGGAGGGAGGGGGAGAGATAGAGGGAGGGAGGGCTAAGGGTGAGGGTAGGATGGTTTTAAGGGCTTAGGTTAAGGAGCATGGGGAGAGAGATAGAGGAGGAGGAGTGAGAGAAAGACCTAAGAGAGGATAGCTAAGGGCAGGAGGGAGAGAGACTTGAGGATAGAGCAGGAGGAGTGAGAGATAGACCAGAGAGGGAGCAGCTAGGGAGGAGAGACCTGAGAGAGAGAGAGAGACAGCTGAAGGGAGGGCCATGGGTAGAGGGTAGAGTGGCCTAAGGGCAGCCTAGGCTAAGGAGAGAGAGATAGAGGGAGTGGAGGAGAGAGACCCAAGAGGAGAGAGGGGTGAGGATACAAGATGCTCTGAGAGAGAGAGAGAGGAGGGAGTGGAGAGAGACAGAGGGAGGAGTGGCTAAGGGTAGAGGGTAGATGGTTTAAGGGCCTGCCAAGGTGGAGGGGAGAGAGAACAGGAGGGAGGAGTGGAGCAGCAGAAAGACCCAAGAGATGGAGAAGGGGTAGGAGGAGAGACTGAGATTGAGTGGAGGAGAGTGAGAGAGAGGCCTGAGAGGAGTGGTGCTAGGAGGGAGAGACTTGAGAGAGAGAGATAAAAGAAGGGAGGGTTAAGAGTAGATGGTAGAGGGTTTAAGGGTTTAGGGTTAAGGGAGAGAGATCGAGGGAGGAGTGAGTGAGAAAGAGACCCAAGAGAGGTGGGAGAGGTAGGATGGAGAGAATTGAGAGAGAGAGAGATGGAGGGAGTGGAAGAGGATAGAGGAGGGGGAAGGCTAAGGGTAGAGGGTAGATGGTTTGCTGGGTTAAAGGTCTAGGGGCCTGCTAAGGTAGAGGGAAGAGAGATGAGGGAGGGAGTGAGAGAGAGAGAGACCCAAGAGAGGAGAGAGGGGGTAGGAGGGAGAACTTGACATAGAGTGACTCAAGAGGAGTGAGAGAGAGAGACCTGATAGGAGGAGGGTGCCAGGGAGGGAGAGACTTGATAGAGATAGAGTGGGAGGAGGAGAGAGATAGAGGGACACAAGCCAAGGGCAGAGGTAGAGGGGTTTAAGGGTTTGTGGTTAAGGGTTTAGGCTATGGGTAGAAGGGAGAGAGATAGAGGGATTCAGTGAGAGAGAGAGGGGAGGAGTGGGAGAGAGATAGAGAGCAATGAGAGGGCTAAGGGTAGAGGGCAGAAGGTAGAGGGTTAAGGGGTAGAGGGAGGGAGATAAGAGGAGGAGTGGGAGAGAGAGAGACCCGAGAGAGGGAGAGGGGTGGTGGAGGGTGAGACTTGAGAGAGAGGGAAAGAGGAGGGAGTGGGAGAGAGATAAGGGGTAGAGGTTAAAATGTAGAGGGTAGAGGGTTTATGGGTTTAGAGTTTAAGGGCTTGCGGCCTAGGTTTAGGGTTTAGGGGTAGAGGGAGAGAGAGAGAGAGAGAGAGAGAGAGAGAGAGAGATGAGAGAGGGAGAGGGGGTACGGGGGAGAGACTTGAGAGAGAGAGAGAGGGTAGAGGGTTTAAGGGTCAAGGGTTAATGGTTTAGGGTTTAGGGTTATGGGTAGTGATGGAACTTCAAAGTTTTTTTCTCTGTGTTCTATTTTATCCTGCCTTGTGTCTCTGGTCATCTATGGTGTTTGGGAAAATCCTAAGGTTGGGGTTTTATCTTTGTCTTCATGTAAAACCCTAGTGTTCATCTTACACCTTGGATGGGATCTATTTGGCTGTTACTATTTGGGAAGGTTTTAAAATGACTTAAGCCCCATTGATTCGTCTAGGCTAGGCCCCCTTTTGTTTTATCATTTTATTTCCTTCGCCTGAATTTATTTTTTCTAAGTCTTTTTTTGGTCCCGTGTTCCCTCATTAAAAAAACTTGTCATTGTTTTTCATCAGCCTAGTGATGTCTCCTTATTCCTTTAGGGGATAGGGCCCAGTAGTCATGCAGGCTAACTTTCTCAGCATGTAGCAATTGATTGGAATATAGTAGAACCTTCATTTTTTTTTTGAAATGTAGACTGGTCTCTTATTTATCTATAACTAAGGTTTGGAGGCGCAACTCATCATGCAACTCGCCACATCGGTAGATCTTTTGAGAAGTGTCTAAAATTTTACTTTTTAAAGGTTCGACCAAAACTTAATCATGGAACCCCCAATAGTTGAACCAAAAAAATATCATTTGTTGCTTGTAGAATATGATATTTTTATTTAAATTAAAATTAATATACAACCTAAGTGGACCAAATACTTATTGATAACCATAAATATTTGATATCTCTACCTTTTATATTCAACACATATGGACTAATAGTTGAACACAAAAAATCTATTTGTTGTTATAAAAACAGCACATAATTATTTAAAATACAACTTATATTGAACAAAAATGGACCAATACAAGTTGAACACTAAAACTTTTTGAAAATCATTCACATTTAATGGGAAAATACATGTTATTTATTGTGCTCACCTTTTATATTTTTGATAGGAAAAACTATTAATATAAAATTATCCAATGCTTGTACATTGCTACCCCAATTGTTGTACACATAAGAACAATGTTTTTTCACTATGATAACAATACTTGTTTAAATGAGTGTCTTATTTTATTAAATGAGCATTTTATTTTTAAATGATATACTTATAGTGGAGAGTTATGATATTTTATTTGAAACAAAAAATACTTATTTCACTTCTTCATGAATGTATTTATGTTTTTTTCATATAACATTTAGAGGTTCTCATGTGTTCAAGTATGGGTCCATTTTTTATCAACATTTGGTTTTTTCTTTATTTACAATATATAGTATAAATATGTGGTAAGACTGGGTATTATCATCACGATTGAGTGCACAACTATTGGACCCTACACGACTACTAGGCCCTCTCCCCTAATAAATGTTTTCATTTTGCAGAGGGACAAGTTTGCATGGCCATAGATCAATCGTCATGTGATCTTAGTTGTTCCTCGCCATCCCGCAATGACCCCACAACACTGCCTTTGTTGATCGTGATATCATAGGCGAGCACCACGTGTCTCATCTGGTGAAGCCGAAGGAATGATAAATACTTTGATGCGTCTTTAATACATTATGTTGTGGGTTACTAAAGCAGTTATAAGATGCACGTGTTTTAAATCAATGGAGATGTTATAATCTCGGTAGAAAGGTGCTCGATGGTTAATAACAAGGTTGGCGACTATGTTGAACGAACATGATTGTCGATGGTTGAGATCCACAAATGCCTTCCATCACGTGATCAAAAGTTGTGAGGTCTTTATTGATTACGATATCATGGGTGGGCGCCACGTCGATCTCCTTGGCAACGAGTAGTATGGTGGGCCCCTTATTGCCATGATGGAGACTATGTGAGTTTGCTTTGAAGGTAGTCGTCTGATGATCTCACCAAGGTGAATGATCGATGTCTAATATTTGAATCTGCATCAAATGTGATTAGAGCCATTAGTGCAGAGTGCAAGTAAGCTTTAATGGTGGCCATGACATCTACTACCATGGTTTGATAGAAATAAATAAACTATTCTTCTACTTTTGGTATCACAAATCATTCAAAACATCTTAAATGGGGATTGTCAGTGGATATGTTCTGTATAAGGATTTGATAAGTAGTATTGAGTTAGAATACATGTTGATGAAATTGTAAAGCAATGTTCTCAAGGATCTTATATGTTATGTGTTAAATCTGTCACAAACCCTTAGATGTTTATGAATTTGACTCCCTCAATGGATATATGGCACTGATGTAAGTTGTACTAATTTTTATGGTTCAATATTTTGTTTTTCTTTACCTAATGCTTGCTACAAATTGCAAATCAATCACTATTTTACATTGTGGAATGTGTTGTTATCTCAAGCTCTAAATAGTTGATATTACTAATGAACAACCAATTCTATTCAATATTATGCTATTATGTTGAGCTATTAAATGAGATTATTTGTTGTTGTTAATGGTGTTTACGATAATGGTGCAGAGGTTGTAAACACATTAAGGGATCACCCTCCCAGGTCTTGCAGAGCCCAAAGTGTAGGAGGTCTTTAAAATCCTCGTCAATTGGTCCAAGTCCTTTGAGCTGCCCTTGATTGGAATTGGCAATTCCATAGGTAAATTAGAAGACCAACCTAGTTACAGTAAAAAAAACCAATAGGTAGAGGGGAGAGAGATAGAGGGATTTAGTGAAAGAGAGAGGGAGGGAGTGGGAGAGAGTGGGTGGAGGG
>VDFB02281492.1:966480616-966514550 GCA_007258455.2 Sequoia sempervirens
AATCGATCCTCGGTGCTTAGTAGATTGAGTGGATTGCACAAGTTGCTACAAAATAATCTTGGCGCAATCAGACTATGGTATGTTGCTTATGTACCCACCATTAGGACCCATTTGGTGATGATGACCACGTTGGCAGAGAGATGGCATAGTGAGACATCATCATTTCATCTTCCCACTGATGAGGTGACTATCACATTGGAGGATGTCTAACGGATTTTGTGATTTCCCATTCATGGTGAGCAAGTGATTTATGACATGGATTTCCGCACAAATGCATGTTATGAGATTATGGGGATAGATGAGATTGTTTTTACTAAGGGATAGATTGATCTTGAGTACTACAAAGGCTGAGTGTTGAACTTTTGACTGATCGTGGCCGCTATTATATTAGGACTTGTAGCTCCAGATCAGTAGGGCTGATATTTCAGTCTGAGATGGGGTCTGGCCTAGGAGCGAATGCTCTTCAGGAGGTGTTGTTTTGCTTGGGGACTAGTGATGCTGGCCTCACTATACCATAACTTACATGAGTTCATGTATTATGATAGCAGAGCCATTGGTGTGGAGGTCACACTTATACATATCTGGACATGGGAGCACATAGTCATGCTTCAACCGAGAGTTACAGTGGTCGACATCGAGCCTAAAGACCTAATAGTTTCGAGGTATAGGGGCAGACTCACATTCACACATACATGATAGCCTGGCCTACCCCACTGGTGGAGAGTTTTGGATGAGATGACCACATTTACCTAAAGACCTTGGATACAAATGCTCGCATGGTGTGATGATGTACAACAACTATTTTATGTCAAGCATGATCGCCTCATGTGGGGACGTGAGCATACGATGATTGAGTGCTATTTACTTGACATGGTAGTGAGATAGTTTGGAGACATCCAGGATAGGCTGAATGATCAGTACATGGCCATCTTTTCCCAGACTACCAGAGAGATGACATGGGGTTAGACTATCCCAGCATCAGATGCAGCGGATTCCTTTAGACAACTGGTAGCTAGGCCACATGCCTATGATCAGGGACCAGTGGACCCAAGCACCACATGTGCCTATGATGATTGGTTCAGGCCTCTAGTCTGATTGACAATTCCAGGGATAGTACTCCCACAATGAAGGCCCCAAGGTATGATGACCAAGAGGGTATAGGTTTTGGCAGGAGGAGGAGGAGGAGAACCACCTCCACACTAGCTAGAGTAAAGAGATCAGGGGATGGGAATCAACAGAGAGATGCTCTCAAAGACCAGTAGCCACTTGTGAGGGACTAGCAACCATCGCAGAGAGATCAACAACCACTACCACCACTTTCACCACCTTAGCCCAATCAGAGAGATGTATTGATACAACAACTTTAGGCTCGGGTGCATAAATTGATAGCAAAGAGGAACCAAGTTAGGCAGCAGGTCTAGGCCCTCATGGCAAAGTGGGATCAAGAGAGGTAGCAGCAACAAGTGATAGAGTTGCAGCTGGTACAAGAGTTGGGCAGGAGTCAATAGCTAGAGAGCATGACAACTACAATACAGGGCAGGACAGTCCCCACGAAGATGTACCACGAGGTAGTGCAGAAGGTAGAGTATTATAGGGTACATTATCAAAAGGCAGTGCCTCTGGTGGCTCAGGTGCCAGAGTTTTCTCAGTAGACAAGATACAGGTAGACAGATGATAGAGTTGAGAGGCAAGTGGGTGAGGGGAGTATCCACTAGGGCTAGCTCACACATTTTTTATCAGTGACACTTGATTCTTTTTGAGATCCTAATTTTGTACCATGATAGTTACATTATTTTGATATATATGATATGATTGAATTGTTATGAGATGTGTCCTATTTTATTTATGCATTATGGATGGATGTATATGCGATGTATGTATGATTTTGTAGATGCTTATGGATGGATGCATTTCTTTTTCAGTATCTTTTTATGCACTTTTTATGATGAAGATGTATGGATGATATGGATGCAAATATTATGATATGAAAATGATTTTAAAATGATTAGACTAATAGATCTATATTATGCACCTAATGAATGATGTTATATGAGATGTATGAAATGTTATGACTTGCTCTCTTTTTTTTTCAGTATCTTTCTTATGCATGATATGATGATGCATGTATGGATGACATGATGATGCCTATATGATTATGCAATGGATGATATGATGATGCATATGTGGATGATATGATAATGCTTATATGATTATGTAATTGATGCAAATGAGATGCTTAGAATAACCAATCTATATTATGCAATGATGAAATGCAATGCATGTGAGATGATTAGTGTTTCCTATTATGATATGATATGGATGATATGCAATATTCTGACAGTTTTTGGATGTAGGATGGATGCATTGGTGATGTTTTTGATTAACTATCATGGTACCTTGTTAGCGTGGAGAGAAGAAAGAAGAAATGAGACAATGACAAGAGGATCCAACAAGTCCATGATCTACGGGACCTTATTAGAGATGATAATGATGATGATGATGATGATGATGCTTATCAGGAATTGGGATTTTAAAAGGGCTACATACCTTATATTTGATAATGCACATAGGCATGATGCATCAATGTATAAAGAACCATGATCGTTGCACCTAGTGTGATGGACTTTGACTCAACAATCAAATAGGAGTACTCCTGTTCACACCTAGCATGCAAAACCTCATTCAGAATGCAATTCAAATATTCTAAACATCTCAGACCAAAACATAGAAAGTAAAACCTTCCTATGTGGTCAACAAGACACCTAAAAAACCCTCCTATAGACCAAACAAAGTAGGCATGACCAAGTTTATATTACAAGAATATCCAACAAGCACAATAGATAAAAAGATAATGATTGGTGCCCCATTCCTTTCTCTCTAAATCCTTTTGTTTGGACATCTTCAAGAGGTCATTGGAATGAGTGTAATAAGATAAGTCAAAGCCAAAAATCAAGTAAACAAATGTGCTAATTTTCTTCATACCGCTAGCCAAGACTAAACTATGGTGATCCATGATGTTGATGCCCATTGTAGGAAGGATGCATCCTAGGACATGATGTTACCATATGATATTTGGATTGATTGGATGATAGGCTATTAATACCAAGAGTTGAATAACTTGATTACTTACTAACCTAGACTTGAGACCCTGATGTTTGAGTTTTCACTTTTAACTTGCTAGACTTGTTTCTGATTGTTTCACCAAAGGTTGAGGGTGATGATTGTTTATTATGAGTGAATGCTTATTTTGGGTGAAAATAAGATGAGGATGGATGGATTTTTTCAAACATTTGGATGTTTTTGATGTTTTTGAAATGTTTTGAGGCTATTTTTTGGGTATTTTTAAAAATGTTTTACAAATGTTTTGATTTTCCAATGTTTTGGTGTTTTCTAAGATTTTGACCAAGACCTAACCTAAAGACCTATTATAGGAGCCTCAGGGGCTGATCAAAGATTAGCCTTGCCTATGTTGTACACGTAGAGACCACATAGTTCAACTGACATAGACTCGTTTATTGATGAGATATGAACAAAAGGGTTGCCAGTTTATTATGATAGACTCCTAAAGGACTGACCTAAGTGTCTCAGGGGAAGATCAAAGATCAACCTTGCCTATGTTTAGAGCTCAGAGACCCGTAGTTCAACAAGATGACTCTATTTCTAATTTTTTGACCTATTTTTTGGATTTTTGATATGTTTTAAATGTTTTTGTATTTTTTGATGTTTCTGAATGTTTTTGGATTTTTTGGGTTTTTTGATGTTTTTGGGTTTTCTAATTTAGGGAAGACTTAAGAGTATACACAAATCTGATCCGATGAGAACATGCCCTCAACGTAATGTGATAGACTACTCTGATATAGGAAAGAAAAATTGACCTTAAGAATGGGTTGAGTAGTACTAGGAGGGATCATGATACGAACACATGATCAAGATATGATGTGATGGACAGAGATATAGAAGCATGATGGATGAATGCTATAGAATGAACTATAAGGATCCCGATGGATGAAAAAGTGCTTATTTACACAAGGCGCCTGTTTGTGAGGTTTTCATCAATGTACTTGCCCAAAGTGCCACCGAAGTGGTTTTCACTAGAGGATGATTTTTCTATTTACTATTTTCAATCCTTTTTCTAATATTTTCAGATTTTTATATTTTAATATTTTTTTAGATTTTTGGATTTATACCTTACAAGATTAGGCATAAATTTTTTTGAGATGGGAGCTATTCATGGGCTCTTGCATGGGCTCACCTTCTAGTGTGGATAACTAATATGCCCTTAATTTGTAGCTCGTTGTGATGATGAAGGCTCCCAACCAATTGGGTTCAAATTTTCCCTTGCTATCTATATTTGGTACATTTTTTTGATTCTCCTTCAGTACAAGCTCTCCTACTTGAAAGGTCCGGCTCCTAATCTTCTTGTTGTAACTCTGCTTGAGATGCTTTTGGTAGACTTGCAAATGGTTTAAGGCAGCCATGCACTGCTCATCCAGTAGTTCCATCTCATTCAATCATGACACCTAATATTCTTCATCTATGATGAGATTTTGCAATGATATTCTTAGGGATGGGAGCTCGATCTCAATGGGGAGAATGGATTCTAATTCGTAGACTAGGGAAAATGGGGTGGCACTTGTTGGTGTTTGAATACTTGTTTGGTAGGCCCATAAGGCGGGATTCAACTGCAAATGCCAGTCACAACCAGCATCATTGACTATCTTCTTGAGGATTTTTAGGATGGTCTTACTGGTAGTTTTGGCTTTGCCATTTTTGTGGGGGTAGTATGGAGTGGAAAAGCGATGTTGGATATTGAACTTTTGGCATAGATCTTGAGCATCCTAGTTTTTGAAAGGTGTGTCATTATCTAAGATAATGGCTTGAGGGACATCTTAGTAGAAAATTAGGTAATTCAGGATGAACTTGGATATCTAATTTCCTATTATATAGGTCATGGGGATGGCTTCCACCCACTTCATGAAGTAATTTGTAGCTATGATGATGAACTTATGTCCACTGAATGAGGTGGGGGTAATTTTTCCAATGCGATCAAGCCCCCATTGTGAAAAGGGCCAAGGTGTAATGATCAGGTGGAGCTCTTGAGTTGGTGCATGGATTAGATCCCCATGCTACTGACATTGCAAACACCTTTAGACATAGTCATGAGCTTCCCTTTCCATCGTAGTCCAATAGTACTCAATCCTCAATAGCTTTTTAGCCAAGGACATAACACTCGAATGTGAACCACAAATGTCATTGTGTACCTTGGTTAAAGTGGTCAAAGCTTCCTCAGCATTTAGGCATCGTAAAAGGGTTCCTTCAATGCTCCTACGGTATAGGGTATCTCCGAAGATGACAAAACGGGATGACTTCTTGAGAAATGCTCTTTTGAGATTTGGGGTTATATCAGCGGGGAGGACTCCTATTCTCAAGTAGGTGTTTATATCATGATACCAGGGATCACTGATACCAATGATTTCACACAAAAATTCAGACTTTGGTACCTCAAATGTTGGTATGAGAAGCTACTCTACAAGGAATTATTTCTTTGGGACGTTGTGTGGGATATCCAGTATCGATCCAATTGTTGCCATAACATTCGTTGCTTTGTTATTTTCTCTAGGTATCTACTTAAATGTGATATCAATGAAGAACTCCTTAAGGCTCTCCACCAGTTTCTTTTATGGAGTCAACTTGTCATCCTTCATTTGATAATCATTGTTTACCTAGTTGATGATAAGCTATGAATCTCCATAGACCTTGAGTCTCATGATCTACCACTGAACTGCAATTCTTAGCCCTATGACAAGAGCCTCATATTTTGCGATGTTATTTGTGCAAGGAAATGACAGCTTGTATGATTTAGGTATGCAATCTCCTTGTGATGTAATGAAGAAGACTCTTGCTCCTGACCTGTGTTGTGTGTAGGATCCATCAAAGTACATTTTCCAGTGATCTGCCACACTTAAGTTAAAGATTGACTCATCAAGGAACTCTGATATGGGTAGATTCTCTGAATATATCGGTGCTTCTTCCAGTTGATTTTTAATTGCTTTTCCTTTAATGGCCTTTTGTTCCACATACTCAATGTCATGTTCTATCAGGATCATAACCCATTTAGCTATTCACCCTATGAACGTTGCTTTAGAAAGAAGATACTTGAGAGGGTCTATCTTTGCAATGAGTTTTATCTGATGTGCTAGCATGTAATGTCTAAATTTTTGCACTGTGAACACGACTGCTAAGTAGGCTTTCTCAATGGATGTGTAATTCAGCTCGTGTCCCACCATAGTTTTGTTGATGTAGTAAATAGCTCTCTTTCCCATTTTCATTGTACTATGTTAAGAGAGCACCAAGGGTCGTTGTTGTTGCCAATATATACAAGATCAAGGGTTTGCCTGGAATTGGTGGCATGATAACCGGTGGTGTGAGTAAGTACTCCTTGATTTTGTTGAAATCTTGATCACATTTCTCATCCCATTTGTATGCTACCCCCTTGTGGAGTAGATGAGAATATGGGATAGCCTTGTCTACTAGTTGTGTTATGAATTGATGGATGAACTGGAGTCTTCCTTGTAAACCCCTTAGTTGTTTCAATGTTTTTGGTGCCTCCATTTTGAGAATTTCCTTGACCTTGGAAGGATCTATCTCAATTCCTCTCATAGACACAATGTACTCGAGGAGCTTGCCTGATTGTACCCCGAAGACATAGTTCTTTGGATTGAGTCTGACCTTGTATTCTTCTAGTCCATCGAAGATGGAGCTCAATGACGTTATGTGATCCCAAAATTTCTGACTTGGCCAATATATCATCCACATAATCTTCCATAGTTTTGTGAATCATATCATGAAAGATTAGATTCATGGCCCTTTGATAGGTAGCTCTCACATTCTTCAACCCAAATGGCATCACATTCCAGCAATATGTCCCCTATGGACAAGTGAAAGCTATTTTGTGTTAGCCATCCTTAGCTATAATGATTTGATTGTATCATAAGAATCCATCCATTAATGATAGCATCTCATGTCCTGTCATCATATCCACAATCATGTCAATGTTTGGGAGAGGGAAATCATCCTTGGGACATGCTTTTTCAAGGTCTCTAAAGTCTGTGTAGATGTGGATGGCCCAGTGGGCTTTGAAACAGGTGCAAGATTTGAGACCCATTGTGGATAATCAATCAGTCATATGAACCTTGCATCTAGGAGCTTTTGTAATTCCATCTTGACCAACAATGCTATTTGGGGATGCATCTTCCGTAGATTTTGTCTCACTGGCTTTGCTTTGGGATATATAGCTAGGTGGTGAACTACAACTTCTGGATCAAAGCTCGAGCATCTTGGCATAGGTCCATGCAAATTTTATCTTTCTTTCTTTTAGGAACGTAGCTAGGAGTTCTTGTTCTTCCAACAAGAGAGATTCTGCATAGAAGGTGATATGTGGCCTTTCTTCTATTCCCAAGTTGATTGGATTGCACTTTTTTGCCATGACCATTGATTTCTCCTAATGAATAACACTAAGGGGAAGATTGAATCCCTCATCCTCTAGCACCTCAGAGAGGTTTCCACCATTGGATGCATCCTTTATTTTTACTATTTTTGGGTCAGAGAGTGCCACACTATGTGGTTTTTACTCAAAGACCTATAGATTATTTTCATATTTTCACTTTTGTGACTAAAGGATTCAATCATTTCCCCATAGTAGGCATGTGTGTCTAGCACAATGTCAAACCTAGCTTTATGATCTCCACATGGTATAGTATCCCACAATCCCATGAATTATGAGAGAGCTTCATCATTTTCAAACGTGTCTAGAATTGGTGGTCCTCGTTGGTTGTAATCAATGAGATGGGGATAGACTAAGTTATCTCATGGGTTTGGTTGTTTGACTCAAAAGATAGGGTACTAATCATGAGAAGGGAGGAATACTCAAATAGCATGGGTAAGTTGGTTAGGGGGTCCTTGTCACTACACACATTGGTTATGTCAAAGGTATAGTTGTCTAAGGGTAGACCTATGGACACCAACAACTAAGGGAGAGCTTTGAATTTTCTAACTGGGGCCTTCTTGTCAAGTATGGTTACCTTCGGAGGGGTACATCCGAGGCTGAGATTTCTCATATGCTTCTTAGGAATGAGAGGTACTAGAAGACCATTGTCATTTTTTCCAAGTTTCTTGTTTCTGTTATAGCCCATACCAAGCATCATTTGTAGTCTGTTGCTGCTCTCATCCATGGGAAGATCAAGCGTGGGCCTTTCATCTTGGTACAACAAGCTTGATATGTCTTTTTCATCTACTATTTCCCGACTTAGATCTCCCCAACATTTGAATCTAGAAGGGTCTAATTTGAAGGTTTGGGATGATGTTTCTGTTGGTTGGGGTTGCCCATGAAACCTAGGAGATTGAGGTAACTCTCCTATTATGAAAGCACTTTTCTTCATCCTCTAATCCCCACACCCATTGTCTTGGATAATGACCTTGATTTTAGACATATTAGGAATGGCGGGTGTCTTTGTCTTAGAAGTGGAGGCTAAAGTAGCTAGGTCTACATATGGAGTTGTAGGGCCTTCATCATTCTTTGGGACTTGGGGATTTTATAGTATTTTTCTTCTAGGTTCTTGCAGTAATAAAAGGGCCCAGGATCACCATGGACCGTGACCTCTTGATTTTGATATGGGAAATTGATGCATTGATGGAAAGTGGATGTGACAAATTGCATCCCATGGATCCATGGATGCCCCAGGAGGATTTTATAAGGTAAATCAAGGTCATGGACCTGGCATGTGGTTTCCATAATGGTTGGCCCTACTTGAATAGGGAGTTGAATAGTGCCTTGAGACACTCTTTCCTAATCATCATATGCTCTGATTGTGATACCCTTACTCTTTTCAATGGAATCCTCAGAGAACCCCAGATTCTTTATTAGCTTGAGTGAACAGATATTCAAACCTACACCCCCATCCACCAAGACCCTTTTGACTTTATTTTTATGGACGAGGACTTCAAGATGGAGTGTGCGATTATGAGATGGTTGGTTGGGAAAGTCCTAATCATAAAATTTTAGGAGATTTGGGTTGGTGATATTTCAGACCATAGCTTGGAATTGGTAAGCATCAAGATCTATAGAGATGGTGGATGAAGCCAATGCTTCCTCCAGGATTTTTATATGTGTGAGCGAGATCTTTAGTAACTCCATGATAGAGATCTGAGCAGGGGTTTCTTTTTAGTTGGTCTAAGACATTGTAACCATTAGGAATAGATTTTGGATTTGAGGTGGATTCCCTAGGTGGCTATGATGACCCAACAATGGTAATTTTGTCACCATGTGTAGTGACTCCACAATCGACTTTGGCTCCCTTGATGTTAGCAACAGTGACCCATTCATCTAGGGATGTGACAACATGATCGTACACATGGTTTACATTTCCATACTTTGTCTTTCCATGGTTGTTCCCTTTGTTATGATCCAACATTAGATTCATGTATATTTTAAGGTCTTGATTTCTGGCTGGTTGTTCAACGTTTATGACCTTGTCATTGATGAGGTCTTGGATTATATTTTTCATCCTCATGCAACTAGTCATCGTGTGTCCCTTGATTTTATGAAAATCACAAAATTGATTTTCATTGTATCATGGTGGTTTCACTTGGGGTTCTTGATAATTCTCATAGATGGGGATTTTGATGATATTTTCATTTACCAGTTTCTTCATGACTGATTTAATTGGTTCCCCAAGGACTGCATATTTTTGCTTGGGAGGATATTTGTTTCATGGGGGTGGTCCCCCTTGATTATTCAGGTTGTTGACTTGATTATTGGGTGGTTGTTGTGATACCACATTAGCTTGGGTGTTGTTTCGATTATTGCTTTGTTGTTGTTGGTATGTTTGGGTGTTTTGTTTCGGAGCACTAATTTTGACCTTGGCATCAACCACACCATCATTAGTGACATTTTTGTTCTTCGCCCATGTGCAAGGTTTTTTGTTATAGCTAGTGGATGGGCGGTTGTCTTGGTATTCTTAATATGTGGGTGTCCCCCCTTATGCAATAAGGGCTCTTTCGATGTTGAGCACCTTGGGGATAAAATGGTAATATGTGGTGATACATTGCATCTTAGATGGAAGGACAAGGTTTTCTCAAGATTGGAAATGATGGTACAAATTTTTTGTTCCTCTAGCATGGTCCATTTTCTCCTATTATCCTTGGATCGCCATCATTGTAAGAAGGAAGCAATTATTTCCCCCTTAGCTTGTTTGAGCACAAATAGTTCCTCTAGACTCACATCCATGCCTATGTTGAATGCATATTTCTTTATGAATGCATCCATGATTTCTTGAAACTTTTTGATTCTAGGAGGAAGGTGAGAGAACCATTCCATGGCGGGCCCAACCAAACTTCGAGGGAATAGTTGCATTCGATATGTATTGTCATATGCAACCTCCATGCAATGTACTTGGAATTCCTTGATATGATCTTTAGGATTTCCCATCCCATGATATTTATCAAATTTAGAGATTTCAAACCCTTTTGGGAATGGTATCATCACAAGGCTCATGTCAAATGGATAGGGACACAAATTGATTGGTGTTTTTGTTGTTTTTCCTAATTGGAGATCTAGCACTTTTTGCGAAAGCAATTTGATTTGTGTCATTACGTCATTTTGTGGATCAGGATGTGGAGTATATATGTTTTGAGGTGGTTTGATCATTTGGTTCATGGGTGGAGTGTTGGGTATGTTGGTGGGAGTTTGTTGCATTCTCTATTGTGCAATCAAGGCTTGTTGATATGCTTACAATTGTTGTTATTCCAACAATGCTTGTTGTTGGTCTTGCTACTGTTGTGCCAACAATACTTTTTGTTGGTCTTGATGTTGTTGTGCCAACAATTCTTGTTGTTGGGATAGTAATTGGGCTGCTTCTTATTGTGCTTGTTACTATTACAGGGCTTGCTGATAAGCTTTTTGTTGAGTTGCTTACTATTGTGCTTGGTATTGTGCTTGTGTTTGGGCATGCTAGGCTAGATATTGGGCTTGCACCTAAGCTTGAGCTTTTTGGGCAGCTTGTGCATCCTGGGAAGCCTATGCCACTTGTGTGTCTTGTTGTGCGACTTGAGCTGATTGTGCAACTTGAGTTACTTGCACAGGTTGGGTAGCTTGGGTGGATTGTTGTTGTTGCAAAAAATCTTGAGCTTGGGAAACCTGTTGTGCTTGTTGTATAGCTTGAGCTGCTTGCACTTGTTGAGTAGCTTTTTGTGCAGCTTGTGTTCTTAGTGCTTTTTGAGCTTGGAACTGCTAAAGTTCCTTTTAATAGGCTTGTTGAGTTGCTTGCAATGTGATGCTATATTGGTTTGACATGTTTGGTTTTGGAAGTGGTGGTGGAGGATTTGGAATTGTGTGAGATGTTGTGATGAGAGGTGTCGTTGAATTGATGATAGGGGTTTGCATGGTAGATGGTGCAATTGATATGCTTGGTCCTTGAGAGACCATGTTTATGGATGGTGCAGTGATTGCTTGGGTATTTTGAATTGTTGCAACTTGTTGTTGTGATATTGGTGGCATGATCGAAGGATTTGGTATGACGTTTTGATTTACGACTTGAGGATTGTTTTGATTTTGTTGACTGAGGAGTGGTAAAGGGGGTTTCCCTAAATCGAGGAGTGGTGTCGATGTTAATGGTAGAAGTGGAAGTGGTGGGAAGATGGGTGGTGTGTTCCCTTGAGGAAATGATGATGATGAGGGTTCAAAGATTCCCCCTTGTCCAAATATCCCACCTTATCCTTACAAAGTCATAGGGAGAGAGGTTTGTGTGTTAAGAGGATATCTCAGTGTTGCATTGAAAGAGGATGGGTTGGTGGGGTCATGAAAGACAAGAAAAATGTATGGGTGTAGTGGATTTTGAAGAATGAATTGAACCAAGATGGTGTTTGCATCCAAGTATTGGTTGTTTACAAGGGGGTGTGTTTGAAGAGCATGAAGTAATGAGCTCCCCTTGTTGACAATTGGTTGAGTTGGAGCAATGGATGATGTGATTTGTGGGATGGTTTGAGCCACTAACTCATTTGACTACAAAATCTGACGAAAATCTCTGACGAAATATGTATAATTTGATATATCGTCGAGTGCTTGTAAAATTTGATGTGTAATTTTCAATTTTTTAAAAGTTTATCCTCGAAATTCATCAAAATTTTGACGAACCTGGGTTTCATCAAAATTTTGACTATCAATTTTATCAAAATTTTGACAAACATGAAAAATAAGAAAAAAATAAAATTGTGGCCGACATAAAGAAAAGTGAGTTCACTGATTTATTGTGACATTTTTTTGCTCTACTTGAGATAGTTTGTGGAGAACTAAGGACAATTTTCTTGGGAAAAATTAGGAAAAAATCAAGAAGATATCACCAGGTTGAGGGTAGTCATTGTCTTTTTTAATTCAGTTGTGAAGTCAGATTTGTAGTTCCAGGTTTAAAAATCATATTTTAAAGCAAAATCTCATTAGATTTCATTTTTAGAGGTTTAGGGTTTTGAGAATTTCATGTCCAGATTTTGTTGTGTGGAATCACCATAAGATCACAACCAAGGAACAGATTCTTGTACTGTAATTATGTGATCCATAACTCTATTGGTCATGTGGCACAATTGTGCTATAACAAATATAGGATGCATTCATGTGTGACCCAAGTTTAATGTGGCTATGTTGTGATAGAAATGGAGGCACTCATATAATGTAGTTAATTTAGGTTGTATAATATAGGTTTCAATCATCATTGGGTGCATTCAGGTTGTCTCAAGTTTAACATGTTAGGATGTAATTATAGCATGATCCAAGAGTGATTACCTCTTGCTGCAATAAAGAGCCTATAACTCTGGTTGATATGCAAAGTGGTTGTGTAATATCAATTATGTAGTGCATTCAAGCATAACCCATGTTTAATGGGATATTCTAGAGAGTGATAAAGATTTTCTAAACCTTATGAATGTTACTTAAAAGTGTATAGCTTAAACTACAAACCAAGTTTGTTACATGCTTGAATGCAATCTTGGGTTATCGCAAACTATAATAATGTGATCTACTAATAACCATTATGAAAAGTATTAAAACAAGACCCATGCTATATAGGATACATTTCCCTGATTAGGTTTACATACCTTAATGATCAAACACAAGCTTCCCACACACTCTAGGATACAATCCAAGATCATACCACAACTTTGTCAAGACAACTAATTTTTTGACCCAAGATTTAAGGTTGTTTTTTAATACCAACAAAAGCATTGGTAAGAGAATGATTAGGGTACAAACCTTAGGCCTCCGTAGAAAAATAAACAATAACTCTAGTGGATTACTAAGGTTGCAATACCAGAAAGATTGAGACATTGTAGCTAATAACAAAATATTACAATCTAAAGATTGTAGCCAATAACAAGCATACTATGTAGCTTAGTGACATTTGTAAATGCAATCTACGGTAAGAAGAATGGAAGTCACTTGAGATGTGACAGTCAAAAAGAGGCTGAGCAGTGACAAGATAATAAAGCTCAAACCTTGCATAGTAAAGTGGAGATTTTAACAGTGAGTTTCCTTACCCCCTTGCTGACCTTAAGAGTTTTTCAAATGCTTTTGGTAGTGTTAGACAAGGAAAATGCAATCAGGGAATGATTTTCCAAATGAAGTAACAGTGGTAATCATAGGTTCAATGTTTCTTCTTATCCATTAATGTATAATGGAGGTAGTGGATTGCATGTTTGAGCAGTGTTTTGAGACTCATCAAAGATGGGAGAATAGTGAATAATACCTTATGGGCTGTGAAGTAGTATCAATAAGGTTGAAGGATCTTAAGATCTACAATACCATGAAACAATGAGTCCCCTGTAGTAAGTATGCAGTCTATAGGGCATAGTTTGATTTTATAGAAGGATGCTCATGAAAGGAATATTCAAATGATAGTGAGTGAGCTGTTTGAGATTGTAGCTGAGGGTGCAATACCCAATCTTAAAGGAAGTTAGCAAAGCAGTAAATGTGCAAGAAAATCAAATCGTACACAACAAAAAATTCACAATGTTATCTTGCACAATGCCTTGAGTTTGAAGACAAAAATCTCATTGTATCTTGATGAAAGTGGTGACCTTAATGGTCAATCACTGGCAACCATGATTTTAAAACATGCTATTGTGCTTATGGAGGAAACATTTTAAGCAAGGCAGTGAGTGGTGATTTGGAACAATGGTAGGTATGAAGGACTTGCTTTATATGCATACTATGCAGTCTAGCTTAAGACAATGTTCTTAGAAGAGATTGAAGGTGGATTATGGAACTCAAGGGTTACCATGAAAAGGATTAAAGTAAAGATTGAGATCTATTTAAAAGCCACGGTCATGAAGATATTAAAGATGTCACATGCAAAACCCTAATAGCTAGAGTAATGAATACAGTGCCAAAGAGGATAGTGTGCTAGGGCAGATTTAGGAGATCTCCACATTATCTAATTATAGGGAAATACATCATTTATTTATTTTTTTAATTAAAAGAAATCATTCTAAACCCTATATAGGATACATTGATACTTCAAAAGCCTCTAAAGGAATTTGAGATTATGCAAATATATGTCAAGTAAATACCTAGATTACAAATAGTAGCGGGAACAATGTAGGATTTGTTGAGTAGAGCAGGAATGAGATAAGCAATAATGAATCTTATGCCTCATTTCACACACATCTACTCACCGTTCTCTATCATTCTTTATGGAAACACTTCTCCATTTTGGCAGTCTATGCTTGAAAATAATGTTTTGACAAAGGTTTTAGAGTATGTTTATTAAAATGAAAACTCCATTCTGGTGGGCTACACCTGAAAATAAGATTTTGACAAAAGTTTTAGGGTATGTTTATTAAAGTTTTAGAGTATTTTGGCGAGCTATATTCTTGATTCCTTAAATGATTTATTCAAATGGATTGTGACTAAATAAATTACTAACTATTTAGTCATTTTTATTTGTGTGACTAAATAATTTTTAATCAACGACCAAACAAGTAATTTATTTACTCATTTATAGTTGAGTTACAAAAAATGAGCAGCATTTAGTCATTTTTAGTTGTTGTGACTAAAATTTTGTCATCTAGTTATTTATTTTCCAAATTCTACTAGTGTGTGCTTCCTTGTGCGATTAGGGCTCTCTCAATGTTGAGGGCCCTAGGGATAAGCTCATCATAAGAAGTGACACATTGCATCTTTAACTAAAAGGATAAATCCGTATTGACATTAGCAATGATGATTCTGACTTGTTGCTCCTTAGGAATGGGTCACTTGCTATTACTAGCTCGCTACCTCCATCATTGTAGGAAGTTTGTGATCAAGTTCAATATTCTGATTTTAGGAGTCTAACGGTTGGAAATCATAGTAAAATTAGAATTTAATAAGTTTTGGAATTATCATTTTAAAGTGTTTTTTGGGGTCATTAACTTTAGACTATCTTCTCTTTTGCAGGGGTGGTTGCATGCCAAATTTTTTGGTGTAAAATATCAGAATTATTAGATTTTGTTACCTGTCTATGAATAAAAATAATTGGAGTGTGAGTTTGATATTTTTTGAAGATCTAAATAGTCAAGCTTGGTAAAGAAAAATCATGTCAGATAATATTAGTCTAGAAAAAAATGAAGAGACACTTGATAGATTGTGGGCTAGATTGAAAAGAAAGGGTAATGGGAAATGTTATTGTCCTTGCAATAATTGCAAGGGCTTAAAAATGAGATGAATTTTAATCACAACAGCTGAGAAACATTGTAGGCAGCATGGTCATGTTGAAGGGGGCATGATTATCATCCATTGGTAAGTTGTTTGTTATATGTGTTTATATTGATTTGTAAATGTTTATATTGTTTTAACATTATATATATATATATATATAATCACTTGATCATTATCATGATTTATTTGTGTCTATCATTATTATAAAGGTGGGGCACCCTAGGGAAGATGATATGGATTATCACAACACAGAGAATGTGGTTTTGCAAGTAGACTAACATGGAGCTGTGAATATCGAAGATGAAGTTAATGATCCTATGGAAGAAGATGATCATGAGCCAGAAAACATAGTTGAAGATGATGGTACAAATACATTGATCCATGAAACATTTAGTGGCAGAGCTGATCAAGATGATCGAGATGACTTTGATGATGTTCATGATTTACATATACTTGAGAAGGCATATGAACCCCTTTATGAAGGCTCCCAAACAACTCTTCTCTCTGTTGTATTGTTGTTGAACTTGAAGGTTATGAATGGTTTATCAAACATAGCAATCTCACCGATGTTAAGGTATGTCATATGTGTTATCTAATTTCATCTTTTTTAATTATTGTTAGTTCATCACTAGTAAATAAAGGATGAAATATATACCATTAATATTCTTTATATTAACAAATTATTTTTTGTTGTAGATTGATTGGTGAATTTTTGTTACCACCATCAAATATTTTACCTCGCTCATACTGAGATTTATGTGGCATTATGAAAGATATCGAAATGGAGTATCAAGCAATAGATGCATGTCCCAATGATCATATGGGTATGTGCAGGATCATCATGGAAAAACAAGGCCCTTAAGTGGCAAAAAAATTAGAAAAATCAGAGTTAGGAAACTTGACATAAAAATTTGAATAAGTTATCTATATTATTTCAAAAATATGTAAGAATAGAATCTTTAGCAAATTGAATGTAGTTTCTAAACTACTAGGTTTGTTTTAAAAAAGAATAAATCTATTTGTTGAAATTTTGAAATCTCAATGCATTAGTACTTAAATTTTAGGAAAAAAATAAGAAGTAGCTGTCTGTCTGACCACCCTAACCACAATAAAATGATAATATTTTTTCATAAAATTTTAGATATAAGTATAGGACTCATGTCCAGATGTGATGCATATTTTTTTGTAATTTGTTTCCAAATAAATAATTAATTATGATTTTTTTATTACAAATTTTAAAAAATATAAAAAACTCGTATGCCTGACCACCTTGACTTGGTCAAAACTTCATGAAATTTAATTTTTCTTTTTCTAATCCTATAGTATGTGGAGCATAGAATGTGATGCATTTTTTGGATTCAAAAAATGTGATACCGTTTTAAAGCTATAGATGTTTTTCAATCAGCCTACCAATAAGGACTTTAGTCGTTATTTGAGTAGAAAATGAATAATAATTACTTATTAAATTCAAAGTAAAGCATAATTTATATTGGTGGAAAGCTAAGAATCTCCTTTAAAAACCCTTTTCATTTCATTAATTTTGGGTAAAAATAAAAGTTATTAGCCACATACCCATCATATTGCCACTTTTTGGCCCATCATGATCTTGCGCATACCCATATTATATATCATAAAAAATAGGAATTTGACACAGAATACTTGGAATGTCATATTAGTAGATATTGAATAGATCAAATAACAAAAATGGTGCCTCACAAGGTTCTTCGTTATATTCTCATTATTCCACGTATGCAACGATTATTTAGGTGCGAAAGCGTAGCGCAATTTATGGATTACCATGCACGAAATAGAAGTGGAGATGAAATTCTTAGAATGACTATGGATGGTTTTGCATTTAGAGACATGGAGGAAAAATGGCCACACTTTAAAGAAAAACCTCGTAATCTCAGGCTTTCATTGGGAGCAAACAGTGTCAATCCATTTGGAGAGCTGAGATCTATTTACTCGGTGTGGCCTATTTTTGTTATCAACAATAACATTTCTCCATGGATGTCAATAAAGAGGGAGCACATAATGTTGTCAATGATTGTTCTAGGTATTTGTTTACATCAATTTTCTTTAACGTAGTAGCATCTCATTTATCTTATTTTTTGCATAATGACTTATATTTTTTTCATTCAATAGTCATATACATTAATTTATGTATATTGTAGTAAAATGGTTATAATAATTATGTAATGTTTATGTTCATTCAACTGGGTAAGTACCAAAGATATGAATGTATATATCGAGCCTCTTATTGACGAGTTACTAAAGTTATGGAATAGCGTCACTATGTATGATGTATGTAGACCAATAGGACAAAGATAATTTCAATTCCATGCAATGCTTGTATGGAAAATTCATGATGCCCCAATGCTAACACATTTTTGTGGTATGTTATAACGTTCGACTACACTTTAAAAATATTTAATTTTATGAAGTAGATATCATGCATGTTTTTAAAATAATCTATTCATTATATATAATTATAAAAATTGACATATTTAATCCAATTATATATGATCTTGTAGATCTTCAAACAAAGGGAAAAATTGCATGTCCAATTTGTGGTCCAAAGATGAAATCTCATCGTTCAACAAGTTTAGGAAAGTAGGTGATTGATGAGTATAGGCACTTCCTCCATAGAAATCATAAGTATCGAACTACTGAAAAACATCTTTTCTATGGGAAAGAAGAGACTACATCAAAATCACGAAGAATGACACCTCGCCTATGGAAGTTGAAATATAATAGAATTAATCGTCAAGGTTATGCATCAGATCAATTTTTTTATATTGTGTTGTGTTTACTCATGTTTTAATTGACAATGATTTTCGTTGTTAATTTGTTTAACTTATATGCTTCATGAAGGTCGTCAAGGCATTAATAACTGGCTTCCATAGGGACTAAAAAGTTATCCCAAATAATTTAGTAGGTTACCCTACTATGATTAGCTACAAATTGTGCATTTGTTTGATAGAATACATATCAGAAAGAATATAACAAAAATGTTATGGAAAATATTGGATAGAGGGCATGACAAAGAAAAAATTGTCAAAATTTGTAGTGACATTTAGGAAGCCAATCATGCAATGAAAAATGTCATTCAATTAAATAGTGATGGAAACCAAATTAATATAAATTCCCTTCCTTGGTTATTAACAGAGCAGCAAATCAATGCTATACAAGAAGTCATACGAAAAATCTGATTTCCCACAGGATTTGTTGTAGACATAAACAATATAATAACAAAGAAAGGTGAATTTGGGTCAGGGATGAAAACGCATGATTGACATACCTTCATTAAGGTAATTATTCTGGTATTTTATATACACTTGTATAATGCATGTACTTTTCAGTGTATAATGTTTACTAATTTTAGAAAAATATTGAAAAGATTATTTTATAATTGTCACAGTACGTTCTACCTCTATCTCTTCCAGACAACTTTGACAACAATGTCAAGCAAGTTATATATTATATTGGAAAATACATGAGGTAAGTAGCGATATTTGTTCAATTTGTTGTATACATCTTATAATTGTCATTTGTTTTACTTGTTATGTAATATATTGTATATTTTTGTTATATCTCGTTAATATATTTTCACCTTGAATCACTTGTAGATGGATGTCATCTAAAGAAATCCATAAAGAAGATATAAATTATTGGAAGAGAAAAATTCCTCGTCTAATGTGTGAAATGAAAAAGTGTCTACCTTCAACATTTTTCAATGCACAAGAACACTATCTCATACACCAAGTTGAGGAGATTGAATTGTGTGCACCTGTACACACAAGGTCAATGTGGATGGTTGAGAGGCACTTGAAATTTTTGAAGGCTTTGGTTAGACAAAGAGCACATCCTGAGGGTTCTATGGTGGAGGGATATATGGTATACCAGACCATGGTGTACATTAGTGAATATCTTCCTAAGTTTGCAACAAAGATCCATGTAGATAGCATTTGGGATCCCAACTCCATTAACAAATTCAAAGGGGAGTACCTGATGGGGAAAGGTAGATTGAGGAAAGTGAGAGGTAATTATAAGATGGTCATGGAGATTAATTGGAATACATTTTACATACGGTTTCTATGTATATTGTACTTATTTAATATTTAATCTTCAATATACATTAATTATAAATTAAGGTTGTATACTATGGTATTTAACTAATTATACGTCATTTGTGAATTTCAAATTGTTCTGATATAGTTGGTCGAGAGTGAGATGCACTACATTTGTACGTCACAAAATATCTTGATTAGATGACGGTATGGATTGAATGATGTCAACAATCTGGTCACACATTAACATGGGAAGGTGTGGCTTCATTGATTAAAGAAGCTCATCGTAATGGAGATTCCAATGTTACACAAAGGGAAATTAATTTAGCATATGGTTTAAGAGATTAAAAAGTATGTATAAATATATTAATCACCCATATTATTTAATTATTTTCAATTATATTGATGTATATATATGTTGAGATTGTTTTCTTTGCATACATTCGGTCAAGAATAAATATGTTTATCAACTAACGATATTGCAATAATTTTTACATGTTTGACATATTGTAGGTGAAACACCACAAGGCTATGTGGTGCAATGGTCATAAATTTCAAATCAAAATGTTGGATGACATGAAGAAAACTTGTGATTCTGGTATAACTACAGTCTTTCAGGTGACTAATGTTTCATCTAGAAGCGACATACATCCAAAAGTCTCAGAAAATCGATACTATGGGATTTTGGATGATATACTTGAGTGTGACTTTAAGTCCTTCAGATTAATTATGTTTTTCATCCTATGGTATAGGCTACAATTGAATGAAAATGATCCTAAGAGAACTGTTATTGAACATGATAATGAATTTACCATGGTTAATACAAGGTTGATTGAGCGAGCTGGAAACTAGCCCTATGTTCTTCCAAGCCAATGTGAGCAGGTATTTTACTCAGAGGTTCCAGGTAAACCGGTTGGTCATTTTTTGTTAGACATGATCTAAGAGGAAGGCTGGTAAAGTATAATGTGGTGGAAGAAGAAGATACTAAAGAACTAGAAGATGATGTAGATGATGATCAGGATCAACAGTTAGTTGATGATGTCCCTGACGAAGATGTCGAAGAGGAGGAACTAGATCATGATGATGTAGGAGTTAATGTTCATGAAGATGATATCCATGTGGATGATGACATTATCGAAACTGATATCAATGACAATGATGATGATATGACCAATCCTTACAATGTTGAATATGGATTGGATGATATAGACAAAGAGTTGGATGAAGAAGAAGATCAATGATATTGAAATGTATGAGTTATGTGATTATATTATCTATTTGATATTAATTTCTTGATAGAATTATATTTGACTTATGTGGTTACATAATTAATTCATGATGTTTTTAAATTTTATGCCATTACATAATTAATTTAATGATGTACTTTTTAATGTTTGAAAGGTCAAAAAATTAAAACATTTCAATAGTGATGTTAACAACCTTGAAATTAGTGTGTTTTATGTTTCATGTGATCATAAAAGTTTTAAAAATTCAGTTGTAGAGGTGTTTCTTTAGTGGTTGACATGTAAAGGCCTTTAAAAGGCATAAAGTGATCATTGTAATGGTTGTTGATGGTTGAGGATTTCAAATACAAGCTCTTGACATTCAAAAATCTATTATTTTCTTCAAAATTTATGTATTTTTCTTGTTATGCAGCACTGTACGGTCACATGCAGCCATATTTTGATGTGAAATCAATTCCAGGTCATGAAAATATGTGTTAGCTTTGATTTGAATATGATTTGAGGGCTTAAGGTGTTGATTTGAGTTAGAAAGCTTCATTTCTTTGCATATACCCTGGTTACCCTATTTTTGAGGGTTTTGTAGTCCCAACATGATATAAATGGGCTCTTACACTTTTTGTGATTACTGTAGCTTGTGTAAGAAGTCCCATGGATACTATTTTAATTGTAAGATGCATGAATAGGGTGTAGGATGAGAAACAAAGAAGGTATAGCTGCTATCCTCAAGAGTTTTGTGAAGAAAAGCATGTGAAATGAGAGGTACTTTCTGGCCCGATGCTTGTTTGCTCCTTCATTTTCTATAAGAAGGATTTCAAGGCCAGAAGTATGGGTTAGAAAGTTAGATATTTTTTGGTCGAGTCTAGGTAGAGTTGCAGGCAAATTGTAAAGTTTGATGGTTTTAAGGAAAATGCAATTTAGGTTTTGAGTCATTCTATAGTAGGTTTTGAATTCATGGGGATTTGATGTTTTATGATAGTACTGGCATTTGAATTGAAATGATTAATTCAAACTCATGTCTCTCCATTGTACATGCATATCTAAATTTTGAATAAGATAATCAAGGGTTGTCTCGTTCATCTCACTCTTGTGGTGCATGTATGATTTTTGTTTTGGCTTTAATTCAAGGAATTAATTAAAATGCATGAATGGGATTATAGGTGGATATGTTCTGTATAAGGATTTGATAAGTAGTATTGGGTTAAAATACATGTTGATGAAATTGTAAAGCAATGTTCTCAAAGATCTTATATGTTATATGTTAAATCTATCATAAACCCTTAGATGTTTATGAATTTGACTCCCTCAATGGATATATGGCACTGATGTAAGTTGTACTAATTTGTATGGTTCGGTATTTTGTTTGTCTTTACCTAGCGCTTGCTACAAATTGCAAATCAATGACTATTTTACACTGTCGAATGTGTTGTAGTTATCTCATGCTGCAAATAGTTGATATTACTGATGAACAACCAATTCTATTTAGTATTATGCTATTATGTTGAGCTATTAAATGAGATTATATGTTGTTGTTAATGTTGTTTACGATAATGATGCAGAGGTTGTAAACGTATTAAGGGATCACCCTCCTGGGTCTTGTAGAGCCCAAAGTGTAGGAGGTCTTGTAGAGCCCAAAGTGCTTGGAGGTCACTAAAATGTCCTAGTTAGTTGGTCCTAGGTCCTTCAAGCTGCGCCAGTTGGAGATTGCAGGAATTCCATGGAGTAGAGATAGAAGACCAAGCACAGTTTATAGTAAAACAACCAACAGGTAGGGGAGAGGCCAGTGGGATTAGGTGAGAGAGAGAGAGGAGGAGTGGGAGAGAGATAGAGGGTAGAGGTTAAGAGGGTGAGGGAGGGAGATAAGGAGAGTGAGTGAGAGAGAGAGACTTGAGAGGGAGGGGGTAGGAGGGTGAGACTTGAGAGGGAGGAGGGAGTGGAAGAGAGATATATAAATTTGAGAGGGTTTAGGGGTTTTAAAGTTTAAAGGTTAATGGTTTTAGGTTAGGGGTTAAGGTAGAGGGGAGAGATAGAGGAGTTAATGAGAACAAAAGAAGAAGAATCCGGAAGAAGAATCATAAAGAAAGGAAATCGAGAAAGATCGAAATCCGAGTTCGGGATTCGAAGTTAAAGGGATCCGGGATTCAAGAGTTCGGGATCCGTGAAAGATCGAAGTAAATCATGGAACAAAAGAAGAAGAAATCGGAAAGAATTAAAAGAAAAGGAAAGTCGAGAAGAAAAGATCACAAAATCCCGAGTCCAGGTCCGATAAAACCAAAATCGAAGTGGAAAACTTTCAGAAGAAAGAAGAAGAAGGAAAAGGAAAAGGCTCAAAGAAATCGTCTCGAATAAAAGAACAAAAGAAATCGAGAATCGATCGAAAAAGGTCCGAAATCAAAAGTCAGATTCAAAGTCATTCAATTCAGGGTCAGGGTCAGAGTTCGGGATTCGATAAAGACTCGAAATAAATCAAAATCAAAAGATCAAAAGAAAAGGAAAGAAATCGGAAGAAGATCACAAATCCGGGATTCGAGTCCGGGGTCCGATTCAGGTCCGGAAATAAAGAAATCGTCGAAATCGTCGAAAAAGACAAAGAATCGAAATGAAGAAAACAAAAGATAAAATCAAATCAAAAGTCAAAAAGGATTCAAACTTTCCGGGGTCCGGATTCAGGTCGTCGAAAAAATCGAAAGGTCAAAGTCGGAAAGATCAAAAATCTATCCGAAAGTCCGGATAAAATCAAAGATTCCGGGATTCAGGATTCGTTCGATTCAGGTCGAGAAGAAAGAATAAAAATGAAATGAAAGAAAAGATCCGAAAAGGAAAGTCGAGATAATAAATCACAAAGAAATCGGAAAAATCGAAAGGTCCGTCGAAATCTCGTTCCGGGGATTTCAGGTCCGTCGAAGAAAGAATCGAAATCTCATCGTCATAAACAAAGTCCGGAAAACGAACAAAGTCGTCATCGTCATCAAAAACAAAGAAAATCGTCAGAAGAAAACACAAAAAAAAAAAATCAAAGGAAAAGGTCCGTCGAAGTCAAAATTCGATTCAGGTCGAAAATCAAAAGGAAATAAATCAAAAGACTCCGAAAAGTCGAGATCAAAAATAAAGAAAAGGAAGTCGGGGAAAGATCGAAAAGGAAAGGAAGATTAAAGATAAATTCGATGGAAATCGAAATCGTCGTCGCTCAAAAGAAGAAATCGGAAAAGAACAAGATCGAAGTAAATCGTCGTCGAAAGATCGAAATCGTCGAACAAAGAAAGGTCGATCTTACGTCAGGTTCATCCGGTCCGGGATTCGTTCGGTCGAAAATCGAAATCGTCATCGTCGTCGAACAAAGAACAAAAGAATCGTCCGGGGTCGCGGAATCGAAGAACAAAGAAAAAGGTCCGTCGTCGTCGTTCGGTCCGGGATTCCGGAAGTTCAGGTCGTAAAGTCGTAGTTTATTTAAATACTCAGTTAGTCTTCATCATATCAAAGGACGGACAATTGATAAAGGTTTCAGACTTCAGAACGAAGGGTGATCATAAATGTTTAAAATTTTCAGGATAAAGATTAAATAAAATCGTGGTTAATTTTTCATTATGGTCGTCCATAAAGTATTAAAGGTTTAATATTTTCAGGATCAGTTATTTAAATTGATTGAGTTGGGTTAAATAAAGATTTTCGTTATCGAAATCAGTCGGTTAAAGTCGATCGATAAGTCGATGCAGCAACAAAAGCCATAAGAATCTCGTGCCAAGACTTCCACCAAAGAAAAACTAGAAACTATTGTAACTGCAACAACTTATTTGCCAACCATTAGCAACCCAATTCTTTTATTCTTCCTCAGTTAAATATTTAGTTACCCATTTCTGATATTCTTCATCAATCAACCAGTCAAAATTAATTACCTCACTTACCTTAGCATTATAAGGTGTATATTTAACCGCTAACTAATTTGTATCTCTTTCAAAAGATTCCAAAAATGAGCTAGTGCTAATGATTTTATCCATATAGCTCACCAACAAATCATAATCTGAGTCATCACAAATTAATTTAATTTGGTCATTGATGACCTCATTTTCCTGATCTTGCCACTACTGGAGCGACCTAATATTCCCCTACTCATCAATTATATCAAGTAACAATGTGTTACCCCTATCATCAAAATTCTTCACCAATTCCTTGATCCTCCTACCCAAGTCATCTGGTAAGGTCTGAAAAACTTGCAATGATTTTACTAACACATGAGTAGGCTTTAATGATTGGGGCCTATTATTTGTATCAAACCTTGAGGCTGTATACATTATACCCAAATCACTGGCCCTAGGGATCCAATTTTGAATTAGTGGTATCACTACCTCCTGGTCCCTATCTATATTCTTTATTGCATCAAATAATAAAGAATATAAAGAATGTATAGATGATAATCTATTATCAACCTTCTCAATTAAGTGCCTCAAGATAGTAGTGACAATCTCCTTTTTATTTGAAAGAGATCCCTCCTCATTTACCTTTAATGATGCCTGTAATTCTTCAGTTTTTTGTATGAGTTGCTTCTTTGTAGGATCGACAAAGCACTCTCTTTCTTCATCAATTTGTTCTAAAGGAGGGGTGAGGGAAGGATTCTGACTAGGAGACCTTGGTGTGGAAACAATTGGAGAAGTAGGAGGCACTAACCCTGATGTGGAAGGTAATGAACTAATTCCTGGAGCACTTGATGTCTCCCCAATCTTTTTATACCTTAACCTATCCACCTCGGTCTACAACACAACATTATTTTTCCGGATTTTGTTATATTCCTCAATCAAAAGGTTATACTTCTCCATCAGGCTCTTATTTTCAGCCTCTTCTCTTTCATCAGTCTTTTGGGCCAATTTGGCCACATTCACAGTTAGATTAGTGGCCTCAGTGGTTGAGGTCCTTAAGGCTCTTTTTATTATTAACCCTCCTCTAAAATTTGGGTTAATATCTGTAACATCTGGCTTTCTCCCCTATGGGGCTAATGCCCAAATTGCCAAAGTCTCATACTTTTCACTGAAGGCAGAGTCTTGCAGTGCTGCGTTGACCTTTTCTTCAGAGTCTTGCAATGGATGCTTGGACTTTAGAATAGCATTAAATGCCACAACATCTGCAATGTACCATTCAGGAAGAATCAATACACCAGCCTAAGTCACCGGTTTTCTTCATTCCTTAGGAGTAATGTTCTTGAATTCTTCCATTAATTCAACTTTGACTTCCTCATCATTCTCCTGGTCTGACCTCTCAGGTCTCAACTCTCTACTCTTTCTACATTTATCTTGATATTCCTCAAATTTCATCCTCCATACCAATTGCAAGATAGGAGTTTTTACAAATGCATCATCATCAAGAAACTACTTACATTCCTCCATTCTTGCATCTTGTACACATTTTCCTTTCATATCCAAATCGAATAAAACCAATTCATCTAACCTAGGAGGGGAAGGCATGCCAATCTGCATATCTTGATCAGTAACAATAATCTCATCCATCACATCCTTTCGTGGCTGATTAGTCCTTTTCCTCTTATGGCTTGGTTTAGATGGTAGTGATGAAGGACTATCTTCTGGTGATGATTCCAGATCAATAATCTTAATTTCTCTAGGTGTTTTGAGCTTTGGACCTGGCTGTGTAGGCAATTTCATTATTTTTTTACCCTTTTTGTCCACTTCTTCTTCATCACTGTTGGCATCCTTTTTCCTCCTATAAATGGGCCACCTTTCTATAGGCTGGTATGTTGGCCTTGTTTCCATTGGCCGAGCACCTTGTTCCTGTACACCCTGACTCAATTCCATGTTTATCTTCTTGGTCCTCAAGGTGCCCATAATTTATTTAAAGTTCCCCATCAAAAATTCAATTTTCTTATGATGTGGACTAAACTCCAACAATGGATCATACTTTGGATCCATTTTGTGCACAATATCTAATAGCTTATCATAAGCTATCCATTTCTCCTTGTTCAACTCCTACCTATTTAGATCAAATTCATTTCTAATCAGGTCCTCAAGAAAGTTGAACTCATGCACAAACTTGTCACCCTTTATTCTCTGTCTAAAAAGGGAAAAGAAGCCCTCAGGATAAAGTTGCCACTTTGAACCACACCTTAAGTGGTAATCATCAAAGAATTTTCCAAAGTGTACCCATCCTCCCTTTGAAAATACAAAATCAGATACCACTGTATAATCTGGGAAAAAGGTTCCCTTACCCCTCCCAGTGAGGTTATCCTCATGGATACAACCTATTTTCCACATAACCTCTAGAAATCCCACTCTTGGTGGCACATTGTATGGCAGTATATGGGGGGTTCCTTGAAAACCGTATACCCTCAAAACAATGCTAACTAGGTATGGAATAATGTCACCCCAGTTATGGTAGACTTTTAATTTTGGCCTCCTCCCCTTCAGTCTGAGGAAATCATGCAATTCCTCAGGGATCTTGGGTACATTCAACATCATTTTGGCCCTCAATCTAGAAGCAAAGAAATTATCAAATTGCACATAACTGGTGCCTTCTTTATTACACCATAAGTCTGCAGTCCATATTTGTATAGACAATCTTTCTCCATCAACAAATTTCCTTAATTCCATCTTCTCATAAAAGAAGTCAGCATTCTTGCATAAGAACATATGCATCAACATAGAATACCAAAAGAATTGAGTTCCTATATCATTCCGCTACAACTTCAACAGCCCTTCATGTATCCTTTCAGTGAAGAAGGAGGAAAAAACATGTCACAGAGAAATTGGGGTGTTGTATTTGCACCCCCATGAACATGTAGGCAATGGGCATCACCGTGCTAGGATTGAAACCTAAAATCGGGCACAATGAATAAAAAGTGGCCAAGAAATGAATTACAAATAAATTTACTCTGAATGGTTCTTGGTCACTAGGGCTAATATGAAATCTTGAACCCCCTACCCTAGCTAGATGAGGTGGAAGCAACTTAGCTCTAAAAAGAGACTTTAATTTTCCATATTCCTACTTCATTTCCTCAAGATTGATAGGAACCAAGTATACACTTGACTCACTCAAATCAAAAAGTTGCTGGACCTCTTCTCTTTTAATGCTCAACAAAACCCTTCCATCATTGTCCCTGATTACTCACATAACAAGGTCATATCTCGTAGCCATGGCCCTAAGCAAATCTATATCAAGGAACACATTTGGCACAACCAACTTCCCCATATCCTACATCTAGCCATTTGAGAAGGGGTGAGGCAAATTCTTCTATCTATACCATAGTCTAAACATCTCGAAACCTATAAGAGGAACACTAGCATCAACTATATTTGAATAATTATATACCAATCCCTCCCCTAGGATTTTTCCTCACATCAGAACTAACCCCTTCTTCCTATCATTTGTTGAAAATGGCAATTGATCCAAGAAATCATCATATAGGTTCCTACTCAAATAATCAATTTGGCTAGAGTGTTGCTTTGGAGGTGTCATCTTGGATAAACTAGGGCTTAATATTTCACACTTCAAATAATTAGGACTAACCAGAAAATGAAATTACAGAATAAAACCCTGCAATTCCCCACAATTCAATCAACCACCCTAAAACATTTATCAACAAGCCCAATAACAAGCATACAGTAAAAAAATTTTCAAATCCAAGTGAAAAATAATCAAGCGACAAAGAAATTAACTCACAGCTTTTGTGTTTGCAGAAATCCCAAATCTTCATTGTAGAAACTCGCAACTTCACTTTTGGCTCTGAGACTACTTTGCAAAATACTTGAATGTTTTGTGATACAATAAAAGTAGGAGAATTGTTTTTATTTTGATCAAATTATGCCAGCAAGTGTCTCATCTACCATTAAAGCTTACTCGCACGCTGTACGAACGACTCCAATCGTATTTGATGCTGATTTAAATATTAGCTATCGATCCGTCAGTTTGATCGAATCATTGAATGGTTGCCTTCAAAACAAGCTGACATAATCGCCAACATGGCAATAAGGGGCCCACCATACCATACGTTGCCAAGGAAATCCACATGGCAGTCACCCGCGATATCAAAATTAGTAAAGACCTTGCAACCTTTGATCACGTGATAGCGGGCAACCGTAGATCCTGATCATCGGTGATACTGTTCCTTCAAAATAATCACTTGCTTTATCATTAACCATCTATCAGATTTTATGCCAAGATTATAAAATCTCCATAGATTTGAAACACGTGCATCTGAAGAACACTTTAGTAACCCGCTGCATAACATATTAAAGCTGTATTAATTTACCAAGGTATTTCCCTTATTCCTTCGGCTTTACCAAATAAGACACATGGTTGTCACCCATGATATTGCAATCAATAAAGACCTTGTGATTTCTAATCACACGATGGTGGGAAACCATTGAAATCAAACGATGATTCATCAATGGTCACACAAACTCATCCCCTTCGGCTTCATCAAATGGGACACGTGGCGCCCGCCCGCGATATTGTGAGTAGCCAAAGCAATGTGGTGGGGTCATCACGGGATGGTGGGGAACGACTGAGATCAAACAACAGTCGATCAATGGTCACACAAATTACACTCTGCAAAATAAAACATTTATTAAAAGAATGAGGGGGACATCACTAGGCGGATGATAAATGATCGACATAAGTTGTTTTAAAACAATGAAACACATGGCCGACCAAGACTTAGGGAAAAATAAAATCCCGCAGAGGAAATAAAATATTAAGACCAAAGGGACCCAACCTTAGATGAAATGATGGGGCATAAGATGTTTTAGAGGCCCTCCAAAAGTAACAACGAAATAGATCCCACCCAAGGCATAAGAAAAACACTAGGATTTTACATGAAAACAAAGCTAAAACCCCAACCTCAGGATTTTCCCAAACACCATGAAAGACCAGAGACATAAGGTATGATAGGAAAGGAAAACAAGGAAAAAAATTTGAAGCTCCATTAGGAAGAGAGATAGAGGGAGTGAGTGAGAGAGAGAGAGAGCTAATAGAGGGAGAGGGGGTAGGAGGGAGAGATTTGAGATAGAGTGATTGAGTGAGTGAGAGAGAGAGACCTAAGAGAGGGAGTGGTGCTAGGAGGGAGACTTGATAGAGAGAGGGAGGGATTGGGAGAGAGATAGAGGGAGACAAGGTTAAGGGTAGAGGGTAGAGGGTTTAAGGGTTTAGGGTTTAAGAGTTAAGGTTTTAGGGTTTAGGGTTTAAGGGTAGAGGGGAGAGACATAGATGGAGTGAGTGAGAGAGAGAGAGACCTGAGAGAGGGAGAATTGTGGGAAATTGAAAATTTTTGTTCTGTAATTTTATATTTTGTTTAGCTTTAGTCTGTCTAAGGTTTGAGATAGCAAGGAAGCCCTTGTTTACTCAAGATGGCACCAACAAAGCAGCATGCCGGCCAGATTGATTATTTAAGTAGAAACCTATATGATGACTTCCTAGATCAATTGCCCTTGTCAACAAATGATAGGAAGGAGGGATTGGTTTTGATGCGAGGAAACACCCTAGGGGAGGGATTAGTGTATAATTGTTCCAACATAGCCTGATGGAACACTAGATCTTTGCTCATGCTTGGGAAACCTTTCACCAAAAGATGCCATGAATGCACCTTACCCAAAGTATGCTTTAGGACCTCCATGCATACAAACACAAGGATTGTCATTTATCATATTGCAACAGTGGTACCTAAGATGATGGTACTACCCTCCCTTGGAAATTTCTCTCTTCTTACAATTGGATACATCATTCCTCCTTTTGATTTTGTCAAAAAGATATGAAATGATTTCTAAGCAATGCATTATTGGGTCAATGAGATCACCAAAAGTATAGGACTTGTCAAATGAAGGTATATTATTGACACCTATCCCTTTTCTATTCACTTGTTAGGACTTAGTAATGACTATCCAAAGATAAAGTGAGATAGTGGCAACAACCATCTATATTATTTATCTCACTGCAATCCATCTCATGGCTATAGTCATGTTGTCACCCAGTGTAGATTTATTTTTTCAAATTCATAGATAACATGAAGACAAACTTGTAGCCTTTAATGGTACTGCTCTTATTCATGACTATGCTATGTTCCCTTGAAGCACCATGATTTATGATGGTTTTTATGTTGAATATCTTCATTAAAACACCCTTGTGCAAGTATATTCCTTCACTATTATAGCCTATTGCTAGAATGGATGATCAATGGTATGAAAAGGTAAAAATACAACTCTTCTTTGCTTCCTTCACTACTTGTTGTTGACTGTTGATTGTTGTTCATATGCACTTGTACCATTGTAATGCTTGATGTCCTACATGAACCTGCATGGATGTCTTGCGTAGACACCTAAAAATGACCTAGGCTTGCAAGCTTCATTTTTACCACTTTCGTCCTACCATAATTGTGACATTTAATTATGTCCTTGGTCCACATTCGACTATTGATTAAATAATTCATAATTATTTAATTAATTCATGTCCTTTTATTCTTCATGATTATTAAATAAATAAATTTTATTTATTTATTAAATACATCATTAATTTTCTAAGTCTTCCCTAATTAAATAAATTTCTTAATTTATTTAATCACCCTTCTTCAATCATTTCTTCCTGATTATTAAATAAATAAGTTTTATTTATTTATTTAATATGTCACTAACTGTCATAATTAAATGAATTGATTAATTTATTTAATTAATTAACTTATCTGCTAAATTAAATAATTATTTCTAATTATTTAATTATCAAAATTAATATTCCTCTCATTTTAAATAAATTAAATTATTTAAAATGTCATTGCATTCTTAACCGTCAGTTCATTTTGGTAAATAATCTAAAAATCGATTATTTATTATTTCACAAAAGTTCACATTTGGAATTAATTTAATTCCAAATTGGTAACTTTCCTCTGGAAGTCAGGTGATTAGGCAGGTTCTTGGTCCTTCCAAAACGGATCTTCAGTCTGGTCTTTATCTTCTTCATTTTTGAAAATCTTTATTTTTAAATTAATTTCCTCATTTATTCTCCACCATTGATTTGATCATCTTAGATGGCATCTTGACCGCTCGATTGATAATTTTTCCCTAACCCTAATTAGGGATTCTTAGATTTAATCTAAGCCTCTCATTTTAGGTCTTAGTCAGAAGTCAATCTCACCCATCCATTCAAAATGGCATTTTCTATAAAATGTTATTTTCCTCTCATTTTTCGATGACACATTCACATTAGATACTTACGCACTTGCGCAGGTAGACTTTTCATAGTAATTGCAGCAATTGTTAGCATATTTCATTGAGTTTTGGCATCTTTAGGCATAGACATTCTTAGTCATTTAGGCATAGTCATAGGCATTAGACTTTGATCAAATCCTTCAAGATTGGTGTAGGACTTCGTCAAGGATTGCTCACACATCAAATCTGAGGGCAACACATCAACCAACAAGGTAGAAGGTACTATGGAGGTAATCATGGAAAATTCAATTAACAGGTATAATTGTTTTATTGTTTAATTTCCTTGGTACTCGATAGGTCTTTGGGTTTTATTGTCTTTCATTGATTTGCTGATAACATTTAATCTAATCTAGAATTTACCCTCAGTTACATTATGATCAATGGTATAAAAAGGTAAAAATACAACTTTGCTTTGCTTCCTTCACTACTTGTTGCTGACTGTTGATTGTTGTTCATATGCACTTGTAACATTGTAATGCTCGATGTCCTACATGAACCTGCATGGATTTCTTGTAGCATAACCTCATAGTTGTTCATATACACTTGTACTATGGCTTTGGCTTCCAAAATGAGACCTCTCCTGAATCATAACTACTTAATTGTCATTTGTAACTTTTTTTTTCTTGTATGCAATCATGATCCACGTTGGATCAATCATGATGACCAAAACCCCTACATGAAAGGTTATGAGCATAGAAATTGTATCTCAATCACATGATATGAGGGTTCCATTGATATCATAAACCTCTTGTAATGACATGTTTTCAATAGGCATATTATCTATGTCAACTAGAGTTGATGTTTCTTGAATGTCTTTTCCTTTTATGCCTTTCCTTAAAACATCATGCATTGAATGTTATCTGGCAACTTGTTCACCTAATGTTTGATTGTGAAGGCCTTGAATTGAACCTTGTGCAACTTTAGATTTTGTTTTTGTTGTTGTCCTTCATGAGACCATTGTAGAACGCATTGTTGGTTGTCCTTATCAATGACAATGACCTTTACCTATTGCATTCACTTTCACCAATACACCCATGAATGAATAATATCAATCCCCTTTGCCTCCTGTAGCTCTTGCAAAGGTGTTGTACTTGTACTTGTATCATGACCTTGATTCAACAATTTCTCTTCTTTTGTTATGTGTAATAAATACAAATAGTCTCCTCATTTTATCTTTATTGGATAGCCACCTATCACATATGTGGGTGACCTAACAACTCACCTTCCTATGAGATGTGTGATTGTCCAATAGGATTATGGTGAGAGGGGCTTGTCAACAACTTGAAATGCTTCCTCATTATTTAAAAGATGCATAATTGAACTTGATGCATCTATGAAGTCACTTCCTTTATAAACAGATCATGGATCTTCTTAAGAAGATTGGAGGACATATCAACACAGTATGTTGCATCTTTTGAATATGTCCTTTCTTGTCATGTCTTATGTTCCTTTCTTGTCCTGTCTTATGTTACTAGTCTTTTATGGTGTTGGGGTTTTTTCTTTGATTGAATCCCTCTATCTCTCTCCCCTCTACCCATAACCCTAAACCCTCAACACTTAACCCTTAAACTCCAAACCCTTAAACCCTCTACCCTCTACCCTCTCTCTCTCTCTCTCTCTCTCTCTCTCTCTCTCTCTCTCTCTCTCTCTCTCCTCTAATTATCTCCCTCCTACTCCCCCTCTCCCCTCTCT
>VDFB02281492.1:966516833-966738731 GCA_007258455.2 Sequoia sempervirens
CCACTCCCTCCCTCTCTCTTTCACTAAATCCCTCTATCTCTCTCCCCTCTACCTATTGGTTTTTTTTACTGTAACTAGGTTGGTCTTCTAATTTACCTATGGAATTGCCAATTCCAATCAAGGGCAGCTCAAAGGACTTGGACCAATTGACGAGGATTTTAAAGACCTCCTACACTTTGGGCTCTGCAAGACCTGGGAGGGTGATCCCTTAATGTGTTTACAACCTCTGCACCATTATCGTAAACACCATTAACAACAACAAATAATCTCATTTAATAGCTCAACATAATAGCATAATATTGAATAGAATTGGTTGTTCATTAGTAATATCAACTATTTAGAGCTTGAGATAACAACACATTCCACAATGTAAAATAGTGATTGATTTGCAATTTGTAGCAAGCATTAGGTAAAGAAAAACAAAATATTGAACCATAAAAATTAGTACAACTTACATCAGTGCCATATATCCATTGAGGGAGTCAAATTCATAAACATCTAAGGGTTTGTGACAGATTTAACACATAACATATAAGATCCTTGAGAACATTGCTTTACAATTTCATCAACATGTATTCTAACTCAATACTACTTATCAAATCCTTATACAGAACATATCCACTGACAATCCCCATTTAAGATGTTTTGAATGATTTGTGATACCAAAAGTAGAAGAATAGTTTATTTATTTCTATCAAACCATGGTAGTAGATGTCATGGCCACCATTAAAGCTTACTTGCACTCTGCACTAATGGCTCTAATCACATTTGATGCAGATTCAAATATTAGACATCGATCATTCACCTTGGTGAGATCATCAGACGACTACCTTCAAAGCAAACTCACATAGTCTCCATCATGGCAATAAGGGGCCCACCATACTACTCGTTGCCAAGGAGATCGACGTGGCGCCCACCCATGATATCGTAATCAATAAAGACCTCACAACTTTTGATCACGTGATGGAAGGCATTTGTGGATCTCAACCATCGACAATCATGTTCGTTCAACATAGTCGCCAACCTTGTTATTAACCATCGAGCACCTTTCTACCGAGATTATAACATCTCCATTGATTTAAAACACGTGCATCTTATAACTGCTTTAGTAACCCACAACATAATGTATTAAAGACGCATCAAAGTATTTATCATTCCTTCGGCTTCACCAGATGAGACACGTGGTGCTCGCCTATGATATCACGATCAACAAAGGCAGTGTTGTGGGGTCATTGCGGGATGGCGAGGAACAACTAAGATCACATGACGATTGATCTATGGCCATGCAAACTTGTCCCTCTGCAAAATGAAAACATTTATTAGGGGAGAGGGCCTAGTAGTCGTGTAGGGTCCAATAGTTGTGCACTCAATCGTGATGATAATACCCAGTCTTACCACATATTTATACTATATATTGTAAATAAAGAAAAAACCAAATGTTGATAAAAAATGGACCCATACTTGAACACATGAGAACCTCTAAATGTTATATGAAAAAAACATAAATACATTCATGAAGAAGTGAAATAAGTATTTTTTTGTTTCAAATAAAATATCATAACTCTCCACTATAAGTATATCATTTAAAAAATAGAATGCTCATTTAATAAAATAAGACACTCATTTAAACAAGTATTGTTATCATAGTGAAAAAACATTGTTCTTATGTGTACAACAATTGGGGTAGCAATGTACAAGCATTGGATAATTTTATATTAATAGTTTTTCCTATCAAAAATATAAAAGGTGAGCACAATAAATAACATGTATTTTCCCATTAAATGTGAATGATTTTCAAAAAGTTTTAGTGTTCAACTTATATTGGTCCATTTTTGTTCAATATAAGTTGTATTTTAAATAATTATGTGCTGTTTTTATAACAACAAATAGATTTTTTGTGTTCAACTATTAGTCCATATGTGTTGAATATAAAAGGTAGAGATATCAAATATTTATGGTTATCAATAAGTACTTGGTCCACTTAGGTTGTATATTAATTTTAATTTAAATAAAAATATCATATTCTACAAGCAACAAATGATATTTTTTTGGTTCAACTATTGGGGGTTCCATGATTAAGTTTTGGTCGAACCTTTAAAAGTAAAATTTTAGACACTTCTCAAAATATCTACGATGTGGCGAGTTGCATGATGAGTCGCCTCCAAACCTTAGTTATAGATAAATAAGAGACCAATCTACATTTCAAAAAAAAAATGAAGGTTCTACTATATTCCAGTCAATTGCTACATGCTGAGAAAGTTAGCCTGCATGACTACTGGGCCCTCTCCCCTAAAGGAATAAGGGGACATCACTAGGCTGATGACAAACAATGACATAGTTTTTTTAATGAGGGAACACGGGACCAAAAAAAGACTTAGAAAAAATAAATTCAGGCGAAGGAAATAAAATGATAAAACAAAAGGGGGCCTAGCCTAGACGAATCAATGGGGCTTAAGTCATTTTAAAACCTTCCCAAATAGTAACAGCCAAATAGATCCCATCCAAGGTGTAAGATGAACACTAGGGTTTTACATGAAGACAAAGATAAAACCCCAACCTTAGGATTTTCCCAAACACCATAGATGACCAGAGACACAAGGCAGGATAAAATAGAACACAGAGAAAAAAACTTTGAAGTTCCATCACTACCCATAACCTAAACCTAAGCCATTAACCCCTTGACCCATAGAAACCCTCACCACCCTCTCTCTCTCTCTCAAGTCTCTCCCAGGTACCCCTCTCCCTCTCTCTCTATCTCTCTCTCTCTCTCTCTCTCTCTCTCTCTCTCTCTCCACTCTACCCTAAACCTAAACCCTAAACCGCAAGCCCTTAAACTCTAGAAGCCCATAAACCCTCTACCTCTACATTTAACCCTCTACCCTTATCTCTCTCCTCCCTCCCTCTTTTCCCTCTCTGAGTCTGCCTCCTGCCCCCTCTCTCCTCTCTCAGGTCTCTCTCTCTGCCTCCACTCCTCTTATCTCCTCCCTCTACCCTTAGCCCTCTACCTTCTACCCTCTACCTTAACCCTCGTGCTCTCTATCTCTCTCCCACTCCTCCCTCTCTCTCACTAAATCCCTCTATCTCTCTCCCTTCTACCCATAACCCTAAACCCTTAACCCTAAACCCTTAAACCCTCTACCCTCTACCCTTAACCTTGTATCCCTCTATCTCTCTCCCACTCCCTCCCTCTATCTCTATCAAGTCTCTCCCTCCTAGCACCACTCCCTCTATCAGGTCTCTCTCTCTCACTCACTCACTGAGTCACTCTATGTCAAGTCTCTCCCTCCTACCCCCTCTCCCTCTCTTAGGTCTCTCTCTCTCTCACTCACTCCCTCTATCTCTCTTCCCTCTACCCTTAACCCGAAACCCTAAACCTTTAACCCTTAAACCATCTACCCTCTACCCTTAACCCCCCCTCCCTCTATCTCTCTTCCACTCCCTCCATCTCTCTCTCTCTCAATTCTCTCCATCCTACCCCCTCTCCCTCTCTTAGGTCTCTTTCTCACTCACTCACTCCCTCTATCTCTCTCCCCTTAACCCTTAAACCCTCTACCCTCTACCCTTACCCCTCCCTTCCTTTATCTCTCTCTCTCTCAAGTCTCTCCCTCCTAACACCACTCCCTCTCTCAGGTCTCTCTCTCTCTCTCTCACTCACTCAATCTCAAGTCTCTCCCTCCTGCCCCTTCTCCCTCTCTTAGGTCTTTCTCTCACTCACTCACTCCCTATATCTCTCTCCCCTCCACCCTTAACCGTAAACCCTTAAACCATCTACCCTCTACCCTTAACCCTCCCTCCCTCTATCTCTCTCCCACTCCCTCCCTCTCTCTCTCTCAAGTATCTTTAATATCCTACCCCCTCTCCCTCTCTTATGTCTCTCTCTCACTCCTCCTCTATCTCTCTCATAACCTGGCCTTAACCCTTAAAACCCTCCTACCCTCTACCTTAACCCTCCCTTCCTTTATCTCTCTCTCTCTCTCTCTCTCTCAAGTCTCTCCTCTAGCACCACTCCTCTCTCAGTCTATCTCTCCTCCTCCTCCACTCACTCTATCTCAAGTCTCTCCCTCCCTGCCCCTTGCCTCCCTCTCTTAGGTCTTTCTCTGCTCCTCCTCCCTCTGTCTCTCTCCCTTCTCCCATAACCCTAAGCCCTTAAACCATCCCCTGCCCTCTACCCTTCAGCCCTCCCTCCCTCTATCTCTCCCCCCACTCCTCCTCTCTCTTTCTCCAGTATCTTCAATATCCCTGCCCCCTCTCCCTCTCTTAGGTCTCCTCTCTCACTCCTCCCTCCCTCTATCTCTCTCCCTTAACCTAAACCTAAACCTAGAGCCCTTAGGCAAACCATCCTACCCTCTACCCTTTACCCTCCCTTCCTTTATATATATCTCTCTCTCAGTCTCTCCCTCCTAGCACCATTCCCTCTCTGAGGTCTCTCTCTCACTCACTCACTCACTCACTCTATCTCAAGTTTCTCCCTCCTACCCCTTCTCCCTCTCTTGGGTCTTTCTCTCACTCACTCACTCCTCTATCTCTCTCCCCTCCACCCTTTACCCTAAACCCTTTAACCATCTACCCTCTACCCTTAACCCTCCCTTTCTCTCTCCCACTCCCTCAAGGAATATTGTAGGGTTTGTAAATAGTACATGACCTGGATCAACAAATAAGCAACCCAATTGCATATTTGAGGTGCGCGAGGGAAAATTTGTATGTGCGATAAAATCAATAACTGTAGGGGAAGAGTTGCTAATCGATTACAATTTGAATCACTTAGTTACAAACATAGTTACTATGGGGGTTGTACGCACTATGTACCATTTTACCCAACCTCCAATTAATGACTCCAATATACCTTTTTATTCTTCTGTTTTTTTTCGTAAGTCTATTGGTTTCATTTTGGTAATGTTTTTTTATATTTATTTTTTGTCACAGCGGGACATTAATTGTATGAAGAAGGCTCCAGCCCAGAGCACAGATCGTGATTTATCTTTAGACATTTCTACCCGACAGGTTTACCTCATTGTAATTGTACAAATTAGATATTAGCAAATTTTTTTATTATTATGTTATTTTGATAAGTTTATTGGGTTAATTTTGATAATGTTTTTAATATTCTTGTTGCAGTTGACTGATCGGGGAAAGGCACTAGTAGTAGATGAGAGCATCCATAGGGAGGTGCAATCAATATTATGTGATGATGACATCACTTATTCAACAAACCCTCTCGATATGATAAGGAGGACCCCAAAAAAATGCAATGAAGAAATCCTTAAGTTGTTATTCATAGTGCCTCAAATAGATGAGATAAGAGAGAGGGTTAAAATATTGACTAAGAGATCAAAAACTTGCAAGTAAGTTGTCATGAGGTCCTTAATTATAACATAAGTTCATTCATGGTTTTATATTTTGTACTCTTTTATGTCATGAACTAAAATATATGTTTTTTTTATAGGATTTTTTGTGTCCTCATGATGCTCCTGGCCATGATTAGGGTACTGCAAGTGCTACCCGAGGGGTAGGGGTTGGTATAAGTGTCCATCCTGATCTTCCTATGCATACATCACAACATCTGACCCCATCATCTATGTCTATATTGTCGTCTGAAATGTCGGCAACACATACCATGTAGGCATCCATTAGTGCACCCTCTGGCAGTGAACACATGCCAGAATATGTGTCACATGTACGGTGCAGAGGCCACTAGTACTGGTGATATTTTAGCAGCATTTCCTAGATCTTCCCGTATTACTAGTACGGGAATATTGTTGGTCACATTTGTGGTGACCGAGGATTTAGTTCCCATAAAGATAGAGAAGGTCCCAGTACTTTAAAATGTTTTAATTATTATTATATATAATCCAATTGAAATTTACTTATTGATCACTCTTTTTAGACTATTGATCCCATGATCATTTTTTAGGAAATAATGTTTTTTATAAACATCTAAGTGATATTACATTGGAGCTCTTCGGGCCCACCATACATACATGATGGAATTCCCAAAAGCAAGATTTAAAAGATGAGCTCATTAGCCGTTTAGTTGTGCTCTTCGGTGATAAAACATTCAACTGAACCAAGGTCTTTAAGAAAGTTGGTACTTATCTAAAGTATGTGAGGGACCAATATAGGTCACATTTAGAGAAGAACAAAAATTATGAGCGTCCCCATGATTCCGGGGAGAGTGGAAGGACTTGGTGTCGGATGGAAAGGAGAAGGCTGAAAATAAAAAAGGAAAGACACCACCAAGGAAGGTGTGTGATACTATCAACAATGTAATTATGTACTGATTACTCTTTCTTTTTACATAATCTAATGTATTTCAAACTTTTCATAGGCTGCTTGACACATTGAAGGAAACAATGGCAAGACTAGAAAAACATGGGTAGCACAAACTTGGCTCTGGTGGTTATATGAAATTAGCCGCACGAATTGTATGTATCAATAAATGAAATATTGTATCAAATAATAAATTGAAAATAATTTTGGTTTTATCACACCATAGAAGAAAAATTCATGATCTTATGCAAAATGTGGGGCTCTGAATTCAATGGGTTCCCACAGAAGATGACCGGTGCCTTCTGGCAAGGCTTCTGAGCTGTGGCTGAACGCCTAAGAGTCTTGACTAGGAAAACACAATCTTCCAGCATCCAACACGTGGTAAATAAACTCAATAAATTTTATTTAAAATTGAATACTTGTGCAATCTATTCAATATTAATTTCCACCATAAAGTAATTACATGCCTATTTTTAAAAGAAATTCAAGCAATGGTAATACTACACATGGCATTGGAATGCAGCCTGGTGAGGTGGAGCACAACCTAGGATGAGGTCATGGTGTGCATCCCGGTACTTTAGAGCATGTAGAGTGTGATCAGCTTGTTGAGCATGGTGGGATAGAGATGACAAGAGCATGATGTGGCCCCATCAGGTAAATAGGACCACTCTAAAGTTCTTTTAAACATATTTAATTGCAATTGGTGTATTAATTAATGTAACCTTTCGTGTTTCAACTTTAGAGCATGTAGAGCATGATCAACGTGTTGAGCATGATTAGGCTAGAGAATATTAGGAACATGATGTTGCCCCATCAGGTAAAGAGGACCATTCTCATGTTCTCTTAAACATATTTAATTTCAATTGGTGTATTAATTAATGCAACCTTTTGTGTTTCAATTGTAGATTAGGATTTAGAGGGTGTTTAGCATTTTGAGCATGAGTCTATAACAGAAGTTTAGGAACATGATGTGGACCCATCAGGTAAAGAGAACCACTCTAATGTTCTTTTAATTAATGAAATACTTGTAACAATAATAATAAAACATATCAGTTTAACATTTCTTTGTTATTGCAGCAGACCCCCCTTGTATACATCCACGTCATGAGCAGATGACTAGGCGTACATTAAGATCACGAGCAGAGGTCAACAACTAAAGGGGGATAGATTATTTAGAAAATGATACTCCACTTCAGATTTTTTTAGCTTTAAAAAGAAACAAAAAAAAAGTGATTGTAATCATATCATGACAACCATATTTTTGATAATATGTAAAAACTGAAAGAATGAGTATTATATGTTAATGAATGAATGTGAATATGTTAATTAATGAATGTTATATGTTAATGAATGAATGTTATATGTTATTAATGGATGAATGAATAAATGTTATATGTTATTAATGGATGAATGAATGATTAATGTTATATGATTGGGTATGGGGAATTGAGAGTGATGTGAGGGGGGGGAGGGGCCAAATGAGCTTCCACCATCACGTGGTTGGCCCTGTTAAGTAGAGAATATTAAACTATTCTTGAAACAAAGAGAAGCTCAATAAGGTAATGCACTTTTCAATATAAGAAATGCATCGTTTGAAGCATCAAACCAATATGCAAAGATGAAAGAAAGTGCTAACTTTTCACTATGGTGGCAGAAAAATGATTCTTTATACCCTGAATCCATGCTCTGCATCATAATTTGAAGTTGTTTCCATTCCAATGTTCTGAGTTTAGTTTGTTTGTATGGCTTTGTATGAATATCACATTGTGTTGTGTGTGGATTTGGTTTCAAAGCTCTGTTTCTTTTGTTTTTAGTGGTGACATAACTCTAAAATTTGACTTTTGTGCATAACAGGTTAGTGGAAAAATTGATGCTCTCAAGGGTTTAGAGGCTGATTGAGATAGATACAGATATTTGGATCTTGTTGTTGATGGGAGGCTTTCCACTTAACCATGAAATTTTGTATCATCTGCAGGTATGCAAAGTTTTTCTACATACATTCATTCTTGATCATAAATGTTCTAAATGATATTAATGCTTCAAACTTAAGATTCGTTTCATTGTTATAATGATCAAAATGTTATACTTTTCTATACATTCAAGCATTCTCTTTCCCCCTACCCTTTTCTCTCTCCCCCCTCCTTTTAAGAATTTTCTTTGTCATAAAAGATTCACATTTATATCTCATTTACACAAATTTATTTGAAGCGCTAGGAGTGAATAAAGATATGTAAAAGATGATGGATTATATCTAAACAAAAACTTTCCATCTTATAGCTAATTAAATCCTTAATATTTGAATAGTTTAGAGCTCGAATAATGCTTGTATATGCATGTGTAGCAATAAGGGAGCCTATATGAAGATTGAAATTTAAAACATCACTTTGGTATTTTTCCTTAGGTAGTGAAATGATATTTTGAGTAATACAAACCTACACACACATTGATATTTTTTGGCATTGCATTGAGGAAATTTTTTTCTCTTATACCTACCCTCGACTAGACATGGAGGTATATAATATTGGTTTCTGGGTTTATTCTATAAGTAGTTAATTTCACAGAGGAAGACTAAATAATTCTTAATGTCCTATGTCAGGTGTGAAAGCATATGAATCACTTGCTGAAGGCACCATTTTGTATTCATCTAAAAATGGGTTTGTTTTTTTTTTTATGTTTCTTGCATGTGTTTTTTTTAGGCTCTAGAGATGTGGCTCGACTCATTCCTTTGCACTTTTCATCTATTTTGATGATTATAGTAGATTTTCCTCATAATTTTTCATGTAGATCTATTTGTAACCTTATTTTCTACCAATCAATTTGTAAACCAGTCACATATTAAGGACCATTTCACTAACTTGTTGTCATCCATTACTTCATATGTTGTAGGTTATGTATGTGTGCCAATAAATCTTGATGATTGCAAGAACTTTAATCCTACAAGTGTACCCAATATTTCTCAAGTAAAAGTCTTACCTTATTTTATAGTACTTTAAATGGTTAATTGAAGGTGCTTCTTTAGACATGAGATAGTTGAACCCTGGATTAAAATATGGTATTAGATGGGTAGTATAATGATAAAACTGAGTTCCATTGAACACAAATTATGAACTTAATTTACTGGACTATGAATAGTGTTACAATTATAATTATTTCTCCTTTACCTACCTCTGCATTAATGAAAAAGATAGCATATATTGGAAGTTCATTACATGTCTCATGTATGTGTTAGTATTTTAATTTTGTTTAAATTGTTCAAGAGCTTGATTAGGTCAAGAATATGTTCTACAAGCTATGTTCTCTTGACATTGCTCAACATTTTCCCTACACATTTTCTCTTCAATCCAGACGTTTCTTAACTCCTTCCCTTGTTAGCCCTTGGTTGTTCTCAAGTGTAATGATTTTTCTATGCATCTTGTAGTCTATATGTATGATCAGTCATCTCTTATGAAACATGGATAACCTTTCATGGAATTTTTGTTGTAATTAGACAATTGCCATTGTGAGAATAATCATTTAATTTATATGGAAGTAAGTCCTTTTCATATTATTTGACTTGGTATTGTAAACTTGTCTAAGTTGCAGGGTTCTCTCAGGGGGAACAATAGAACTGTGATGATAGGTAGAGTTGTACAACACCATAAATCATTTGGCATTATCAATATATTGCTTATAGAATACTCTGTGCAAGTAAAATGGAATATGCAATGACAATTGGTCTCAAATTCAAATCTGAATATAAGTACATTATACACAAGAAGATGGTATCTATTCTATGATTTAAAGAACCCAAAAATAAGAAAATTAATAGGTTCCATTTTTTTACTTGCTCTTAGACACTTGTTTAATCAGCGAGATCCTAAGAATGTCTTGCTAATAACCAGTAGTGTTCAAAATTCCTGAAGAGGACAGATCGGTGTGACATTGGATCTGTCTTGCCGATGGAAGTCATCGACAAGACATGGACTATCGGAGTGAGTTTTCTATCCTATGTTGATGATTGATCTCTCATCAATGGGTTGGCTTCGGTGGTCATCGCCAAGAGTCTCCACGATGGTACATTTCAACAAATATTTTTTTTAAAAAAAATTGCATTGTTTCGTCGCAATTTCGATGAAACCCACTGACGAATCACTAAAAAGGTCTGACGAAGTTGCTATAGCTGTGACAAAGGCTTCATCATAACTCCTTGCCCATTTCATCACAATTTTGACGAAGGCCACCGACTAATCACATAAAAGGTTTGACGAAGTTGCTTAGCTACGACGAAGGCTTTTTCATAACTCCTTGCCCATTCCGTCGCAATTTTGACAAAGGCCACCGACGAATCACATAAAAGGTCCGACGAAGTTGCTTAGCTGTGACAAAGACTTTGTTGTAACTCCTTGCCCATTTCGTTGAAATGGCGATGAGCTTCTGGTGTTTTTTCGACGCTTCAGAAGAGCCATTGCAATTCGTCGGTGGATACATGAAATTTTCGTCGATATTCTAACAAACATTCGAGTCATTTTATGATGTCGATGATTGACGAATCTGCACTATTATTTTGACATTTAATTCATCATCATAATTTTGATGAAAAAATATCGACGAAATTTTTTTCATCAATTCGTCGATTTTTCGACAAATGTTTGTCAAACAACCGACAAACGTTCATCAGAAAATGGAGTGAAATTTAGTAGTGAGCGTTGCTTTGGAATGAAGGTATGAATGAGACTGGGGGCATAATCCCAAGAGTTTTCTCCATAATGGTATTTACATTATAGTTGGAAGGGAGTTTAGCCACTTTTTCCAATTCTAGCATGTATTGTGAAGGATTGAGCCTCATCATGGCATTGTCAATTTTGTTGTTTTCAGGATTTTGGACCATTTCAATAATTTCATCTTGAGTCATCCCTGGAACATTGTTGGTGATGTCCTCCACTTGGCCACCTTCCTCTTGAGGATCTTATGGAAGTGGAGGAAGATTGAGTGGGGGATTGCTAGATCCAATGGGATTAATTTTGGGTGTGGTTTGACTCAATTCACTTGAAGTGGATGTTTCTTTGTTCATTTCCATGTTCTTGTGTTGAGATCTAGTTTGGACCATAAAATAAGGATCAATTTTAAGGAATGTGGGAGGTGAACCTCTAACTCCTTGGATTGATCTAAACTTTAGGTAAAAAAGAGAAAGTCTAAGATATTAAGGATCAAAGGATTGGTGATGAGATTGTGAAAGATGGATGATTGTGAATGATTTAAACTCTTAGAAACCTTGAAGGAGATACTAGACTTTAGGACTTTTTGGATTGATTTTGGATCTTGATTTTGGTTTGGTTTGATTTTATATTGATTGGATTTGGTTTGGATAATGAACTCATAAACTCTAAAAGGTTGGATGTTGTCCTAGAGTAAAATTTTCCACAAGAGGATAATTTAACTAAGTGTGTAAAGAAGGATCCATCTACACACACCTAGTCAAACAAGATGATTTTGATTTGTTGCAAGAGGATTTGCCCAAAGTCTAGTATGAAGGATTTTTTTAAGATTTCCAAGGGCAATTTGTGAGATGTACTTTGATTTTTATGTTTGAGGATGGATGAGAGTGTTGATTTTGATCCTAAGAGACTTAGAGAGACTTTTTTTAGTAGACCTAGGTGTTGAAGAACATGCTATACTTTCTATGTGAGATACTCAAACCTTTGAAAAATTCTTGGATTTTGATAATAGTAAAATGAATAGAAATTGGGATTGTTCTTGGATACGCGTTTGTAAAATTTGAAGATCAATCTTTCTCTAAATTCATAAAGCATAGATAAACATTTCTTGAGAGCTTTTTGACTAATAATTTTAGACTTTTCTTTTTGGGAAATCATTTGAAAGAACACATGTGTGGGATCCAATTGTTTCTCTATCTTTGCTTAATGAGTTCTTTTTACCACAAACACTTTCTTGCCTTAGCTTTTCAAACTAAATGTTTAATGTCCCAGTTTCTTCTTATCCCACAAGGTCCATTATGTGGAAATCAAGGAAATCAAGGCAATGGTTCCCTAATGTTGACTTTAGTGAGAGAAAATTGAGATATAAATCCAAATGCTTAGAAGCCTCTAAGGATATAATCCCTAGGGCAAGCAATAGCACTTGGATTTCTTTAACTTAGGTATTTTCTTCCTATAAAGAGTTTAAAGTTTGATGATCATGGTTGAATGTTTATTTTCCAATTTTTTAGATCCAAGCAAAGTGTTTTGATTCCAAAATGATGCACAACCCTAGGATAGAAAGAGACAATATTTGTTGAATCCCCACTTGGATAAATCCAGCTGCACTTATTCAAAGAAGATGAATAGAAGCTTTACCAAACTGGCTCCCCTCCATGATACACACTTCTCAGGTCAGCCAAGCTTCAGTTCTCATGAATCTCCCATGATGAAATTCTCATCTCTACAAAGAACCGCAAAAATGTGAGGCAGCTTCAGAGGTTTGACCTCTTGTACCAACAAATAGAAAGGGATTTTGGCTTTTACACAAATTGGTTCTTAGTCAGGGTGATCAGGGACATGGCACCTTGTGAGCATCTAGCAAGCCACTAAAGGCTTTAATCGATCCTACTAGGGGTGCTTATACTTTTTAAGGTAGTACCCCATTCTGAAAGACACTGTATGGCTAAGGCGTACATACCATGAGGACTTGACAGTTTAGTCTTATCCATTTGTATATTGGCCCGAGTGAAAAACTGGTTGGAGTCACCTTCGAGTTCTCCTTTCAGATGTGTCTCTTAGGTAGGTCCCTCTAAAGGTAAACAAAAGCAAGCAAGTACATCTATAGTTCGATCAATATTTGTTTACGTGAACAAAAGGAGAACACATGTGATATACCTAACTCACACTAGCAAGATTTTTTTCAATTTTAGGAGCCCAAATTGAAGTGTGGAGGAAATCTTTTATACAACTTAATATCACCAAAATAATTTTGATTCTCAAGATCTTCGTGAAATGCGAGAGAAGTGCATATACCTTTTAAATGATATTACTTTGTAAAAGAGATTACAAAACACAAAATACACATGTTCATTTTAACTCCAAAAGATATAATAGATTATTTTTAAGCACCAAGATGAAGTGTGAAGTTTTCTTGTTCAATTTTTAGTTCCCAAAACCAACTCTAGTAAGTTCCAAAAGTTCTTTTTAATCCCTTATATTGTTCTTTTTAAAACCCAAATGAAAATTATTTTGAGTCCCAAAACTTGAAGACAACAAAAGCCTTTAAATGGGATTATAATTGCTCCCAAAGTGTTTAAAAACACTTGATACAATCGAAAGAAGATGCCATAAGAAATGTTCTCCTTGCTTCCTCTTTTTCCTCTTGATCACTTCAACCTACAAAAACTAGTTAATCCACAGAAAATGGATAAGTTGACTTTTACCCCACCCCAGTGGTGTAATCCACAAAGGTGTCGTAGTTTGAAGAGGTCTAGTGGCACTCTGTTGAGAAACAGAGACTGCGATTGCGTCACTATTTCACCCAACAACACACTTTGGAGTTTGGTTGTTCTGGGCTTAGGAAAATGATAGAAGCATCATAGTTTGGAGCATAGACAGGGTCGCTAAATAGTGACACTAAAATGATAGCGGCACTATTTGACCTTTGCAATGTTGTTTCCTATAGACGCAATAAAATTTGAAAAACAATAGAATTTTGGAAAAAAAACTTGTTAATTTCTCAAGATTTGCCCTCCTTCTAGCACCAAAATGTGAATGGTAGCTCTAGACCTATATAAACATGAAAAAACAACACGATGTTAGTCAATTATATAAATCTAAACTAACATTCCCCATAAGATTCATTTGAAGCATAATGAATAAGAAATCAACTAAAGAAATCAAGTAAAAGCAATCTAAATCCTATTCAAATGCTCAAACCCTCAATCCCATGGGGAATTGGTGCTATTTTGATATGGAAAAAATCCCTTTCCCAATTCCTTGCAAGCTTTGATGATGAACAATGGTGCTCCTTGATGAAGTTTGCAATAACTTAGCTATGGTGATGAGAAACTATGAAAACATTGATAAAATGATGATGAACTTGCTCCAAATCTGTAGATAATGATATTGACTCAAGTTGTGGATGCAAAATTAGTAAAAGAACTCTCCATTTATAGGAAAGAAGGATGGAAGAATGAGAAAAAGGGATGAATGCGGGACTAAACTTGACCCAATGTCATTGTGTCACTTGTCAACATGCTATTGAAGAGAGGTGGAGCACATTTTGATGAATGTGCAAATAAATGCTATTAGGTGGAAATTTGAAATTTGAAAGGTGGCTTGTGAAGGAAGATGTGGAAGAGAAGTTAATGACACATGGCTCAAGAAAAAAGGACTTTTAAGAGGCTCAAATGCCATGTTCAAGGATAAGTCCTTTTAGGAGGGAGATTTCAAAATGAGGGAATATTCCAACTTGATGCCCTTTTGAATGAAAATAGATGAATTTATAAATCAATTAAATTGATTTACTTGTAAAAGTTGCAAAATCTAGAGGATTTGATGGATTATTGTTAGATTTAATTAGGATTTAATTAACTTGGAGATTAGTTGATTTGACATTTGACTTAGATTTTTGGATTTATTTAAATCAAATGGGAGGAATAATGAATACTAGATTTTAATTAAATAAATTTTGATTTATGTAATTAAAAGGGATGATGTTAGACTTAAATCAAATAAAGGTTAGTTTATTTAATTTAAAGGAGATGAAATATGATTTAATCAAATAGAGGGATTTATTTAATTAAAAGAGGACCATTAGGATTAACTAAAAAAAAATGATTTATTTAATTAATAGAAGATGATGATTTAATCGAATAAAGTGAATTTATTTAATTAAAAGAAGAATTTAATCAAATAAAGATTATTTGATTAAACGGTTAGTAAAGGAGTGATTTAGGCATAACTGATGTTAGTAAATCAAGATCAGGTGCATGAGATCAATCATTATAATTTACTCGTCTACAAAAAGCATAAAGGATCTTTCACCTTATAGAATTCTCACTCTTATAGGACCATAGAGATCTATATGAATTAAATCCAGTAGTCCAGTGGTAGATTATTCCTTTGATCTAAAGTTGTTTCTCACTTTTTTTTGTAAATTGACAATTCCTTCAAATAGCATTAACAGGCTTTGTAATCCTTGGTAAATATATCATGGCTTGCACTACACTAATCCTTTCCAGGATATCAAAATTTATATGACACATTATCTAGTGCCATAACCAACTGTCATTAACTTGAGTCATATAGCAATGTCCACCAACACCCTTAAGTTGATATATATTTCCTTCTGACTTCTTTCCTACAACAATCACTATTCTCGATCCTTTCTTGATTTCACATCTCTCATCATCAAATACAATATCATATCCTTTACTACACATTTGTCCAAAGCATAAGATATTATGCATTAAAAACTTAACATAGTGGGAATCATTAGTATTATGCTTTCCATCAAAACTTACTCAACCTATCTTACAAATCCTAGCACCAATATCATCTCCTAAAATAACTAGGCCTCCTTCATATTTTTCAATTTCAACAAACTTACTCTTATCACTAGTCATGTGATGTGAATAGCCACTATCAACAACCCAATAGTTCTTTTCTTGTTTAGCATGAAGAGACAAAAACACCATACCTTCACTCTTTTCTAGAGAATTTTCCTTCACCTGTCTTTCAATATTAGTAGAAGTAGGTTCATCTTTTATAGCCAAGAACAAGCATTCATTTTCATCAAAATCTCCATAATCAAATTCTTCATTAGAAATACTAGCATCCTCATTCACATAATACGCTATGTTGATCTGCTTTCCTTTGTTTTCTTTACTAAATCTTTTTGTTGTTGTTCTTAGCTCTTTCTTGACATCTCGAAGCATAATGACCTATTCCTCCACAACTAAAAAATTTAAAGGGTAACTTACCTTCATACTTACTAGAGCCTTTCTTCATCCTTCTCACAAAGTTAGCTTCTACTTCATCAAGATTTTCTTCATCTATATCTTCATCTCTTGTAGCCTTGAAAGTAGTTTCTAATTTGGATCCATTTCTCAAATTTGGTTTTCTCATCTCATGAGATGTTAGAGTTCCCAATAACCAATCTTTAGTATAAGTCTTGTAATCCACATATTCTTCAATAGCAAATACCTTTTCACTGTATGCATCAGGGAGAGTTCTAATAATCTTCTTCACAATCTTGGATTCATCTACTATAGCACCAATTCCTCGCATTCCACCTACTAGCTCGTCCACTCTCTACATAGGTTTTAATGTTCTCATCTTTAGACATATGCAGAACCTCAAACTATGCCTCCAAATTCTACAACTTTGCTTCTTTGACCTTTTCATCTCCTTTAATCATCTTTTCTAAAGCATCCCAGACTTCATTAGAGATCTTTAGAGTCTAAACTTTAATCAACTTAGAATGTGAAAGACTATTCTTTAGAATAAACTTTTCCTTATTGTTTGATTCCTATGTCTTGATTTCATCAGTTGTACTCAGAACATTAGCAGGATGAGTGTAAGTAGTCTTGTAAGCTTTCTCCACATCATATCCACAATATTATAGATTTCATTCCATCTGTATTTTCTAGATAGAATAATTAGTTTCATCAAACCTAGGATACTCAAAAGTGATGTTTCCAACCATTTTCACACTTGTTTGGGCCTACCTCTCTTTTTTTATCCTTATTTATGCCTTAATTGGTCCTATTTTGCATCCACAAGCCTAATAAATTATATCTTTTTATGGCTAATCCTGACAAACATCAAAGGATAAATGATAATTTAATGATTTTGGTTGTGTCCTTGATTTTTGGACTGGGACTAAAATGCCACTTAGGGTGTCTTTGTCCTCCAAAGGTCTTGGGACCCTCCTTTCAAAAAAATCTCAAAAGGAACCCTTTTGGGGTCGTTTCCCTGAGTTTCAAGCCTTGAGACTAAGATGCCACCTAGGGCATCTTAGTCCTCCTTAAGTTATTTTTAGGATTTAATTTCAAATCTTGGCAGGATTTAGCCTCATTTAATTAATGAATTCATATGTCAACTTGTTGTGGTGTAATTTTAGGATATTAAGCTTGGATAAGTATAAATATAAGGTTCTTGCACTCATTTTTAAAATAAGCATTCATGAGATAATCTAAGCAAGTTTACAAGATTTTCAAGAGAAAATCATCAAGCACTTGGATCCATCATTAAGATTCAAGCATCATGTCAAAGATATTCTTCCATCATGTGTGTTTTCGAGTTAACATTTGTGATGTAGGGTTTTGATTCAAGCAAGAAATTCAAGTCAATATCTATCAAGCATTCAAGCATTCCAAAATCTACATTTAAGCTATCCACTTCACACAGGTTTCTAGATTTCACAATAAGGGTTTGGTGAGTTGCAACATAGCACTTTGTTCATTCATCATTTCTCTTCATTATTTCATTTCATTCTAAGGTTTAATTACCAACAAGGGGTTTGACCAAGAAAAACCCCCATTTACTAACAATCAACAAGTTTTTTCTTCTCTTGTGTGTTTGTGTTTGTAGATTTAAGTTGAAGATCATTTGGAGTGAAAAGTTGCAAAGTTTCATTGCAAAGTTGTCATCTTCACGGAAAGTCACCTATAGGCCAGATCTGGAAGTTTCAATACCTTAGATATGAGAAGAAGGAGTTGCAGACATTGAACCTCAGGATCACATTTTGAAATTGTAGAAATTTAGATTCAGACTAAGAAGACAGTAAGGTCATGTTAGTCCTCCTGGAGGTATTTTGTGAAGATTCTTTTGGATTCTATTTCGACATCCAAAGATTCTACATTTGCCCAGAAAAACAGCCACAGGACTAAGAAGACATTAAGGGAATATTAGTCCTCCCTAGCATATTTTAATAGCATTTTTACATTTCAAGAACCCTTATCACATTTCCAAACTTCCCAAGTACATACATCCTAACTTGTTGTCACTTAATTTTGTCATTTGTACTCATTATTCGGCTTGCATTACTAGGTTTTGTGAGTTGAATATCAAGTTGTCTTTTCCAAGCCTTTGCTTGGTGGTGAACCCTTAGAAGCCTAAGGAATCTTCCTAGGCCTCCCTTATTGAGAATTGACTCACCTTTTGTGTTGATAGTCAATCCAATTTGGGATCCTAGGTTTCCTTGAATGAACCATTCCCCAATAAAAAGGGAAAATTAAGGATTAGGGATTCCTTTCTTGTATTGTGAGTCACTTTTCCCCACAATTTTTCCAACAGTTCATTTTGGTGAACTTGACATTTTGGGCATTCATTTTTTTATTTGGAGTTCACTAAGGTCCTAGATCTAGGTTTCATTCATTCTTGCATTGCATCTTGCATTAATGAAAGTTCATTTAGGGTTTCTCACATTTGCATTAGTGAAAGTGAATATAGGTTGCATTTTTTCTTTCTTGCATCATCTTATCTCTTAGAAAAATTGAAAAAGTGCATTTTCAATCATCCTAATTGCATTTAGGAACATTGTTATTGCATCCAAAATTGAAAACAATTACATTCAACCTTGCATTTAATTTCTTGTCACTAGTCACTTTTTCGTGCATTCATTTGCACAAGTTTTTTTGTTTCTAAACATCAGGTTTCTAAGTAGACAACCTGGGAACACTATTATCAACTTAGATTTTAATATTTTTTTTTTTAAAAATCCTCTATTGGGAGTAAAACTCCCTTACTGTCATCTTGGTCCCTTTGTGGGTTTTTGGCTCAAAATCCTATTTGGGTTGCTTGCTTTATGTTTCAGTTTTTAAAATCTCAGAATTCCTTCAACAGGACCAAGACACCCTTGCTAGCATCTTAGTCCCTCTAGATTTTGAGGTTGCAATTTTTAGGGTTAAACAATGAATTTTTGTGCTTCTACTTGCTTCCATTGGTTATCTGATTCAGTGGATTTATTTTCTATTTCATGCATTTTACTAAATCTAGCTTAAATTGGTTCATTTCATGCATTTCTTAATTCCAAATTTTCATTTGCAACATTTCATTTTCAGATCATTTAAAAGTGTAATCAACAAATTACCTTGTTTGAAATATAAAAATTGCATTATCCTTTTGCATGTTTTCTCAATCATTTTTGCATTTCAAACTTGTAGAACAATCATTACATAATGTTTTCATTGCAAAAGTCTATAGTTGTCATTCTTCATGTTCTATTTTTAGATCTTGTTGAGTGTTATAAGAAAATTTTGTTAAGTGCATATGAATATGAGTTCCTTTGCCCTCTCTTTTTTTTTTATCATTGATCACTCTCCTAGTATCCCTTCTATGAGTAAGGTTAGTCTAGTGAAAGAAACCTTGGGTAATCATAACAATCACATTTTCTATTCTCCTAATATCTCTCCTCCTGGTGGAGAAGATACTTTAGTGTTAGAACAACTCATCAATGAGAGTTTTGAGAACCCTAGTTGTTTCTCTCCTCTTACCTCTCTTATTAGAAAAGTAATTACTAAACAAGAGGATATAACGATAAGTAATCGTGATGCTAACACAACACAACAAGAGACCATTGAAACCTACCTACATTCATCTCCCAACATCTTCCCCTCTTGTGATAATGATGAGGATAAATTGGTGTTAGATAAGAAAATCCTTAAGGTCTATAACAACCCTCTTGATGATCCTTCCCCTACCTATCCTATTTCTGAAGACATTAGGGAACAAAGGAATGAAATTATAAATGATCATGAAAACCATACTTGTCCTTCTCCTAGTATCTCTCCTTGTTGTGAAGAGGATACTTTGATGGATGAAACTCATGAGAATCTTAGTTTTCCCTCTTCATCTAGGGAAATGCTTATTAAGCAAGACAATTCAACCATTGATCATCCCTCTACTTGTGATGAGGTCATTTTGGAAGAACCAATCCTTAAATTTCAAGAAAATTTGGTTTTTCATTCTCCTAAAAACTCTCCTCCTAGAGAGGATATAATGGTACAAGAAAATGACAACAATAGTAATGTGGCTTCCTTAGGGGATGGTAAAAAGGCAATTCTAGATTTCCCTTTATTGGAAATACATCAAACCAAGACCGTCAAGGTTATGAATATGCAAGTTTCCATTAGATCCCACTTGACTAGTGGAACTCCTATATACCCCGTGGGACATCCTAATAATCTCCTAATTCTTTATCTATCTTTCCACAAACCACAAACTCAAAATAAACCTATCCCCATCCTTGAATCACCTACGAACAATGTTTCAAAGAAATCAAATCACAATACCATTGCTCATACATATAACACTAGGAACAATTTTCAACCAAGGAAAACACCTTCAACATCCCTCCCATTTCCTAATCCCATCCTACCTAACCCTATCTTACCAAGCCCTCCTTGTGGAAAGGAGTATGATCTTGTCGAACAACTAAAGAATACTCCCACTAAAATATCATTGTGGGACCTTATCCAAGCCTTCCCTCACTATCATAACATGGTTCAAAATTCCTTAAAACAAGTTCCTATCCCTTCTAATGTGCAACCGAATGACATAGCAACCATGATTCAAGGACTAAATGCTGACATTGTTTTCCACTAGATTGAACTCCCCCCTTTGGAAGTGCAAAAAAAAAATGAAGCATTCATTATAATAGCTATCCATAAGACATTGGGGATTAAGCAAACCCATGACAAGGGCTCAACCCTTAATGTGTGTAGTGTAACCCTTTTGGATAGGCTTGACATGCATAAATAAAAAATTCAACCTAATTCTTTATCTATTAAGGGATTTGACAATGTAGGATAACAACCGCTAGGTGTGATCATTTTACCTATTAAATTTGGAAAGGCCACATTAGAAACATTGATCTATGATGTTATGCCCAACTATATTTCATATAATATTCTTTTAGGAAGGTCATGGATCCATGCACTGAATGGGGTGCCTTCTACTCTATATCGTAAAATGAAATACATCTACAATAACAAAGTGTACACACTCGAAGCTGACCCTAAAAAAAATAGTTGTTTGAACATTGAGAAAGGAAAAGAGAATCCTTTGAAAACACTAACACCAACTACACAAGTGAAACTCATGCAACAGAAAGATAAATAAAAACATATTAAGGAAGTCACGAACCTATTATAAGATGATTGGGGTTCCTTAGAATTTGAACCAACATTCACGAGAGAATACAAGATCATAAAAGAAGAGTCTAAAAAGGGAAAAGAAAAAGTAGTAATGTCAACACAAAATTTGGAAGACCCTTTGAAAGCATCCACCTAAACAGCTTTAGAAGAAACAAATTACAAAAAAAACTTTGATGAAGCTGACTATCAACAACCTTCAAATCCAAAAGAGATGCAAAATATTTATGGAAAAGGTTATGAAATGATGAAACAACTTGGTTATAGTGGAAAAGGATGTGGTGCTAGAGAACCAGGTATATGTGTCCCTATGGAGCCTCGCACACAAGAAAAAACTCATGGTCTTGGTTATTGTCCCTCAAAAGAAATAAACAAGCCTTCACTCAATATCAACACTATTACAAAAGATTCTTCTAAGCTAACTTTAACAATAGTGCATCTTGAACTGATAGACATCAATGCTCCTAATTATTATCCTTTGAAATACATGAAAGAAACAAATAAATCCTTGCTTAACATCAATGTTGAATCATGCAATACACTTACAATTCAAATTCAATAGATTTTACACAAAGAAGAAACAAAATCTTGCAATCTAAAGAGTCTTGTGTAGGTATGACACCTTGTACTAAGCAAGAGATATTTTTGTCACAAAACAAAGCAACATATCCTACTATAGATCAAGAGGGTATCTTGCCAAGACTCCTCCAAGATCATTTGCTATCCCTCCCTCTAAGAACATGAAATAAATTTTACTTATAGAGTTCATGGTCATGTTCCTAATGAATGTAAGGATTTAAGTGATTAAATTCAACATCCTAAGGAGTGTGGTGCTATCTCTTATGTGTAAGCACCTATTTCCTCTAATTGATACTTATTTTCACCTTATTTGGCTCATCCTTGTCCTACACTAATTGGGGGAAAGGGGTTAGGCAACCTTCTACTCATATGCCACTTGTTGTTGTCTCTTGTGGCTAGTTGACCACCTTCCATGTATATGTATGAGCAAGCTTGGGATGTGCATGACATGCCTTAAGTTGGATCACATGTGACATAATGAGTTATACATTTTGGGGGCAACCCCTTCCCTTCTCATGATGTAGCTTATTGGAAACATATGACTTGGCATAGCGCTTTCCAAGTAAGCTCTCATGTTTTCTTCTACTTTAAAGAAATTTCTCATAGTAAGGATGTTAGAAATCACTTTAAAGTGTGGGCATACATCATCACTCATGTTTCATTGTGTAATTTTATTTCTTCTTGTGATGTGTTCCTTTCTTGGCGGTGTCATTTGGTTTGATTTCCTCCAAGAGCATGATATTTTGACTTGTCCTCTCTTGGAAACATTAAGTACAATGTTTCCTAAGATGAGACCTTGCATTTTTACTCTCTTGGAGATGTTAAGCACAATTTTCCCTAAGATGATACCTTGCATAAACTAAGAAAAATACCTTCAAACATCCCTCTTTCTTGTTGCATTGCATTTTTGTACTTTATTAAAGTCATGGAGGTATGACTTTGATATGGTTCCTTGGGGCTCACCTAGTGGAAAACTAGCTTCACTAGCCCTTCTCAGCATGCATTCTTTGTCCTTATCATAGCAATGGGGTATGAATTTGATATGGATCTCTTGGGGCTCACCTAGTGGACAAGTAGCTTCACTAGTCCTGGTGAGTATGCATTTTGTTTGCATAGTGGATAGTGTGTTCCACTTGTAAACCTATTTTGGAAAAATAGCCTAGACCCGGTCCATAGTGCATTGGATGACCAATTGAAGCTTGATCCATTGCATTTTTATTTTTTCTTTTTCCTTTTCCTATCTTTGATGGTGTATTCTTGTGATCTGGTTATGGCTTCATATATCATCTGCAAGTATGTTCCTTTGTGCATATGTTGGTTTTTCATAGGATATTCATCCTGGGGGCTTCATCACCCTCTTAGTTATTATCATCCTATCTTACTAGAATTCAAACATTTGAACCCCTCTTGATTGTGTGGTTTGCTACTTTAGTGTGAGCTTGAAGCAAGTTCATCCTTTCACTAAAGTGGGGGCTGAATGAAGTGTAGGAAAATGCATACCCTTGAATTTTCACACTTGCTTGGGCTCCCCTTGCTTTTTTTGTCCTTATTTATGCCATAATTGGTCCTATTTTGCAGCCACAAGCCTAATAAATTATATATTTTTATGGCTAATCCTGACAAACATCAAAGGATAAATTTAATGATTTTGGTTGTGTCTTGATTTTTGGATTGGGAATAAAACACCACCTAGGGTTTCTTTGTCCTCCAAAGGTATTGGGACCCTCCTTTCAAAAGAATCTTTCAAGGCACCCTTTTTGGAGTCTATGCCCTAAGTTTCAAGCCTTGAGACTAAGACGCCACCTAGGGAATATTAGCCCCCCTCAAGTTATTTTCAGGATTTAATTTCAAATCTTGGCAAGATTTAGCCTCCTTCAATTAATTAATTTTGGGATATTAAGCATGGATAAGTATAAATACAAGCTTCTTTCACTCAATTTCATAAGAAGAATTCATGAGATAATCCAAGCAAGTTTACAAGAGCATTCAAGAGCAAATCATCAAGTATTTGGAGCCATCATCAAGATTCAAGCATCATGTCAAAGATATTATTGCATCATGCATGTTTTTGAGCTAACATTCATGATGTATGGTTTTGATTCAAGCAAGCAATTCAAGTCAAGATCTATCAAGCATTCAAGCATTCCAAGATCTACATTCAAGGTTTGGTGAGTTGCAACTTAGCACTTTGTTTATTCATCATTTCCCTTCATTATTTCATTTCATTCCAAGGTTTAATTACTAACAAGGTGTTTGACCAAGGAAAAACCCCATTTAGTAACAATCAACAAGTTCTTTCTTCTCTTGTGTGTTTGTGTTTTTAGATTTAAGTTAAAGATCATTTGGAGTGCAAAGTTGCAAAGTTGCAAAACAAAGTTGTCATCTTCATGAAAAGTCACCTACATGCAAGATCTGGAAGTTTCAAGACCTAAGATCTGAGAAGGAGTTGCAAATATTGAACCTTAGGATCACATTCCAAAATTGCAAGAATTCAAATCGGGACTAAGAAGACAGTAAGGGCATCTTAGTCCTCCTGGAGGTATGTCCCAGAGATTCTTTTGGATTTTGTTCTGACATCCAAAGATTCTACATTTGCCCTAGAAAATAGCCATGTGACTAAGAAGATAGTAAGATCATCTTAGTCCTCCCTAGCATATTTTGTCAGCATTTTTGCATTTCTAGAACCCTTATCACATTTCCAGACTTCCCAGGTACATACATCCTAACTTCTTGTCACTTAATTTTATCATTTGCACTCATTATTTAGTTTGCATTACTAGGTTTTATGAGTTGAATATCAAGTTGTCTTTTCCAAGCCTTTGCTTTGTGGTGAACCCTTTGAAGCCTAAGGAATCTTCCTAGGTCTCCCTTGTTGAGAATTGACTCACATTTTGTGTTGATAGTCAATCCAATTTGGGATCCTAGGTTTCCTTTAATGAACCATTCCCTAATAAAAATGGAAAATTAAGGATTAGGGATTCATTTCTTGTATTGTGAGTCCCTTTTCCCCACAATTTTTCCAAAGGTTCACCAAGCTATGATACCAATTCTTGAAAAAGACAACTAAGAGGGGTGGCAAATTAGTAGCAACAAATTAAGCCTTTAAATGTTCACAAGAGACTAGATCAATCGCAAATCTTTTACTCTTCTAATATGATTAATTATTAAGTGCAAAAGTAGAAATTGAAAAATATCACACACACACAACACCAAATTTATGTGGAAAAAATAATAAGGGAAAAACCATAGTGAGGATTATCTCACAATATAGAGAATAAAAAAATCGATTACAAAGGCTCATTGCCAGAGAAGGCTCACTACCAAAATAGGACTTACTGTCTAAATCAAGACTCATTATCCAACAAGGGTTAACTACCCAGAGGATTCACTACCACACAGATACAAAAAAGATAGAAGATATTTGTTAGAAAGAGAAGACAATATCAATGCAATAGAGATTTCCACCACAACTCACTCAAAAACTTGTAGACATACATGAATGATAGATTACACCTTCAACTCACTGCATCCAGAAACTCAACAATTAGATTTCACACTGATCTACCAAAACACACTCTTTTTTACATCTATTTCACATTTGTCTTGCTTTATTTCTTTTTATTACTTTTCACCAATATCTCATACTGTATTTATACCATCTTCAACTTTAAAACATATCTAAAGTCAGCCATACACCATTTGCATTTACAAATTCAAATTAGGCTAGTGCCAAAACATTCTAGGGTGGAATTAGAATGAGGGTGATCCAACCACATGCTTCAACACACCTCCATAAGCTTCGATAGTAGTGTTAAACATAATGTCAGCCAAACCAGTGTAAAACACATAGAACAATTAATCACGCACAACCTTAGTGTGATCTAATCCTCCCAGATAACAAAATTAACTTGAAAACATTCCCAACAACTTATCCTGAAAACCACAAGTCATAAGACTTGAACAAGAAGAAATCTGAAGAAACTAGATTTCTCCTGGACCTCAACCAGATACATTGAAAAACACAGTTCATAACTAGTGAACATAACTCACACTGTACAACGATCCAAAATCCCAAAATATGGATATAGCAACTTCCAACAACCATGATCAACATACTTGAACCACACAAAAATAGGAGTAAATCCTAGAGCAAAACCCGAAGCAACCACTAAATTCCTACAACCTTTCTTCATTATAATTTTCTCAATATCCTTGATATATACAACCAATAACCTTTGTCCATGAAATCAATGACAACTACAACTAGTTGGGAACCAGTTAACCTGTTAAGATCAATGACAACACTTTCATACTTGCAACATCTTTGAGGTATTTTTTCAAATTGTTTACCTTGTCTATGCTACCACAATTTGTATTTTCTTGCCATGCATCACCATTACACCACACTTCTTTGAGGAATATTTTAAAATAGCTCACTACCATTTCTATGCTACTACATTTTTCATACATGTCTACCAAAGCATTTTTTCAAACATATATATTCATATCATTGATGCACATCTTTCAAAATCAAAGCATTACTTCACATTGCATAACTAATAACTAGATGTTGATAGATGAAAAAAATTCAATTGCAATCTAGTTTTATTTTAAACTCAACCTATTAAGTGCAGTTATGTAGTTACTTCACATAACCTGTCGATGAACTAGGAGCAGTTAGAAATTGCCTAAATATTTGTCGTGCATTCCATGAGACCACATTTCTTTGAGGCATTTTTTCAAACAACTCACTGCCTTGTATATGGTACCACATTTTTCATACATGTCTACCAAAGCATTTAACGAACAAATCACTACCTTGCTACTATGGCTAAAAGCCTAACACAGGTGCTTTCGAAGAAGCTATGGATGTTTTGAAAAAATATATGCTATCCATGAAATATCGTTGATTACATTGCATTGCACATCTTTCAAACTCAAATCATTACTTCACATTGCATAACTAATACCTAGATGTTGATAGATGACAAAATTTCAATTACAACCAATTTTTTAAAAAATTCAACCTAAGTGCATCTGTTATGCAATTACTTCACATTGTATAGCTAATAACTAGGAGTAACTGCCAATTTCATTTTCTTGTCATTGTATTCCATCTAATTCAATGTTGAATTCTATGTATAACAATGAAAGCTATGATTGAAATGGACTAGCAATGATGAAAATGGACTCGGAAATGCTATCGTGGACCAAATATAGTCATAATGGAAGCTAGGAAATGGTGATAGAAACAATTAGATGATTGTCCTAAAATACAAGGTTCATTACAAATGTCATAGTCTAAGCATTAGAGTATTGTCCTAAAATAACATTACAAATTGATGGCACTCAAGAAATATTGTCTTAGTGTGAAACCCCTCATATACAATACAAAGACTATGTATAGTGGTTATACTATATTTTGGTTGGAAAAATAAGTGTAGGAAAACAATCAAGAAAGAAAAGGTAAAGAAACAAATGGGTCCCGATATTTTCTAAAGGAGAATAGGGTGTGTGTGGGTAAGGAACAATAGGTATATGTGTTTATATTTGTATACATGTACATTATTGTGTTGTCTATAAAAATAGTGTAGAGTGTGCAAGCTATATGAAGTCACCTAAATCAACTTTTCATGTTCTATGTGGCTCTAGAAAAGATGGGTTGGGTAGTTGTAGGACTACTTACAACAAGTAATTTTCATTTATTTGAGTGGCCAATCATATCGATCTTTCAACATCACAACCTCATTTAATCTAATTGTGAGGGGTATTTAATGTGTTTTGAGTTGAAAAATGGTGTCACTTAGGAGTGGTTCCATCAACATGGTATATGAGAAGACTACAACTCTAGGATAAATAAATTTGTTTGTGATTTAAATTTTGTAAGAGTCTAGTGACATTTTTGTTCATGTAGAGAAATAAACAGGTTATTTTCCTTACAAAAAGAAGGTTGTGGCTAGAAGAGTTGTAGAGGTGAGAAATGGTGATTTGAGATAGTAAGATATTGAATGAGAAGGAGAAGACAAACAAAGGATTTTGCAATAGTATATGATGTAAGAAAGGTAAATGGAGCAATAAAAGATATAAGAGGAGTACAAAAGAGGATGGATTTCTTAAAATGCTAAAAGGAAGGAGGGCATGCTCATGAAATGATAGATAATGATAGTGGGGATGAAGGAAGATATGATTTTTTCGTAGTGGATATTTTGAAGAATTTTGAGGTTAAGGTGAAAACTTAAGGGAGACTAAGGTAATGTTAGAAATCTTAGAGAATGAAGAGGTTTTGAGGTTTTGAGGTTACTAGTTGTTTGCTAATGGTGAATAGCTTTATGTGGTCAACCTAAACCTTGGAACAAACTAGCTATGTCAACTCTCTTCAATCTAAATGACAATTTGCTATATAATATAGGGAGTAGGAAATTACAACTTAAAAGAAAAGGAAAATGAAAATAAATTGATCTATGTGACAAGCAAAGGAAAATCATTTTGAGATTTCAACATCCACCTACATTCTAGCCAATATAGAGTGAATAAATTTGTTTGTTTTTAGGTCATTTGCTAAAAAAATGGAATGAAAATAAGTGAATTTCACTAACCATGATGGAAATGGACCACAATAAGAAATGAAAATGGAATACATAAGAAATTTTTTGTTAATTTGAAATCCTCTATATAAACTTACATGAATTCATCTAAATTATGTCTTGATTTTTCATTTTTTTCTTCAAACTCCTAAAAAATTTAACTTTTTTATGCAACTTCTATCTTATTCAATGTTGAATTGTAGGTAAAACTATTATGATTAATAAAACTATGAAAGGAATGGTCTAAAATATCAAAACTAAATAAAAAACTCAATATAAGCATTTCAATTCTACAAGAATGAATATAATACTTGAGGTAATCAAATATGCTATAAAAACTTCAAATTATATACTTTTATGTTGTCTAACAATAAAATTGGTGCTCAAAAGGTGATGGAGCATGCATAATATGGTACCACAAGAAGTCAACTACATAAAAAGGCTTTTTTTTTTCTGATAATGCATAGAACAAGATAGAGAAAGAAAATTATGGGCATGTATCATGGGTCAACTCCTTTTTTATCCATTTTTGGAAAAATCCATTTGGCGCTCACCAAATTGGGTGAGCACCAAATGTGTTGCATGACAGGTTTCCTATTTGTTGAGTGAAAAATGAATTGTTTTCCAACTTTACCAAGGGAGAGAGAAGAGTGGGAGAGACCTAGTAGAATAAAAAGGGATGGATGGAGAGGTTTAATGAGCTTTACTAATAATGAAAATGATAAGGGAGAAGAGTGGGAGAGACCTAGATGAGTTGTAATTAGATAAGGAGTGAGAGATGTAGAGATGGATGAGGGATGGAGAAGAAAAAAAGGATTAAACCCTAAATCCTTACACCCTATACCTTAGACACTAATCCCTCAACCCTAAACCCTTAAGCCCTATACCTTAGACACTAATCCATCAACCCTTAAACCTTAATCCCTCAATCCTATAACCCTTAAACTTCAACACTCAACCCTAAACCCTAATCCCCCAATCCTCAACCCTTATACCCTCATCCTTCAACCCTCAACCCTAAACCATTAAACCCTAATCCATCAACCCTCAACCATTAAACCCTTAATCCCTAAACCCTTAAGCCTAATACCTCAACCTTATACCTTAGAACCTAATCCCTCAACCCTCATTCGCTAGACCCTCAACCCTTAAACCCTAATCCCTCAACCCTCAATCCTTAAACCCTTAATCCCTATATCCTTAAACCCTATAACCCTCAATCCTATAACCATCAATATTCAACCCTCAAAATTCCCTCAATCCTATAACCCTCAACCCTTTAACCTCAACCCTCAACCCTTAAACCATAATCCCTCAATCCTATAACCCTCAGCCCTTAATCCTTAAACCATCAACCCTCAACCCTTAAACTATATACCCTTAATTCCTCTACCCTCAACCTTTAAACCTTGAACCTCAACCCTCAACCCTTAAACCCTAATCCTTATACATGTACCCTCAACCCTCAACCCTCTACCCCTAAACTCTTAAACCCTTAAATCGTCAAGCCTCAAGCCTCAACCCTAATCCCTCAACTATATACCTTAGACCATAATCCCACAATCATCAACCCTTAAACCCTAATCCCTCAATCCTCAACCCTTAAACCCTTAAACTCTCTACTTCTTTCTATCTAATCTATCCCTTTATACCTCTTTCTCTTTCCCTTCCTCCCTCCTTCCCTCTCTCAATCTCTCCACATTCATCCTTACCTCTATTCTTCTCTCTCTATCACATCTCTCTCTCACTTCTCCCCCCCTCTCTCTACTCTCTCTATCTCACCACTCTCCCTACCCATCATTCTCTCCTCCCTTTCTCTCTATCTCACCTCTCTCTCACCTATCTCTCACCTCTCTCTCACCTCTCTCTCACTTTCTATCCCTCCCTCCCTACCTCTCCTTCCCTCCCTCCTTTCTATCTTTCCTCTCTCTCCCCTCTTCTTTATATCTCTCCTTACCATCTCTCTACTTACATCTCTCTACTTGTATCTATCTCAACTATCCCTATTTACCTCTCCCTCCCTCCCATCTCTCTCCCACCTCCCTCATCTCTCTCTCCCCTCATTCTATCTCCCATAGCCCTCTTTCTGCCTACCTCTCTCTCTAATTCTATTTATCTCAACTATCTATCTTTAACTCTCCCTCTCTCCCTTCTCTTTGAAACCCTCCTACCTCTCTCTCTTCCTTCCACCCACCTTCACTCTCCAATTATCTCTATCTAACCTATCCCTCAATACCTCTTTCTCTCTCTCAATCTCTCCACCTTCCTCGTTACCTCTCTACTTCTCTCTCTTTATTACATCTCTTTTTCATATCTCTCTATCACCTCTTTATCTCACTTCTCTCTCACTCACTCCCCTCTCTCTCCCTTACTCATCTCCCCCCTCTTTCTATCTCTCACCCTATCTCTACCTTTCTCTCTCCAATTCTATCTATCAAAACTATCCCTATTTACCTCTCACTCCATATCCTCTCTCTCCCACCCTCTCTCCTCTCTCTCATCTCTCTCTCCCTCTCTAGTTCTCTCTATCTCACCCTCCCTCTCTCTACCTACCTCTATATCTATTTCTCTCTCTCTCTCCATCCCTACATCTCCCTCTATCTCTCCTCTCTATCTCCCTTGTCCATATCTCTACCTACATATCTATTTATAATTCAATACCATTCTCTCTAGCTACCTCTCTACCTATATTCCCTCTTTTCCTCTCTTTATCTACCTCTATCTCACCTATACCTATTTACCTCTCCCTCCCTCCCCAATATTTATCCAAACCCTAGATCCTCTCTCTCTCTCTCTTTGTCTCTTTCTTTATCTCTCTTTGATGTGAACTAGTATGCGATACAAAAAGGGGAGGAATATTGGGAGATTGAGAGATAGAAGGAAGGAGGGAGGTAGAGAGGAGATAATGAGAGAGAAAAAGGGGAGAGAGGGAGAGAGTGAGAGAGAATGAGGGAGTGAGAGAGAGGTGGGATGGAGAGAGAGAGAGAGAGAGAGAGAGAGAGAGAAGAGATGGAGGAGAGAGGGGTAGATAGAGAAAAATAGATATTGAAGGATGGAGGGAAGGAGAGAGAGGTGAGATAGAGAGTAGAGAGGGAGAGTTAGAGATGGGGAGGGAGAGAGAGAAGTGGAGAGGGAAGGAGGGAGTGAGGGAGAAGGAGGGGGGAGAGAGAGAAACTTATAAACAAAGAGGGAGAGGAGAGAGAGAGAGAGAGAGAGAGAGAGAGAGAGAGAGAGAGAGAGAGGTGGGAGATACAGGGAGAGAGTGGGAGACAAAGAGGGAGACAAAGAGAGAGGAGACAAATATAGATATAGAGAGAGATAGAGACAGAGACAAAAAAAATAGAGAGAGAGGGAGAGATGGACAAAATTAGAGAGGGAAGGAGGGAGGTAGGGAGAGAGAGGGTAGATAGAGAGAGGTAGAGAGAATGGGAAGATAAAGGTAAGTAGATAGCAAAGGTGGGTAGGAGGAAGGAACAGAGAGAGTGGGAGAGATAAAGAGAGAATAAGAATAACATGGGAGAGAAAGAAGAGAGAGAGAAAAGGGAGGGAGAGAGAGGTGAGATAAAGAGAGTAGAGAGAGGGGAGAGAGGATAGGGGAGAGAGAGTGTGTGAGAGAGAAAGAGATGGGAGGTAGAGATGAGGGGAGATAGAAAAATTAGGGAGGGAAGGAGGGAGGAAGGGAGAGATAGGTTAGATAGAGATAATTAGAGAGGTAAGGATAGACAGAGAGGAGAGAGAGAGAGAGAGAGAGACAAAATAGTGAGATAGAGATAAGAGGGAAAGAGAGTGTAAAGAGAAAAAGGGGAGAGAGAGAGAGAGAGGAGGGAGGGATGGAGGGAGAGGTAGGAGAGATAGGTGAGATAGAGAGAGAGGTGAGGGGGGTGAAGAGATTGAGAAGGGGAAGGAGGGAGGAAGGGAGAGAGAAAGAGGCATAGAGGGATATGTTATATAGAAATAAGTAGAGAGGAAAGGTGGGTGGGAAGATGGAAGAGAGAAATATAGAGAAAATTAGAGGGAAAGATGGAGGGAGGGAGATAGAGGTGAGATAGAGAGAATTAGAGAGGGAAGGAGAGAGATATAATAGTGAGATAGAGAGAAGTGGAGAGGGAAGGTGAGAGAGAGAGAGAGAGTAGTATATAAGGAAGGAGAGAGTGAGGGATAAAGAGGGGAGATAGAGGGAGAGAGTTAGAAAGAAAGAGGGAGGGAGATAAATAGAGAGAGATAGATAGAAATACAAAGCTAGAGACAGATATAGAGATGGAGATAGAGACAAAGATAGAGTGATAGAGAGAGGGAGAGATGGAGGGAGATGGAGAGAGAGAGAGAGAGAGAGAGAGAGAGAGAGAGAGAGAGAGAGAGAGAGAGAGAGAGAGAGAGAGAGAGAGAGAGAGGGAAGGAATGGGACATGAGAGAGAGATGTGATAGAGAGACAAGTAGAAAAGGAAGGAGGAAGGTGGAGAGGTTGAGAGAGGGAAGGAGGTAGTGAGGGAGGGAGGGAGAGAGAAAGAGGTATAGAGAGATAGGTTAGATAGATATAAGTAGAGAGGAAAGGTGGGTCAAAGGAAGAGAGAGATATAGAGATAAAACAACAAAGATAGGAGGATACATAGAAAAAATTAAAGGATGGAGGGAGGGGGAGAGAGAGGTGAGAGAGAGAAATGGAGAAGGAAGGAAAGAGAGATGGAGTAAATAGAGAAAATTAGAGAGGTAGGGAGGGAGATAGAGGTGAGATAGAGAGAAATAGATAGGGAAGTAAGGAGCATGAGAGAGAGAGGGAGGGAGAAGTGGGTGATAAAGAGAGGTGATAGAGAGAGTATAAAAGGAAGGAGGAAGGTATAGATATTTAGAGAGGGAAGGAGGGAGGGAGGGAGAGAGAAAGAGGTATAGAGTGATAGGTTATATAGAGATAAGTAGAGAGGAAAGGTGGGTGGGAGGAAGGAAGAGAGACAAATAGAGAGACAAATACAAAGAGAGGATGGAACATAGAGAAAATAAGAGAAGGAATAATGGAGGGAGGGTGGGAGAGAAGTGAGATAGAAGTAGAGAGTGAATGGGAGAGATAAAGGGGGGAATAGAGAAAATTAGAGAGGGAGAGAGGGAGAGAGAGAGAGGTCAGCTAGAGAGAAGTAGAGAGGGAGAGTGAGAGAGAGAGAAAAAGATAGAGTGAGAGTGAAAGAGGGGAGGGAGAGAGAGAGAGAGAGAGAAGTAGAGAGGAAAGGAGAGAGTAAGGGAGAAAGAGGGGAGAGAAAGATGGAGAGAGTTAGAAATAAAGAGGGAGGGAGAGAGAGATATAGATAGAGAGATAGAGATAGAGATGGGGATAGAAATAGAGACAAAGAGAGAGATAGAAACAAAGAGAGGGAGGGAGAGGTAGGGAGATAGATAAGTGAGATAGAGAGTAGAAATAGAGAAGGATAGGGATAGGGGAGATAGACATGTAGAGAGGGAAGGAGGCATTGAGAGAGAGAGAGAGAAGGGTTGGGAGGGAGATGTAGCAATCAGGAGGAAAGATGGAAATGGGTGAGAAATAGTAACAAAGGGAGAGAGAAGTAGAGAGAGGTAGGGAGGAAAGGATGGATATGGGGTTAATGAGGGAAGGAAAGGTATAGAGGGTGGGAGAGAGCTAGATAGGGTTGAGAGAGAATAGGGTAAGTATTGGTTAAGAGGGAAGGAGACAAATAGGGATTGAAAGGTAAAACTTATACTATCCATTATCGATCATAAACCATAAAATTTAAGCTTATCAAAGTTGGGTAGTGAGAGACAAACAAAAATTAGTGAAATTCATGTTTTTTATAAATACATCACCATTTGGTGAGTGCCAAATTTGGATAGCTCCAAATTTGGTGCTCACCAAATGCAATGCAACATTTTGGAGAGTACCAAATTCAATGCTCACCAAATTAGCTACATTGGGAATGTGATTTTCTAAAAGGGTAACAAAATTTCATATATTTTTGGCCGTGCTAACCATCATGTTTGCACATCTTTCAATGCAAGTTTATAAAAAAAAAGGTGATTTCATTAGGCACTCTCTTAGCTATCTAAATATATAAATTTTTTATGTTTTGATTATGTTAATATTTTCATCCATAACTTCTCTTGTTAATGCTTTCATTTTTTGTGAGAAACCAACATGTGCTATTTTTTGAATAGATTTTTACTTGTTCATCAAATTTTGAAACAAACTACTTTTTTGTAAACTAGACTACATTCTACACGTAATGAATAAAAATGATTTTTGATTAGTTTTCAAAAAATTTAGGGGGGAACACACTCAAATTTCAGCTTTTCAGGATGTGTCCACTTTGAAAATTCATAAAATATTATATTCATTAAAAAAATTAGCTGAAATAATAGGGATAAAATGCATGGTGTTAGCTAATTTATCACCATTAGGATTTTTGAAATTATAAAATAAAATTAATGAAAAAGGGAGGGGCCCATAGATGCTATGTTGTTTTTTTTATAAAAAGAAGACATATTCCCCCCCCCCCTTTTTGAAACCCTTAATCTTCATTATTTTCAAAAAAAAATAGTAGCATACAAAGTAGACTCAAAGTACTTCAACTCTTGTTCTTGTTGCATCTTCAAATTTTTAGTGTAATTAGCTTCATTTTCTCTTGAACATCAAACTTTGCTGATTTCAGAAAAAAATGGCATCTTAAGAGCCATTGTTATGTCACAGATTAGTGCACACACCCTTATTTAAATTCAAGGTTTAATTACCCAAATAGGGTTTGACCAAGGAAAGCCCCCATTCACCAAAAACAAATAAATTTTCCACCTTTTGTTTGTGTTGCACATTTTAGGTTGAAGAAGGATTGAAGACCTCTTGAAGTGCAAGATTGGAAAAGTTGTCAAAGTTGTTCTCAAGCAATGAAAAATCACCAACAAATATGATTTCTGACTTTAAAACACTACAACTTGATAAAATAGGAGCTATAGATTGATATCAAAGGCTTTTGAAAGTTGGTTGAAAAACTTGCACAGAGACCCATTGGTGAATGAGTCCTAGAAAGCCTCCTGAAACTACCATTTGGTGACTAGTACATAATGTTCTGCCCTTCTTAGATCTATAGAAAGTTTTATGTTTCTGTTAGTATTGACCTTTAAATTGTTGTTTCAAGTGTGAATGAGCATAATTGAGTTGATTTGCTAGTTTTAGTTTTTCTCCCAAAATTGTTGTTTAAGATGAAACCCCCATCCTCAAGCATAAGTAAATCAATAGATTCCCTCATTAAGTTGACTCACATAAGGGTTGTAAGTCAATTCTTTGTGTGGATCTCATTTCCTAATGAAATAAAGTAAAATAGGTCTATATTTAGTGAATTCCAATCATAACACATCACACACACATATAATTGACGTTGTTTCATTTTGGTGAACTTTACTTTGTACATAAAAATTCTAAAATTTGGATTCCATTCAAACCCTAGATCTAGGATTTGCATTACTTTGCATTGCATTGCATTGATTTGCATCTTATTTAGGGTTGTTAACTTGCATTATTTTGCATCTCATTTAGGGTTTTAGGTTTGCATTTTTTCATTCTTTAAAATATTAAAAACTCAAAAAAATAATTAATTTTGCAGAGTATTTACATAACATTGCATAATCAGACACTTAAATAAGAAAATTGAATCAAAATTGCATTTTAAATTAGGTATTTTTTCTTGTTATTTAGTATCATATTACACTTGAAATTAGATATGATTTTCCAAAAATCAGAAACTGTAACAAACTATTTGCAACTAGAATATGAAAGCATAAATATCAACTCAAAATTTTGTAATTCAATCTTTCAAAACCATAAAGCAAGATCCATTCGTCCATGAGTGAATGAGTCCTTGATTAGGCTTGTTTCTACATTTTTGGTATTAAAAACTCTTCATCTGCATTCTATGTTTCTACATTCAAATCATTGTTTCAGTTTCTAGAATTTTTGTTTTCTACAATTATTCACATTAAAGTTAATTGGTCAAATTCAAGTGAATTTAAAAATCAAAATTAGAATTACAAAAAATCATTTTTAGGTTTTTGCATAGTATAATAAAAAAGTTATCTTGTTTAAAATCTATAAATTGTTATCTCTTTCTATATATTTTCATTGCATTTCCTATTGTTGATTGTTTGTTTCCTATTCTCCATTTTGGGTGCACCTTAGGTTTGGTGAAACTAGTATGACCTTCACAAGTGGGTGTCCTATTTCCAATACTATCATGAGACATAGTTTGAGACTCATGTCATCCTATGATACATCACTCACCATGGATCTTAGGTTTTCTAACTCTTTCACTCATAGTGTTGACACTAGTCAACCCACTATGGACCATACCATTGAAACTTCATTTCCTATGACCTCCTTATGAACAAATAATGTGACTAATGTTGAATTAATGATTACTAATGTCCCTCAAGAGAACCTTAGAAAAATGGATGAAGAATTTGATAAATTGCAAAACTTTGTGCGTTTTGAATACATTGTTGGTATTGTGGCTCCTATCATAGATAATATAAGGAGAATGATTGAAAATGAACAAGGAATAGAATTTATGTGTAGTATATCCCATATCACTAACAACCACTTCCCTGCAATGTGTAGTTTTGCTCAAAATTTGGGGCATACCCTAATTCAAGGTGGAAATTGAATTCCTCCTTCCACAACCATGACCTCTATTCTGACATACAACAATCCCACTATTACTACAACTTGTTGGAACTATAAAATTCTAGATAGTCTCACAAGTTTTCGTCCCCCTAAGTTTCCATAGAAGTCCTCATCATATGAGCATAGGTCTGTCTTCATTGCATTTTGTCCATTTCTTGCCATATGGTCTCATTGTTCCATCGGGTCTTGCATAATTCACATCATGGTCTGTATCGGTGTGACAATATCGAGGTCTCCCCGATCCATTTTTTGCTTGTAAACGTCTATGTTGCTTATCGGCAAGACATTTTTTGTGTCACAGCGATTGGAGTTTACTCACTAGCAGTTATCGGCATGACTTTTTCATGGTTTTGGTGACAAAGGATGATACGTATCAGCATGAGTTATACCGTCGGGATGATGTTTCATTAAATTCAATATGTCTCCCTGACTAATGCATGGAGAGGTTCATCAGCGAGCGCTAAGCGGTATCAGTATTATGTTTTGGCAAGTATCTTTTGTCTTACCGACCGGTGGTGGGTGGATACATACCAGTAAGAGTTGGAGCTATCGAGATGAGGTCTCGGTGAGTGAACTTCGGTCTCACCGACATCACATATGGGGTTTTGCTTCGGCCAAACATAGGGGTCTTTGGTGTGTGGTCACAGCGAAGTGTATATGTCTCACCGATGGAGCATAAAAGGTTTCTCTCAAATGGCTTTCGGTGAGAGGTTAGTTGTGTCTCACCGACCAACAACATAAAGGGATGCAATATCAGTATGAGTTAAGGTTTTTGGCATGAGGTCTCAGTGAGTGACCTTCAGTCTTGCTGATGGAAAACAAAAGGATCCTTGTCAGCATAAGAAACAATGTCTCAGTGACACTCAAGGATGGATGAGGTCTTTCAGTAAAACAAGGAGCACTCTACGTGAGGTCTCTCCGATCTCATAATGTTATGGAAACTGTGAGCAAAACCAAAGGAACTCATCGGTGAGAGATATCCCTCTGTCTCAGTGAATGGAAAGCACATAAGGAAATACATATCGATATAACATTTTGTAATCTGTGAGATGTCTCACCGACATCACAGAGTCAAGGCAATATACAAAGAGCGTAGGCTGACAGCGATTGAATTGCCTTCGGCATAACTATCTGGGTGACTTGGCGAATGATTAATAAGAATTCAAATACTGAGGCCGACATGTAAATTGCTAAAATACCGTTGTTGGCCAACATGATTTGAGCCCGAATTCTATGGAAGGCCGACAGGGGATCTCAATATGATATGTTTTTCTCATGCTGGTGTATAAATAGGCATTTTGTAATTGTAAAATATCACCAGCTATCAATTATTTGATATACAGTAGGCAAGTTAGATGGACACAGTACAATAAATTTATCAGATCAAAGACTATGGTGCATGTTTTCAAAATGGAGGTATTTATGAAAGTCAATTGATGTTGTTGCACATTTCTGATGTCAATTATCTATTGAATTTAATGAAAAATACTGCTAAGTTCTCTCCAAGATTGATGCTTTCTGGTTGTTTAAATTGACATAACAAGTTTATGTTCAGTTTATCAATGCACATTTGCTATATCTATGTGATTAATTAATTGGTTCTTTCAAGAAAAGATTAAATCCTTTTAAGTGATCACAGTAATCAGAGAGTTTCATCTGGATTATTAAAGTAGAGCTTAGTAGTTACAGTATTGCATGTTTATACAAGTTGTAAATAGAATATATGCCAGATAATTTGAGTTTTCTCTAGAGAGGTGTTGTTCACCTTGATTTCATTTTAACTACGCATACCCAATAAGGAACTGGTCTCTGCACTTCATCATTTTGAACTCATTCAGTTTCTTTATATCTATTAATTAAGCATTTTAGGATTTAGATTAAGAAGATTGCTATTGCGCTTGAATTCATTTGTTCACTTGCATCTTCCATTGTGGACAAATCATTGAAAGAAGGATAACCATAATTCAAGTCTCCTTCATTCAGTAAGGTACACCCTCCTGGGTCTAGCAGCACCTAAAGAGTAGAAAGCCTAAGTCATTTGGCTTTGTCTGTTACCCTAAAGTGTATCAAGAGATTGGCAGCCTCTTGAGGCATTCCTCCTACGTTTTTGAGAGCTAACAAATTGGTGACTCTACTGGGGACTATATCAAAAAATTCGATTGAAGACCACATTATAGAGTCATTGAAGAAAAGGTTATAATTTGAGAAGATTCAAAAAGAGTGATTTTGCTGGGTAAAAGATCAAAAATAATCTTTTTCCTACTTTTGGAAAAGTAGGTGGTGACTCTGAAAGAAACATTGCATTTGTTCAAACATGAATGGAAGAAGATCCCAATATAGGGGAGGTCATACTGGAGCTCCTGCTGGCAGCAATAAGTGGACACACAAAGATGACAAGGTTGATAAGGGGAAAGGAATAAGTGAGGAAATGTGCATGACAGATAAAGATAAAACATCAAGAGCACATTTTGAAACATGTGATCGCTATGATACATGGAGAGATAGTTCAAGTGTAGAACTTTGCACCCCCGAAGAGCATGCAAATCCATTTTATAATCCTCAAAATCAACCTGAGTTTGATGCCAGACTTGAAGCAAGAGGACTTAGATATCAACAAGAATGTGAACAAAGGATGGAGGGTAACCAAAATGTGTTTATTGATCATGAGCTTCCTGAGGAAGTAATAGCATAGTTTGAATTACAGAGGAAGAGGATAGAGGAATTAGAGGCTAAATTGTAAAAAACTCAAGTTACTGATCAGATGGCTGGTTGCCTAAAGTATGTTCAACCTCATAAGCAGGGTGATGAAGGTGTAGGGCCCTCTAATCAACCAAATTCTCCTCACAATCAGACAGGGAATCAATACATACAACCAAACCATCCGCCTCACATTCCTACTCAACATACAAATATGCAGCCACCTCATGGTCAACATTATTTCCCATAGCATAATGCACAATACAGTAATCCTATGTATCAATATTAGTACCCACCTATCCCTCCCCCTCACCAATATGCAGCAATGATCAGACAGTTTGATTTGGCAGTGTTTCATATATACCCTTACCCTATGGATGGTACCTGGAGAGGTCTGGTACCTAAGTTTATAGGGAGTAATGCAATTACTGCTAAAGAACATTTAAAGAATTTCAACGTGTTCATCCAAGACATAGGTGTGCCATATGAAGATGTACGTATGAGGCTATTTATGATGTCACTTCTTGAAGATGCTAGGGATTGGTTTAACAGCTTGCCAGCATCTTCAATTAATTCTCTCCAAATATTCTAGGACAAATTCCTAGAGCAGTATGGGAATCTAAATGCACCAGATGCAGCTCTTCATGAATTGATGAGAATTCAGAAAAATCAGAGTGATTCAATTTATGATTTCAACCGAAGATTCAACAAGTTACAGACTAAGGTACCTCCTGGATCAAGGTTGCTAGATTCTATAGCATTGAGTGTTTATTTAAATGCATTTGATCCTAAAATAGGGTATGAACTGAGAAATAGGGTCCCAAGAGATCTGTCTGAAGCTCAGAAGATAGCACTGACAATTGAAAACAACAGGAAGGCTACAGGTATAATCAATAAAAGAGATAACCCTAGGGCTCCTCAGCAAAGCAATAATTATCAGTACAGATAGGAAAGCACATACAGAAATGAAAGGCCGAGGTTGCATGACATGCCATATAATATAGACTGGAAGGATGGAAAACCTATAATAGCTAGGCCTGGAAACAAGGAGACTCCTGATCCATTGACAAAGAGGGGAATCTATATGGTGAGCAACAATTATTTCTGTGAAGGTTGTGATAAGCCACATTCCCCAGACTATTGTGTTGTTGCCCAAAGGATGCAAGAGGAGGGAATGTTGATGGAAAATAATGGAGAAGATCACAAAGTGTATTTGACTTCAAAAACTTTTCACCATGTGGAAGAGAGGTACTCATCTTCAGAGGATGAAGCATATGAGTATGATGTTCCAAATCAGAAATACAATGTCCATATGGCTAAACAGTAGGTCTTTTCTAATTCTGAAGAGGATTATATAGAACCACATTATGATGAAATTCCTACTCACTGCAGTATGAGGAGATTCACCAAAGAGGAGATAGAGAGACTAACTGTTGCTGCAGTTGAGGAAGCAAAGAGTAAATATTGGTTGAGAAATAGAACAGTAAATGAGAATGAAGGTGTCCTCAGGGGAATCTTCATGAAGGACCAGAACGTAACACAAGGAATTGTGAAGAAGCCAGAAAACAAACAACATGATAAAAATGAACAGAAGCCTGTCCAAAAGGAGGAAGTAAAGGAATTACACAAAGAGATACGAAGGCCTGACCAGCCTAGTAAAGGAGAGAAGGAAGAAAACAAAGGAGAAGCATTGGAGCAGAAGAAAATCGTTAAGGTGGAGGGCTCTTCTTTTGACTTCACTCAGGCATTATCCCAGGTAAAGATGTATGTTCCACTACTTGAGATGATGAAAATTAAAGAATACAGAGACTGTGTTGTTCAATTGATAATTAATTTTGAAAATAAAGTAGCTATCAATAGGTAGGAGAAAGTAAATATCCTAGAAGTTTGCTTGACTGATGTATTAACAACTCCCCCACATGTTGATCCTTTTTTCACTACATTGCTTATAAATAACAAATTGTTGAGGAATTGCATGATAGACTCTGGTGCAACTATAAACATCATGCTAGTAGGAGTTATGAAGCAGCTTGGCATGTGGGTTGATACATATGAAGGGAAATGTTATGCAATGGATAATAGACCTGTTCCTGTGGTAGGTATTATGAGAAATGTTGAAGTCAAGCTAGCTACTTATCCATAGGTGGCATATAATATAGATATAATAGTGATTGATACTCCTCCTCAGTTTGGGATGCTTTTATCAAGACAATGGACAGCAGCAGTTGGGGGAAATATCCAATTTGATTTATCTTATGCAACTATTCTAGTGAATGTTCAGGAAGTCAGGTTGTATAGGGAGCCAAGAATGAGCCAAGTTGTTGACTATGTACCCCAAGATCAAATCAATTTTTTTTGTGAAGTGAATCTTGGCAACTTTAAGATAGAATCAACACAGCCAGAGTTAATCAGTATTGATCCAGTTGAAGGTTCTTGTGGTGATCGAGAGAAAGAAGCCATGGACAGTGTGAGTTCATTTGATAATGAGTATATAATACCTCCTATTATAGTTGAAAGTCATGAAGACTCATTTGATGAAGAAGAAATGATGTTTTTCCAAGGTATGCCCAGGAATGAATTCCAGGTATTTTCAGATCTACTTTATGCTAAAGAGGAAATAATTTCAGACAAGCTAGATGATGGAATAAGTGACTTCGTTGGTAATGTTTCTAATTTTTCATTCTCTGATGATCTTGGGACTCTTTTTGATGATGAAAAAAGTGAAGAATATAACTGTAGTGATGAGGATGTTGAGACTTGTTCACTCAACAGTGAGCAAATTTCAGATTTGCTGACTCTTGAATACTAGAGATGTGTATATGAGGGTGATTTTGAAGTTTTGTGTCCAGCTCACATTTTCCTAGACAGTGAAAGATCTTTGTATGATGATTCTTATGACTCTCAGTTCATTTCTCAAGATGATGGTGAAACCTTTCAATTTGATCAAAAATCTGTGTCCATTCAAGATGAGGTATGTGATTTTGAAATTTCTAACTCTTGTGGAGAAGATGTTTATCTGCATACCAAGGGTGATAGAGGTCCAGCTTTGATTGGTTCATGTATGCTTGATGTTGAAGATATGAGTCATAATCAAGTGTTTTCTCCAAATGATGATACCAAAGAGGTGTAAAAGGTTTTAGATTTGTATGTTTTAGACAGTGTTGATATGCCAGAATTTTTTGTTTCTCAAGAAAAGCACTTTGATGGTGAATTTTCAATACAGCTGAGAGAGTGTGTTATAGTACACAACAATGAGAAATATAATGAGGAATTTTTGATTGAATATGCATATATTTTGTATGTTGGAAATAGTAGAGATTTTCCTCATGATGATGGAGAATTTGAAATATAGAATGGTAAAGGGAATTTGGGCCAAGCTGAGTACGTCGATTCTCTAAGAACTTTCAATAATGGTGACAGAACAGATTACACGAATATCTTCAGGAAGAATCTAATGAACTCAAGACAAAACCAGGTATTTGACAGGGGAAAGTATGATTTGAGTTTCAGATTGTAACAGCTCAGAACAGGTGAAGTTAAAACACAAAGGATTAAGGGTTGCCAGTGCATGGACAACTCTTGCTGGTCCTCTTTAAAATTCTTTTCCATGCATACTAGTTTAGGGTTTTGGTTCACCTCCATCTTGCATTCATTTTGCATTCATTCCATCATGCTTCTTTTCCTTTTCCATTCTGCTCACTGTTCATCATTTTGTGTCTAGTCTGCTCACCCAAAGATCTAGATCCTTGCAATGATCTTACTATCATTCATCCCCAGATGGAGCCACTGTTGGGACTATAAAAATCTAGATAATCTCACAAGTTTTTTTCCCCTTGAGTTTCCATATAAGTCCTCATCATATGAGCATAGGTTTGTCTTCATTGCATTCTACCCATTTCTTGCCATATGGTCTCATTGTTCCATCGGGTCTTGCCTAATTCACATCATGGTATGTATCGGTGTGACAATATCAGGGTCTCCCCAATCCATTTTTCTATTTGTAAACATCTGTGTTTCCTATCAGCAAGACATTTTTTCTGTCACAACGATTGGAGTTTACTCACTGGAAGTTATCGGCATGAATTTTTCATGGTTTTGGCAACAAAGGATGATACTTATTAGCAGGAGTTATACCGTTAGGATGATGTTTCATCGAATTCAATATGTCTCCTCGACTAATGCATGGAGAGGTTCATCGGCAAGTGCTAAGCAGTATCGGTACTATGTTTTGGTGAGTATCTTTTTTCTTACCGACCGGTGGCGGGTGGATACATATCGGTAAGAGTTGGAGCTATCGAGATGAGGTCTTGGCGAGTGACCTTCAGTCTCACTGACATCACATATGGGGTTTTGCTTCGGCCAAACATAGGGGTCTTCGGTGTGTGGTCACAGCGAAGTGTATATGTCTCACCGACGGAGCATAAAAGGTTTCTCTCAAATGGCTTTCGGTGAGAGGTTAGTTGTGTCTCGCCGACCAACAACATAAAGGGATGTGATATCGGTATGAGTTAAGGTTTTCAGCATGAGGTCTCGGTGAGTGACCTTCGGTCTCGCCGATGGAAAACAAAAGGATCCTTGTCGGCATAAGAAACGATTTGTCTCAGCGACACTCAAGGATGGTTGAGGTCTTTTGGTAAAACAAGGAGCATTCTACATGAGGTCTCTCCAATCTCAGAATGTTAAGGCGACTGTGAACTAAACCAAAGGAGCTCATCGGTGAGAGATATCCCTATGTCTTAGCGAATGGAAAGTACGTAAGGAAATACATATCGATATAACATTTTGTAATCTATGAGATGTCTCACTAACATCACAGAGTCAGGGCGATATACAAAGAGCGCAGGCCTGACAACAATTGAATTGCCTTCAACATAACTATCTGGGTGACTTGGCGAATGATTAATAAGAATTCAAATACTAAGGCCGACATGTAAATTGCTAAAATACCATTGTTGGCCGACATGATTTGAGCCCGAATTTTGTGGAAGGCCGACAGGGGATCTCAATATGATATGTTTTTCTCATGCTGGTGTATAAATAGGCATTTTGTAATTGTAAAATATCATCAACTATCAATTATTTGATATATAGTAGGCAGGTTAGATGGACACAGTACAATAAATTTATCAGATCAGAGACTATGGTGCATGTTTTCAAAATGGAGGTATTTATGAAAGTCAATTGATGTTGCTACACATTTCTAATGTCAATTATCTGTTGAATTCAATGAAAAATACTGCTAAGTTGTCTCCAAGATTGATGCTTTCTGGTTGTTTAAATTGACATAACAAGTTTATGTTCAGTTTATCAATGCACATTTTCCGTATCTATGTGATTAATTAATTGGTTCTTTCAAGCAAAGATTAAATCCTTTTAAGTGATCACAGTAATCAGAGAGTTTCATCTAGATTATTAAAGTAGAGCTTAGTAGTTATAGTATTGCATGTTTATACAAGTTGTAAATAGAATATATGCTAGATAATTTGAGTTTTCTCCAGAGAGGTGTTGTTCACCTTGATTTCATTTTAACTCTGCATACCCAATAAGGCACTGGTCTCTACACTTCATCATTTTGAACTCATTCAGCTTCTTTATACCTGTTAGTTAAGAATTTTAGGATTTAGATTAAGAAGATTTCTATTGCGCTTGAATTCATTTGTTCACTTGCATCTTCCATTGTGGACAAATCATTGCAAGAAGGATAACCATAAGTCAAGTCTACTTCATTCAGTAAGGTACACCCGCCTGGGTCTAGCAGCACCTAAAGAGTAGAAAGCCTAAGTCATTTGGCTTTGTCTATTACCCTAAAGCGTATCAAGAGATTGGCAGCCTCTTGAGGCATTCCGCCTGCATTTTTGAGAGCTAACAACTATGCAACCTGCTAGAACTATCAATACTTAGGTGTTTCCACTAGGAATCCCTTTAGCTTTGTGCATTCAAATCTCATATCTCTTAAACCATATCCCCTCACAAACTTACAATTCACTTGTCCTCCAAACACATATACACCTCCACCATATTCACCTCCATCTCACAACACAAACAACAATATTTTCCATAACTAACTCTTACAAAAGTTTTCATCCCTCCAACAAAAAATTGCTACATTGAATCACAATCTAAATAGACAACCTTCACAATATGTCAAAACAAACCCATTATCCTTGGCGATATTGAGAAGACAAAGGCCACAAGGTATAGAGATTCCTATATTTGATAAAAATGGTGGGAAAGGAGATCATGTTAGTCCTATTTCTGCATACACAACCTTATGTAGTGACTTCATTTTAGAATAAAATTTTGGCTAAAATTTTCCCTAGATCCTTAAAAGACACTACCTTGGAATGGTTTTGTTCCTTACCAAATAACTAAATAAGTTCATTCAATTAAATTTTTTATTCCTTTCTCAATCATTTCCAAGTGCACATGGGTCCTAAGATGACCTTAGCAAATCTAACAAGATGTAAGAAAAAGGATGATTAAAAGGTAACTAACTTTATCTCCTGTTATCAATTACTTTAATCACAAATCAACATTAGGATTCTCGATCCTGATTTCCAATCCATGTTCATTGAAAATTTGTAAATTAAGCTTCAAGATAAGATTGGGATGATTAAATTTCCTTCCTTCACACAATTGTGTACAACCCTCTGTGATTATTAAAACTTGGTTAGTAGTCTTGAAGTGAAAACTCCCTTTAATCATCCTAAAAAAATTGAATCCATGCCTCAAACCAACTACCAACCATTCAAGAAACCAAATAAAGGCTTTATACAACTCAATTCCCCTCAACCAACTCAACATGTTGACACCCAAGTGATTGCTATAAAGATGACAAATACATATGCATTTTGGGAGAGGAATAGACAATTTATGCCTCTACCTGATACCCTTTATCCATCATGTTGCAACTCTTAAACAAGAACTTAATTTCCTTACCTCCAACTTTAGATTTATTGATCCTACTAAGCCTTTACCTCCAAACTATAGAAAAATTCCTTTTTCCATTATAACTAACAAAATGGACATGATACAAAATATTGTAAGCATCTTAAACATATTCTGCAAAACCTCATTGATTCTAATCACATTCAAATTGGTGGTGTTAATGATCAAGGTAATAAGTATATTTCCCCTCCCAACCAAAATTTGCAAATCTTTACCAATCCTATGTCAAATCATAACATCTCCTTTGTCAAAACTAGTGAAAACAAGAATGATGTGATGAATTTTGACATGAATGATAACAACATGAATATTAATGAGGAAAATCTTATGGAATGTATGATTGGAATCATTGAAGTTCAAACTCATAAGGTCCTAACCAATATGTCCCTTCATATTGCTTTCTCACAAAATGACATAATTAAACATGCACCCGATGGCCCTCTTTACATAGTTGGAAGAATCAATGACAAGCCTACTAATGGGATATTAATTGATCCTATCTACATAGAGAATGTGATAACTTAAGAGTTCTTGTTTGTGCATGAACTTTATCAAGATACTTATGAACAATTGAAAGCGTGGATAAAAACACATAATGGTTTTTCTTTCCCTACGATAGGTTCAATAAATCTTCCTTTACAAATTGGAACATTGGAAAAATTGAATGTCTCATTCTCCATCATCCTAGCATTGGATCAATTTCATGTGAATTTAGGCTACCTATGGCTTCACTCTATGAAATTCATCCCATGGGTAGTGCATAAATGCTTAAAGATTCCATTTGGCAAAGAGATCTTTACTTTGCATCATAGTGGCTTTAATCATGTGTCTTCCCGTGGGAATTTCTCATTGGATTTCTTTTGGCCCAAATTTATAGAATCTATTAGGACTTGTGAGGACTTCTTTTTTAAATCTTATCAAAATTTAAAGGAAGATTGTATAGAAAAATTATCCCTTAGCAATATACCTTGACCTACGATTGAGCCTCCTATTCTTTATGAAACCATGATTGAACCAAAAGCCCTTCCAAGTAAACAAGACCAACCTATAACAAATCCTTCACCTATTTCCTATAAGAGACCATGAGATAATTAAATAAGTCTCATTGTCCCTCTTAAAACAAAAAAAGTTTATAAAGTTAAAGAGATAGTGGTTGATCAACCTCCCATGGTTCCTTCTATTCCACCCTTGTGAGAAGAAAAGAAACCTATGGTTGATAAACCTGCTCCTACACAATCGTAACTCAAAAATAGAACAAAAAGGAATCAAAATACTAGAAACCACAAGCATAGACGTCATGTTATTTCTTATCTAATACAATTGAAACATGAATCAACAACTAAATATTAAAAAAAAACTCAAGAAATGTATGATGACTCTCCACCTCCACCACAATAAGAAAACCCTATATCTACAACACAATAAGAAGAAGAACCTTCCATGGATATTATCATTAGATATCCTATTAACTTGGAAGATGATGATGAGACTGCTAAAATTGATGAGGAAGCACATAATGAGCTGAATTTATTGTTTTCCTCTTCCATGAGCTTAGATGATAATAGCTGTGATGATCCTCCTAAAAAGAGTGACTCACCATGTGTTGAACCTGGTGATGTTCCTAGTACATCACTTGTTTTTATCCCTTTGGCTAGTTATCTACCTTTCGTATATGATGAACAAGACTGGGATGTGGACGACCTACTATAGCTTGACTCGCATGCAATTTACTAGTATTTTCTTTATCTTCTTTGTTTGTGATTGCATGTACATAATGTGATCCCATGTATCATTCTATTTGACATGTCTTTATGTTCATTCATTTATTTGTACCTACATTCTTCTATATATTGTAAACCTTTATATTTTCTCTTGTCTTGTGTTTTCTTTTTGGGGATGATGCAAGGTGTTGAGACCTTTAGGTCTCTTCCATGTTGACCCAAAATCTTTTCTTTTTTTTTCGCTCTCTATGTGTCATTCTTCTAGTTCTATGAGTATTTGGGGAACGATGACATTTCTGAGCTCTATAATAACATTGTAGCAAACCCTAAATCCATGGATCCCTTATGTGTTTGGGATTTTATTTGGGGGAAAGCCCTTTTTCATGACGTAGATTCATTTGGAAACATATTATTGACATAGGGGTTTCTAAATAATATTTCATGTCTTCTTTATTGTTTAGCATTCATCATTTGGTACTTTAAAGTAATTGCTCACAACATGGTGTTTAGCAATTTCTTTAAAGTGGGGGCATACATTTCCATTATCATTTTGATTTTTTTATTGTAATTCATGTTTCATAGTGCGTTCTTCATACTTCATGTGATGTTTCTTCTTCTTGGTGGTGTCATTTGGTTTTATGTCCTCCAAGATTGTGACCTTTCTGAGCATATGACATTCCTCTTAGTGGTAATGCTATGAATTGCATTCCCTAAGTTGTGAATCTTTTATCCTCAACTTATACTCTCTTGGAGACATTAGGCACAATGTTGGACCTAAGAGGAGACCTTTTATGAAGTAAGAAAAACCCCTTTATATATCTTATTTGCATTTTTTTTCATAAGTTCTTAGCATAATGCATCTTTCTAACCTTGTGAAGCTCAAAGTTACAACATTTTTCATGGCCACCAAGCATAACACACCTTGCTTGCTAGTAGGGCCACACTTCTTTATGAGTGCTTAGCATAACTCAGCTTGCTAAGCCTTATGAAGCTTGAAGTTCATATTGTGTGGCACCTTATCAAAGTTGTTAGTAAGTATAAATTTTGTATGGTTATGGTAGCCTAATAAGATTCTCTAATTGGGTACTTCTAGGAGATCACCTAGTGGACAGTGGATTTCACTAGTCCATGTGAGCATATTGTGGTTTGCATAATAGACAGTGAGTTCCACTTGTAAATATTTTTGGACAAATAACTGAGGCTTGATCCACATCAAGTTGGATAAATGGTCAAGGCTTGATCCACCCCTTTTTTTTCTTTCTTTTAGTCTTTGACATTGTATGTTTGTGTATCTTGTCTTGTTTCTTCATATCACACCTCTTGTGTGTATTCCTTTGTGCTCATGTTGGTTTTCCATGGGATCTTAATCCTGAGGGATTGGCCACCTCCTTGATCTTTTTCATCCTATCTAACATTTGTACACTTGGACCCCCTCTTAGTGTGTATTTGTCTACTTTAGTGTGAGTTTGCACTTGCACTCATCCTCTCACTAAAGTGGGGGATAAATGTAGTGTAGAAAAATGTACTCCTTTACATTTTCACACTATGTTTGGGCCCTCTTAATTAAATTGGACTTAGTTATACCTTAATAAGACCTATTTTACATATACAAGCCTAATAAATTACATTTTCTGAAGGGGAAACCCGACAATAATTAATGCCAACACATAACACTTTACCTTGAGCAATGTGTGTCCCAGGAATAGTGACTTGGGACCCATTCACCCATGGGTGAATGGGTCATCCCTAGGTCTTTGAACCTAAATTTAAATTATATTTTTTGTGGTATTTCAACATCTCTAAATTAAAATTTTGATGTTGGATTGTAATGTTTGATTTTAAAGAAATTAAGGATACTTACTTAGAAATACAAGGTTATTTTATCAAATCAACATCTAAGACACCTAGAATTTTGAAGAGAGAAAAAAGTATAGAAAATTTATGATCAAAGGAATTCAAGAGCAGATTTATCAGAATTTTATTGCAGAAATCAAGATCTCAAGTATCATGTCAAAGTCTTAATCATCATGCATGTTTTTGGAGCTAATATTGTGATGTAGGTTTCAAAGATCAAAGCAAGTATTCAAAGCAACAATTCAAGCATCAAAATCCACATCCATTGAATCCATATCATGCAAGATAAAAATTAACATTGCAAACTTCCAAGGGTTTATTCAAGGGTTTGGTGAGTTGCAACATTGCACTTTTCATTCATCATTCCTTTCACATTTCATTATTTCAATTCAAGGTTTAATTACCCAAACGGGTTTTGACGAAGGAAAACCCCAATTCACCAAAAACACACAACTTTTTCCTATTGTGTTTGTGTTGCATATTTTAGGTTGAAGAAGGATTGATTACCTCTTGAAGTGCAAGATTGGAAAAGTTGCAAAAGTTGCAAAAGTTTTTAAAGTTGTCATCAAGCCACGAAAACTCACCTACATATATGATTTTTGTTTTCGACACTACAACCTGCATCAAATAGGAGTTATAGATCGACATCAGAGGCTCCCAAAAATTGATTGATAACCTTGCATAGAGACCCATTATCCCATGGGTGAATGAGTCCTAGATAGCCTCCTAAAACTACCTTTAAGTGACTTGTACAGAGTTTTATGCCCTTCTCAGATATATAGAATTTGTTTATTTCTATTAGTATTGACCTTTAAATTGTTGTTTCAAGTTTGAATGAGAATAATTGAGTTCATTTTCTATTTTTTAGTTATTCTCTCAAAAGTGTTGTTTAGGTTTAAACCCTCATCCTCAAGCATAAAGAAATCAACATATTCCCTCATTAAGTTGACTCACCTAAGGGTTGTAAGTCAATTCTTTATGTGGATCTCATTTCCTAATGAAATAAAGGAAAATAGGTCAATATTTGGTGAACCCCCATCATAACACATCACACACACACACACACACATATTTTCCATTGTTTCAATACCTATTAGTAACACTAATGCCCCTCCATCCTGTGAGAACAAAGTTACCAAAACACCCATTAAATTGGAATAATGTTATGGCCAAGATTTTAATATATTGAAAAAACAAGGATGTGACATAAATAATAAACATGAAATCCATTCCCTTTTGGAAAAAACACCATCTGAAGACACAAAAATAATAGGTTACCAAGGTCCTTAACCCTTACATAAAATATTTGTTCCACCATACAAGCCATACAAAGTCCATGGTCCTATTAAGAAATGTGTGTTACATACATCAAATACTTAATCTAAGATTGGATATGCTTTAGCCACCTTCTACACTTATGATACATTACACTACCACTTAGCTATGATTGACAAGATAAGAAAGGGGAGAATAAAAAGACATCCTACTATGTTTATCATAGAATATTTGGACACACCACTGATGAATGTTGTGCTTTGAAAAAGAAATTAAAATAATTTGACCCTTGTGCGATTGAATGATAAAATAAGGCATTTGATTTTCTCCTTGCTATGTGGTAGTTGTAGTATCATAACATGCTCACTACTTTGCATGGGGGTATAAAATAGGATTTATGAAATCATATTTCATCTTGCAAGGATCAATATATCATCATCTATCTTTGCTCAGTTTTCTCCCCTTACTTTGGGGAAAGGGACTAGGAACCCTTGTCTTAGGTGCATTCCTTCTAATAAGGGATCCCTTTCTATCTCCTTAAAATGTTAGTGTAGCAAGTACACTAACATTTTAAGGAGGGAATATAGTCCCCCTCATTGTTTACATTAATAAATGGCCCCTTTTTAGTGATGATAGCATACATCTCCTACGAAATGTGACCTTGTCAATGAAAGTGTGGTCTTCTCTATCTATGCTAGTGTCTCCTTTGTGGTGATATTAGGTTTGATATCCTCTAAGTGTGTGAATTTTCTTGGCATATGATGTTCCCCTTGGTGGTAATGCTATGGTTACTATTCCCTAAGGTGTGTGTTTTTATTCCATGACTTTTCCTCTCTTGCTAGTAATATAATGTGTGATATCCCCTAATGTGTGACCCTTCATGCATTGAGCAATGCCTCTTTTGTTGTTTTAGTACCTTTTGTACTTGTGCTTATTATAACACCCCTTGAGGCTTTTTCTTTGTCTTGTTTCATCTTCTTATATGTTTGTGTGTCTTCTTAGCGAAGTCTTTGCACCTTCTTAGGTGAGTTTTTACGCCTCCTTAGGAAATTTTTTGTGCCTTCATAAGCAAGTTTATGCACCTTCTTAGGCGAGTCTTTGCACCTCCTTATGTGAATTTTTCCACCTTATTAGGTGATTTTATGCAGCTTCTTAGGTTATTTTTTACACCTTCTTAGGTGAGTTTATGTACCTTCTTAGATGAGACTTTGGTAAATTGGTTCATTGATTCAACATAACATAACTTGTTGATTCATGGGCACTCCTTTGACATGGCCGCCAAGTATAACACACCTTACTTGACATTAGATCTATGTATTTCATGAGTGTCTAGAATAATGCATCTTGCTAGCCTCATGAAACCCTTCATATTTCATGGAAACCTAGCATAACACAACTTGCTAGCTAGTAGATCCATGTAGTTCATGAGTGATGTGGAATAACACATCTTGCTAGTCCTCATGACAATATTTCTTTATCTAACATTTATTTGATGGATGAAATTTGGAATTTGAGATAATTTAAGACTAAGATACAACTGTTGACAGGTCCACATTTAGGCCATGTATTGTATTGTAATGTCACAAAAGTTTCTGCTCAAAATTCACATACATTCTTGTATTTTGCTTTCCCTCTTACTTTCCCGGTGCTGTATACCTTGTGCATCACTTTGCGTCAACTTTCCGCTTTCCATTAGTTATGTTGTAGCATGAGTATCGGACACTAGCGTTGCGCATAGGTTTGTGTGCCATGTTAGCATCTTGCAATGTGTCAATGTTTAGATGATTGTTTTTGAGCATGTTTTCCACTTGTCACCTCCTTTGGTCAGTGGTAATGGCTCGAGAAGCTTCTTTTTCATCCTATTCTCTCTTTTTAATCCATTATTTCAATCCATATTGTCTCTCTTTATCTTTCTCCCTTGGAGACACTCTCCTTTCCCTCTTCACTCTTTTGCTTGCACAAATCTCTCAATTTTTATAGCAGCTTCAAGACTCTCAAGCTTTCGTGGCACCCTTTGTAGCTCTCTTGGCTCTCGCAGCCCTCTCTCTTTTTTTCCTTGCTCTCTCCATTTGGCTTCCTTAAGCCTTGTAGCTCCATCTTCTTCACTTCATTCTTGCAAGCATCTTGGGATTCCATATCCCCTATCTATTGCATCCTTACTTCATGGTACAAGTTATCCTCCTTGAGTGGGGATTTATTTTATCACCTACATCTTGTGATACAAGTTCTCCTCCTTGAGCGTGGTTTGCTTTTATCACATTGAATTTGCTTACTTCTCATTTATCTTTATCTATCTGGCTATCCGTGGAAGTGGGAACACCAAAACGGGGGTTTGACTGAGGAAAACCCCTATACAACCCAAATTTCTCTAGATATTATACATGCAATTTTTGAAGACATCCATTTGTTAGAGGTTTCATCACTTGTGTTGTTGTAAGCATTTCCTTTCTATACCTTATTCTCTTTATCATCTATTTCACTTTATTTTAGTTCTATTACATTCTATAATTTCTTAGAAATCAGATTTCTAGCAGTCATTTAGTTATTTTTTGTGATAAACTTAGTTCTTGGTCTGTATGAGACATCGGCATGTCTTTGGGACCCTAGCGCACTAAGTTGTTGTCTATATCCCATGCTGACATCCTTTGGCCGAGAGCCTGTTAGTCTATTCAGAAAATCTTTGTCACCTTCTCTTTAAGATTTTAGAACTCTCATTGTTGTTCCTTGAGGTAGTTTAGGGCAGTTCGCTCTATGAGGCTCTCTAAATGAAGACAATTCATGAGTCACAAATCCCCCTTCTCTACATTTTGGTGAACCTAATGTGAAGAACAACATTTTTTCAAAAACTGGGAATTTATTTACCCCTACTTGGCAGGGTCATAACTTTTGACTCAGTGCTTCAAATTCAGAATCGTTTGCACTGTTAGAAAGATCTCCAAGAGGACTAATTCAATCCCTAAAAAATGTGTGCCTTCAACAACCCATATTTACGGACCAACACAAGTTTTGACCCCAAATTATGCTCTGAAGACCTTTGAAAATGTAAATTTCTATAACCTAGAAAATACCAAAAAAATCTAAAAAATATGGATTTTCGGTTTTTCTTAGTTCTATCTTCAAAATGAATTTAATATCTTCTTTTATTAGTTTAGTATCTATTTTTGTTCAAAATGTTAATGATATTCCATTTCATGCATGTGATAGTGACTTGGCTTTTCCCATGACACTTTGTATCTTTGATCCTTCTCACGAAAGTCCTCTTGCTTCGAAGGATATTTTGGTGTAAGAAGATGAAATCATTGATACCTTCCTTAACATTACTCTACCTTCTCTTCATTCCAATGCACTCTCCTCTAGAGATGATGCATTAGTGAATGATGAATCTCTTCTCTATTCCAATGCACTCTCTTGTAGAGATGGTGCATTAGCGAATGATGAATCAACTTCCACATTTGATCTGGTTTGGATCGATGTTGAGAATATATCTTCAAATAATTATACTAGTTGTGATGATTCTATAAATGTAATCTATGTCTCTGCTACCCCTCAAAGGCCTAAGAGACCATTCATTTACATGACTCCAGCTAGTCCTTCTCCTAGAAGGATTTTTTCTATTGATGGTGTCCCATTTGATAGAGATTATCTTGATATTTCTAAGGATCCCTCTTATAGAGTGGTAGCCCATACTTATGAGAATAGTATGAATAAATAACCAAGTATTCCTTCAACTCCTAAACCTACAACTAAATCACCTAATGATTAGGATCTTGTTGAGCAACTTCAAGTTACTCCGGCTAAGATCTCACTATGTGACTTGCTTTAGTCTACTCCCATTTATCAAAGTATGCTTTAGGAAGCCTTGCAAAAGATCCTCTTGCCTGCCTCTACTAGGCTAGTAGATGTTGATGCATTGATAGCTTATATTTTTGTGGATTCACTAAATGTTACACTCTATCTATAGAAACTTCCGCCTTCAAAAGTACAAAAGAAAGTGGACCCTCTAATGATCATAGTCAACATTAATAATATCGACATTAGATGTACTCTCATTGATGTTGGTTCAACACTCAATGTATGTAGCATTGATCTATTTCCTAAGATTAATATTAGTTCATCTTCTCTTAATGCTTCTTATGCTATCATTCATGGGTTCGATAATGTTGGGTGACAAGCTCTAGGTACAATAGTACTACCTTTGTAGCTTGGACCTATTATCGTACCCACCCTTGTATATGTTATGTTAGAAAAATTTCCATATAACCTTCTTCTTGGTAGACTGTGGATTCATCCTATGGGTGCAGTCCCATCTACCTTACATAAATATATTAAGTTCATTTGCAATAATCGAGTTGTCACAATTAGGACTAACCCTGGGGCTATGCGCTTATATGAGATAGCAACTGTCGGTTAGGTTTTTGTTGTTCCTACTCTTATTCCTTTAGTTTCTTCCAATGTGTCAATATTTACTCCAGTAGTACCTATTACAAAGGATACTTTTGAGATAAATGTCCTTGAAGAAGATCCTTCTAAAGCAAGAAATCTTAAGTCTGCTCCTTCTACCTTTCCTCAAGAAAATGCATGTCTTGGTGATGATCGAGGTTCTTTGGACTTTATAGAATCCTTCAGTGGGGAATATAAAGTTGACCTAATCCACTTAGCCCTTTTGATGACATCATTTAAACCTGTTATCAAAGATGATTATTCTTCTATATCATGGGATGGTGTGAATGAAAATTGCAATACTCTCCATGAGGATCCTCCATTATCTTCCATCTTCATAACTTCTTCTTGCAAGCAATCAAAATTTTCTCCACAAGAGAAAGGTTTGATTCTTGCTCCTCATTCCTTATCCTAGAAAGAGCATATCTTGTTGAGGCTTCTCAAAGCCCACTTGATTACTCTTCCTTCTCCTACACGTAAGAAATTTCATAAGCATGATAAGGAAAAACATTCCTTATGTACATACCATCGAGTTCCTGGCCATTCCACTAGCGAATGTAAGGCCTTGAAGGATAAAATGCAACATCTTCGTGATTCAGGTGTCATCACTCATTTATTAGCTGACGCACCTACCTTTTCTTTGTATGACAAGTGATATCAAGGTTTACCTCTATCCTGTATGTTCTAAGTATCTTGCATGGTTCTCCTCCCCTGTATGCTAGGGGTAGTGATAACTCATTTTGGAGATGTGTGTCCTTCTTAAGGACCCCCCTGTCTTCTCTTTATCTTTCAAATTAAGAGTCTCTTGAGTGGACACATTTTTCTTTCGAAGGGTTCTCGAGGGACCCCTTTGAAAGCCTTCCAATTTTTTGATGGTCTGCATGACTGTCCTCTTATTTTCCTGTATGGTTGCTTTTCTTTCTGACATGCTTTATTTGTAGGTAAACATGTTTCTTTGCAGGTGTGCCTATAAAGCCACTTTCCAGTTTGACTATGCGGAGTTCCCTTATTCATCTTGGTTTCCTCCATGTGAGATATCTTGGGGGACACCTCCTTGTCAGTCTACGAGCCTGTAAGGCACTTTCATATTGGTTTCCTCCATGTGAGAGATCTTGGGGGATGCCTCCTTGTAGGTCTGTAGGCCTATAAGGCATTGTCATATGGGTTTCCTTCATGTGAGAGATCTTGGGGGATACCTTCTTATAGGTCTGTGGGCCTATAAGACACATACTTCATGAGGCTTGCTTCATGTGAGAGATCTTGGGGATTGCCTCCTTGCAGGTCTAGGGGCTTGTAAGATTCTTTCATCTTGTGGGATTTTTCCATCATTGGTCAATGGGCCTTTGGTGTAATTTGTGCAACTTCATAGTTTTGCAGAGCTATGGAGTCCTTTCGTTCAAACTTCCTCAAGAGTGAGTACCTGTGGAGCCATCTCTCTTGGAATTTTCATTCCTTCTTCCTCTCTTTGGAGCCTTTTTGCTCTTGTTCTCTTCTCTCTTCTCTTCCCAATTGTGTATGTTGGATTGAAGATATATATCTTCTTCATCCCGAGTATATGCCCTTCCTCTCATCATTTTAGAATTCTTCTACATGTTATTTCTTAATTTGGGGATGATGCATAGTACTAAGACAACCTTCTACATTGAGGTCTCTTTCACTTTGCTGACTCAAATCCTTTAGTTTTTGTGCACTAACATTGTTGTCTAGTGCAAGTTTTTCTTTTCTAATGCATTTTTTTTGTAGGTATTTAGCTTGGGGGCATGCTTCCATGGTTCAAAGATTTATCTACTTCCTCTATAGTATTCTTTTGGCATATGATGCTTGTAATGCCCCGCCAAGCAAGCCCAAAGGATACATTACATCTAGCATTTATGGCACCAATTTTTTTTAAAAAAACAAAGGTATTAATATACATCATAATAATCATACAACACATGATAAAAAAACTAAACATGAACTACATATAACAAATCCCTCGGGTTTTACAAGACTGCATTACTTTTCACAACAACATCATTACATCACATGGATGGTAAGTATACACCAGTACCAAAAAATTACATGAACATGTTCAACATATTAATCAAGGGTTACAATATTACAATACCGCTTCCCAACATAAATGGGGAAGACACAATAAAATAGAATAATACATTTGAAATGAAGGAGTACAAAGCTGCAATACTGGATCCAACTCTGGTACAACTCAGGAGTCACTGCAAGGTACATTTTCGCACTTCACGATCAACGTCTGGGGACCCAATGGGGTGCATAGCATGTTCCACCCAACCACGTGGACCCGAAGGCCCACCCCCCGTGCTAAGAGATGACAAGAAGGATCCCCAACAATAACCATCATACAAAACAAGGGTACAAGACTTCACAACAAGATCCACAATAACATAAGGCAATCTCAGCACAAGATATAACCAACACAAGATGTGCCTAACATAAGGAATAACCAATAAAGCACCATTAAACAAATGCCAACATGTGCTTCCAGAAGCTCAAGAATAACATAGGAGAAAAACAAGCATACTTAGTTGTTAAAGGAAGAGTGTCATCACAATGTTGCATGGGTTACCCTGGCGAATCTTCCTAGGCCCCGGCCCCCCTTACTTGGGTTACCCTGGTGACCTCTTACGAAACCCGGCCCCACATGCAATCCAATGCGGCATCCATTATCTTTCATAAGGACAAGACAATGATTTCTCCATTCCAGGCCTTCTCAACTCATCTCAAGCCCATACAAGCACTTGAGCCATGAGTGAAGCATTCACTTATATATCTTGTTAATGTGTGATTCTATCCAAAACCCCTAATTAAATATTAATGTTTTCACTTGATTAATAAACTTCCAATGAGTTACCCTGAGACCACTTCTGGGTCTCGGCCCCCATTGAAAGCCACTCCCCTTATGAACAACAAAACTCAAAAGACACTATCAGGGTAAGCCCCATGCACAACATATAAGGCCACAGGATAAATTGCATTAAGCAAGGCATACACCATTCTACACAAAATCCTCATAACGAATCTATTTTCAAGAGCCAGGCTAAACCCAAAAATCAAATAGATCACAAGAACAAGATACACTAAATAACCATCTTTAATAAACACTGAAAGGTACATGAATGTGGTATAAGAAGTTAGATATTCCTAACTTGGCTTTCAATGTTCCTAAGATATAGAGTTTCGCTTCTAAATTTTAGACTTCGAACTTAAAAAAATACCCTATTATATCAAATATACTATGCACTGTTAAATTACTCTTTCAACAATAAACCTTCCAATGCATAACCCCAAATAATTTAACTATTCAATCTCCATAATTTACGCATGCTCATGGTTCACATTTCCAATTAGTGGTCAACTAGATGCTAAGAGAGAAAGTATTTAATTTTTAAATGAAAAACCTATCATATAATCCTAACTTTCAACAATATTCCCTAAATCCTTTTATAAGCATTCTTTAACAAAGAACCTTATTTATATATATAAAGGTAAAACAAACCCATAAAATCACAAGTTTTAATTCTTATATATTGGTACTTGACTCAACTAAAAAGACATATTAATTTCCTCTAAGAAAAAAAAAACTAATTTCCCTATGTTGATATAAATACCCCTCTAATAAGTTTACACTCTTTATGTTAATACCAAAAGTCACGACTTAAAACCATTTTAAAAAAAAACATTACTAGCTGGCTCATAAGTAATCATATTCTTCTCCAAATTTGTCGTAAGAAAAATTATTTTGAGATATGTGAACCATTTCTTCCATTTGAGCAGATGCGTTACTTTTGTGGAGAGTATTGGTGATGCCAAAATGCCACATGAGGCTAGGTCGAAATAATTTAAGACTTAAGAACTTAGGAGCATATTACTACTATTTTCAGATGGATAAGCGTTGTAAAAGACACCCTTTAATGATGAGAGGAACAAGCGTAGTCAGGTATGAGAAATGAGCTAATAATGGAATCAAGATGTTTAATTCATGGTGAAGCTCGGTGTAGACTGAAATAAAACAAAATATGACTTACATTGATGATATGTCTCACATTAAACAATAAAGTTATTAAGATATTGACAAAATCCTTATAGTTGATCATTAGGTACACGCAGTTGACCTCCATGCCCGTGCTGGCTATCTTGGAATCATATATGATTATAGGTTGAATATTTCCAACAACACAACATTTATTTTCTGTTGGATATAAACAATGCTGTGACAACTATCACGAGTGTTACAAGCCACACGATGGAGGGAGTCCTTATTTAAAGATGATTTGTAATATTTCAACTGGTGCGGCTGAGACAGGTTGACAATAGAATCAAAGAGATTATTTAAACCTCCACAACATTCCATTTCATGTGCTACAACTGTGAGTGGTTCCAATAGAATCAAGGAGTTTATTTTAATCTATACCACCTACCATGTTCAAGTGCAGCAGCCGCAATTAACTCACTATGGGATCAAAGAGATAATTTAAAACTTTAGACTCCCTATTATATCCAAGTATAACGGCTGCGACTGGTTACCAATAGAATTATAGAGATTAATTTAACAAGGGGAAATGGCACTACAAATGGTTCCATATCATTTACAATATGCTAAGAATATGGGTAAACAACTCAACACCTTCAGATTTATCATAGCCATCTCTCTCATTCTCTAAAATCAAAACCATATGACTCATGCTCAACAACAATTCAAAGAAAATGAAGAGCAAAAGTATAACTTACAGTCTTGCACTTAACAAATATTTGGCAAAATATCCAGAAAAGAAAATAGAATATCAGTAAGATATCTAAAATATAACTAACAAGATACTACTTATTCCATGAAGAATCCCCTCAATATCAGTAGGACAAGACAATAATTTGACAATCAATGTTGATATTGACATGGTCAGACTCAGGACTCGAACACTAACTGTCTAACCCACATTTGTTGGCATAAATGAGTTCCCAACTCAGTTGTGTAGCAATTATCAAGTAGAGGATACACATCAGTGGCGATGGCAATGATCGGAGATTACACCAAGACAGAGAACAAGTTACCCCAATCCTGGATATAGTAAAACCCAAAATCTCACCGCCGTATAACTGGCAAGAGAGTTTGCAGTAAACTTGCTAAAATTAATAACACAGGACAATTATTTTTCTTTGATGAAGCTACTGAAAGAGATCCAGGAAAATCATGGACAGGAGAGATTTTAATTAAACTTGGGGAAACAAATTCAGGTTCCAAACCCCCTGACGCGCCAATAACAATGTAGCACACGATCATGCAACATCAAAGGCCTCAAGTCAGGAAACTGAACAACTTCAATATTTGTTTGCATAGAGGATCCAAATCCCACAAAGGATTACTAGATTCTTCAAATTCTACCCAGTTGGATGAGTTACTCCATAATCAAACAAAATGGGTAAAATCCCACAGCCAAATCTGGGGTGAATTTGGCAGAACAATTACTACAGAAATGGACAAATTAAAATACATCCTATTAACCACTCCAAAAACAAAATTCAAACAATCTCATGCAATTGCGAGCTCTTCCAAACACATAAATTATGGTATATTCAAAAGAGATTGGAATCTGCTTAAATGAACAGATTTAAAATATTGAACGTTGCATTATAATATATTTAAAAGATTTTTTAAAAAAATGGATTTAACTCACAGTGTCTCCTGTAAGAAGCCTTGGTAGATGAAAGCACCAAAAATTCCGCTGATACACCATCAACCATACAACGCACTGAAGTCCGCTCATTTCCTTCTCATTTTCAGCGTCCACACATTTCCCTGTTTCTGAGAAGTGGTAGCCCGTGATCATCTCAAGGTAATCCTTAACACCTGAAGGTGCGTTGTACTCAAGGAACAGAGTCTCTTTCCATGGAGGCTTAGAAGCAAACCTTCCAATAAAGCTACTGGAAAAGCCAAAGCTTTCGCCCACCTTACGCTGGGCTCTCTGCTTCTTCTGCAGACTGAGGCCAAAGAACAACTACATATGTGGGTGTGTAACCTTAACAAGCTCAGGGGGAACATCATGGTTTATAATTTGAAAGAATCCATGCCCAGTGCATGCCTCTCTCACTGTATCCAACCCTCCCCCCACCTCTCCTGCCGTCCATGCTGATAAATCTATGGTGGGAATATCCAGCCACTGATTCCGCTGAACTCCCCAGTTTCTCTCCTCTTTTCTCTCTATATCCCGCACCAACAGCTCTTACCATTAAGTTGTAACCGACACCTCTCGCCATCAATTTCACACTTTCAGGATCGACTTAAAGGTATGCGCAGAAAAGCATGACAGATGGTGATAATCGAGAAGATTGAGGAATGGATAAGATCTTACTTCTTGAAAGCAGTGCAAACTGTCATTTTGTAAAGATGAGGATGAACGTGTTGCGCTTGCAGATAGATATTTTCATGTTTCGTAATAAAAAGAGATTTATTTTTATTTTTATTTTTGACTCTCTATTATATTAGTACATTGACAATATTTATTTTCATATGCTGCATCTACGATAGATTATCAGTAAAATCAAGCAAGTTATATAAATATATATAAACTTCCTATTTTGTTCAAGTTTTGCAACTGCGACAGGTTGCCAGTGGTTTCAGGAAGGCTATTTAATTCTGTACAATACCTCAGTTCTAAATGTTGTAACTGTGACAGGTTGCCAAGTATAATAGAAAGCGAATATTGGAATTTGGATATACTGCCATGTACATGCATTTATTATTATTATTTTTTTTAAATGCTGAAACTGCAAAGCAAGGACCTCGGTTTACAGAGAGCGAATAGCCAAAAAAGATAAGGCTCTATGGGAAGGATGCCAACAGGAGGGAGAGACTTTAACAAGGAATTTCAAAGAGGAGTCTATCAACAAGCAATTTGTTTTTTACGCCTATGCGATAACATCTAATCTACCGTGTGATGGAAGAAGAAGCAAGGGAAGGAAATAAATTACTAACACATTGTTTGCCACAATTACTACATTTAATAACTATGCGTTCACAACACATCCAATCAAGAAGAAACCAAATCACATACGGCTTCATGATCAAGACGAAGTGCAGAGGGAGTATTACATTGAAATTAATATGTCTTTTTAGTTGAGTCAAGTACCAATATATAAGAATTAAAACTTGTGATTTTATGGGTTTGTTTTACCTTTATATATATAAATAAGGTTCTTTGTTAAAGAATGCTTATAAAAGGATTTAGGGAATATTGTTGAAAGTTAGGATTATATGATAGGTTTTGCATTTAAAAATTAAATACTTTCTCTCTTAGCATCTAGTTGACCACTAATTGGAAATGTGAACCATGAGCATGCATAAATTATGGAGATTGAATAGTTAAATTATTTGGGGTTATGCATTGGAAGGTTTATTGTTGAAAGAGTAATTTAACAGTGCATAGTATATTTGATATAATAGGGTATTTTTTTTAAGTTCGAAGTCTGAAATTTAGAAGCGAAACTCTATATCTTAGGAACATTGAAAGCCAAGTTAGGAATATCTAACTTCTTATACCACATTCATGTACCTTTCAGTGTTTATTAAAGATGGTTATTTAGTGTATCTTGTTCTTGTGATCTATTTGATTTTTGGGTTTAGCCTGGCTCTTGAAAATAGATTCGTTATGAAGATTTTGTGTAGAATGGTGTATGCCTTGCTTAATGCAATTTATCCTGTGGCCTTATATGTTGTGCATGGGGCTTACCCTGATAGTGTCTTTTGAGTTTTGTTGTTCATAAGGGGAGTGGCTTTCAATGGGGGCCGAGACCCGGAAGTGGTCTCAGGGTAACTCATTGGAAGTTTATTAATCAAGTGAAAACATTAATATTTAATTAGGGGTTTTGGATAGAATCACACATTAACAAGATATATAAGTGAATGCCTCACTCATGGCTCAAGTGCTTGTATGGGCTTGAGATGAGTTGAGAAGGCCTGGAATGGCGAAATCATTGTCTTGTCCTTATGAAAGATAATGGATGCCGCATTGGATTGCATGTGGGGCCGGGTTTCGTAAGAGGTCACCAGGGTAACCCAAGTAAGGGGGGCCGGGGCCTAGGAAGATTCGCCAGGGTAACCCATGCAACATTGCGATGACACTCTTCCTTTAACAACTAAGTATGCTTGTTTTTCTCCTATGTTATTCTTGAGCTTCTGGAAGCACATGTTGGCATTTGTTTAATGGTGCTTTATTGGTTATTCCTTATGTTAGGCACATCTTGTGTTGGTTATATCTTGTGCTGAGATTGCCTTATGTTATTGTGGATCTTGTTGTGAAGTCTTGTACCCTTGTTTTGTATGATGGTTATTGTTGGGGATCCTTCTTGTCATCTCTTAGCACAGGGGGTGGGCCTTCGGGTCCACGTGGTTGGGTGGAACATGCTATGCACCCCATTGGGTCCCCAGACATCGATCGTGAAGTGCGAAAATGTACCTTGTAGTGACTCCTGAGTTGTACCAGAGTTGGATCCAGTATTGCAGCTTTGTACTCCTTCATTTCAAATGTATTATTCTATTTTATTATGTCTTCCCCATTTATGTTGGGAAGCGGTATTGTAATATTGTAACCCTTGATTAATATGTTGAACATGTTCATGTAATTTTTTGGTACTGGTGTATACTTACCATCCATGTGATGTAATGATGTTGTTGTGAAAAGTAATGCAGTCTTGTAAAACCTGAGGGATTTGTTATATGTAGTTCATGTTTAGTTTTTTTATCATGTGTTGTATGATTATTATGATGTATATTAATACCTTTGATTTTAAAAAAAAAAATGGTGCCATAAATGCTAGATGTAATGTATCCTTTGGGCTTGCTTCGCGGGGCATTACAATGCTATTTATGTTTAGTAGAATTCCTTTAGCATGCATATTAGTATAGATTCATATGCCCACTAAAGTGGGGACAAAATGTAATGTCGTAAAATTGTACCCCTTGAAATTTCACATACATTATTCTATCTGCTTTAGTGTCCACTCCCGTAGAACTTTTGTAGGCTCATTTTGGCCCCTACATCAGCCTTTTTGCCCTCTCAGGATGCTCTGAACCCCTTTTCAGTAGCTACCCCAGTGTGTCTGATTTACATAGAACTTTTCACTTTTCCCAATCGTGTCATTTTGTAGCGTGACATGTCCAGACACTAGTGCACTATGTGGATGTTTATGTGCCATGCTAGCATCCTGCAATGTGTCAACATTCAGATGACTGTTTCTTAGCATTTTTTCCACTTGTCACCTCCTTTGGTTAGTGGTAACGGCTCAAGATGCCTTGTAATGGCTCGGGAAGCTTCTTTTCCCTCCTATTCTCTCTTTTTAATCCATTCTTTCAATCCATTTTGTCTCTCTTGATCTTTCTCCCTTGGAGACACTCTCCTTTCCCTCTTCACTCTTTTGCTTGTACAAATATCTCACTTCTTATAGTAGCTTCAAGACTCTCAAGCTTTTGCAGCACCCTTTATAGCTCTCTTGGATCTCACATCCCTCTCTCTTTTTTTCCTTGCTCTCTCCATTTTCCTTAAGCTTTGCAACTCTATCTTCTTCACTTCATGCTTGTGAGCATCCTAGGATTCCATATCCCCTATCTATTGCATCCTTACTTCATGATACGTGTTCTCCTCCTTGAGCAGGGATTACTTTATCCACCTACATCTTGTGATACGAGTTCTCCTTCTCGAGTGGGGTTTTATTTTATCACATCACATTTGCTTACTTCTCATTTCTCTTTATCTATCTGGCTATCCATGGAGGTGGGAACACCAAAATAGGGGTTTGACTGAGGAAAACCACTATACATCCCCAACAATTTCTCCAAATATTATAAATGAAGGTTTTGAATACATCTATTTGGTAGAGGTTTCATCACTTGCGTGGTTTTAAGAATTTCCTTTCTATCCCTTATTCTCTTCTATTTCACTTTATTTCAGTTCTATTACATTCTGTAAGTTCTTAGCAATCAGATTGCTAGCAATCATTTAGTTATTTTCTATGATAAACTTAGTTCCTGGTCCATATGAGATGCCAACGTGCCTCTGGGACCCCAGTGTGTTGCACTATCATCCATATCCTGCATTGACGTCCTTTGGTCAATAGCCCGTCATTTTGTCCAGAAAATCTTTGTGACTTGCTTTTTTGGATTCTAGAACTGTCACCATTGTCCCTTGAGGTAGTTCAGGGAAGTTCACTTTGTGAGGCTCTCTAAATGAAGAGAACTCATGAGCCAAAAATCCCCCTTCTCTACATGTTTTTTGTTGTGTCTTGTATGTTTTCTTCATGTTTTCATAGTTTTTGCATCATGTTTGTGTCAGTTTTATTGTCATTTATATGTTATGTTATTTCATGTGTGTTTTTATCATGTACACTTTGTGTTTTCATCATTTATGTTTGTGTATGTTGTCTTGTTGTATTTCACACATGTGTGTGTTCTTTTTTGCTTATGTTCTCTTTCCATGGGATCTTGGATCCTACGGGCTTGTACACTTCCCCTAGATCCTTTATCATCTAATATCTTCAACATTTGAACAATCAAACCCATTTTGACATAGATTTTCTACTTTATTGTGAGTCTAAGTGCAAGTTCATACTCTCACTAAAGTGGGGGCTAAATCTAGAATTGCAAATTATCACCCTTGACAACTTCGCACTATATTTTCCTCTCCCTTAAGTTATTGGACCTAATTGATCCCCTAATTTCCTAAATTATGCATTCCATGGCATGCTTTTAATATTTACCCATAAATTCCAAGAAAAAATCAAATGCATTCATCTAATACTTTGTCCCTAACACCATAATTTCTAGAAAATAGAGTTGGGACACAAACACCCTATGGTGAATAAGTCCCATTTTAGTGAATGTCTCCCCCTATTTGGCTCCAAATTCAAATATGTCGATGTTGGTAGTTTATTATTTTCAATTCACCTACCCAAAGTTGGCTATTAGGATCTAATTTGGGGGAAATTGAATAAATGCATAAATACCTAGTTATTGCATCATTTTATATCCAACAAGGAGAATCTAGAAGCTAAATTAGAAAAACTTATGATCAAGCATTATCAAGAGAATCAGCAAGAAATTCAAGAGAAACATTTCAGAGCTTTTTTGTATCAATTCAATATCCAAGCATCATTTCAAATCATATGTGATTTTATGCATGTTGATGTCATCATTATTTATGAAGGCTAACTCCTTTTGTAGTTCTCCAATATATTCAAGAAAATCAATTCAAGCAAGAAAGATCTAAGCTTTGAGGATATGTGTATGACTTTAGTCCTTCAAGGAAGCCATTGAAGGGTGGTGAGTTGTAGCACTTTGTGTATTCATCATTCCTTCCTATCATTTATCTTTCTATCATTGGCATTTCCATTGTGGAAGTGAGAACACTAATACAAGGTTTGAATAAGGAAAGCCCCTAAATGGAACAACCCTTCCTCTCTCTTTGAATGTGTAGGTTTCAATTTTGAAGGAGATTGGAAGAAGCTTGAAGATAAATTATCCATTTTTGTAATCAAAGCCCTACATCTTGACAACTCATGGAAACTTTTCTATAGAAATATCTGATAGTGATCCAATAAATTTGTAAATGAAATCAAAAAGCTCCTATCTAACACCAAAGAACTATGAAAAAATATCAGAAATTCCTCTACAAGGTCACAAACACCCTATGGTGAATTAGTCCTCCAAAAATAGACTCAAATTTTTACCACATGTGCATAGTGTCCCGCTCTATCCATTTATGCTATCTAAATTTGTCTGTGACTTTCTATGTTAATTTTATTTGCATCTATAGCCTAATTAGATCATTTCATTTCATCCCTAAATTCATCCTAGATTTGTTCAAGGGTTGGTTGAATCAACTTTTAGGTTTTAAGTCAATCACATATCTTTTCCAAGTCCATCAAACCCCCAAAATCATACCATTTACATCCCACACATTTAATGAAATTGGGAAAAGGTTCAAACCCTAAAGATTGTGAATCTCCAAAGGATAGTTTCCCTTTTCTCTACATTTTAAATGTAGAATGTTGTTTTTGGTTTGTGACCATTCTAAATCATAATAGTGCAAAAGAAATATTATATTGGTTAAAAAAAAATTATTATTATTTAATAGAGATTAATTTTGCAAAACTAATTAGCATTCATAATTAGATTGGGGATAATCCTTTCTACCATTTGGGAATCAATGGGGTCATATTCACAATTCTAGATGAGGCCACCATCATTCCCAAGGAAATCCAAATCCTGAAAATATTAGTGGATCCATTTTCCACATACACATTCCTTTGCTTCTTAGCATGGTCATTACAGCTAGCTAGATAGTGGAAAATATTATCTACTAGAATACTGCCATCTAATCTATATAAATTCTCAAAAATATAAAGATAAAGATGAAGATGACACCCTCATTGGTTGAGAGCCCATTACTAACACTTAATACCTCCAAGATGTTTTGGGCTACCCACTTAATTTTGATCCCCCTTAATCTCCTACTAATATATCCATGGTGTCCTAGTGGTTTGGCCACTCTTATTTTTATATTTATTTTGCTACAACATAAATTTATCGAAGTGTAATTTAATTCCACCCACATCCTAAGGGAATCATGAATTATATTTTTGATATTTTAAGATAAAACTATAGTTCTCTTCATCATAAAAATTATTTATCCAACAAATTTAATATTGATCTAAGATTCTTGAAAAATTTGTGGTGGTGGAGAGATTTAGATAGTATGTGAGGCTTGTTTTGGCTATTATGCCTATGTTCATTATTTTATTTCAAACTATGTAAAAATTAGGTGGTATGATTTTATTATCTTGCATTTATTATAGTATTTTTAAGGTTTATTTCCTTTGGTGTAGTCCCTTTTTATGAGATCTAGAATTATTTTTCCTTAGATATTAGTGTTGAAGCACAAGGAATTAAAGAAAGAAATGGTACTACTAAATAAAGTACAAAAGATAATGTGTTTAATACTAATGCACTAGAATTTGTAGTATTTTATTTTGACAATGTACATAAATGGTTTTCTTAGTTTATACTCATTATATATATATATATATAATAAGTAAAAAGCGGTTAGGCCAACTATTTATATTATATAATATGAAAGGTTACAATATTTTTTAGCAGTATCTAGATATGATGTAGATACAAAATGTTAAATATTGCATTTTGAATATAGCAAATAGTTTGCCAACAGTTGAAAGACCCTTCCTATTGGACAAAAAAATTCTTACCAAATATGAAATCGTATGAAAATGTTAGTTGTCCAAAATAACAAAATTAGTTGACTTTACAAAGACCAATGAGTATTTAACAATTTTCTTCATGCTTATGTACTGAGAAACTATCTTCTTTTCCTTCTTTGCTCATAATCTGATTCTCTAGAGGGGATGTTTTTGAGTTTACATTTATGTTCATATCTGGGAGGATTGGCTGGCGATTCTAAATGAGTGGTTGAACATTTGAAGGCCCTGGTGTTGTATTTGACTCTTTGGTGTTGATCTATGTTTGTTGTGGCAGATTTGGATGACTCAACAAAGCTTCCTAGTGGAAATGATGTGTAAGAAGGAATGAAATTTCATGGTATTTGGTTTTGAAGCTCCTTATCATATCATTACCCAATTAAAAATGATACCTATTCAACTCCCTATAAAGATAACTTGAGGAGTTAAATTCAAATGCCAACCTAATACTAGTAGAGATGTTTATGAAGCTCACTTTATGTTGTAAGTAGTGTCTAGGAAAGAAACCCCCAATGTATGCTTCTCCATGCTAGAAGTAATACTTATGAATACTTGTTAGAAAAATATTTTCTTGTAAGAAAACCTCTTTAATAACAACATTTGTTATCTTCTACATAGCCTGATAGTTAGGGTTCAAATCCATGATATTTGAAACAAATATGGATACCAAATTAGAATGAAATATGATTCTTTTTGTTGATGGCTACAATATGTCATCCCCAATTATATCCTTCACACATTTGAAAACAGGGATACAATCTATTTTAAAAACATAAGACAATTATTTTATGTCTATCCCTTTTGGAGAAAGGAAATTTCCATTGTTGCAATTGAAAAGGTTCCCTGTGATTTCTTGGAACAAATTCCATTAGAGAAGCTTGCTTGACTCTTGTACATACCCAGAAAACACTAGTAATAAAAGTATAGAACTTAGTATGAAGGAAAACTCTTTGACTTATGTGTTATGAATTTCAACAAACAAAGACTAAGGAATGGACTCACTGAATACCCATAAAGCAGAAACTAACATAGTCATCAAAGATGTCTTTCATGAAAACAACCTTAAAATTCTTGCATTAATTTTTATTTGAAATGCTAATGGGATTTGGAGACGCTTTGGGAAATCCCTGCAAATTTATTTGAAGTGAAGAAAAAAGGAAATTTGCACTGTACCTAGTTACTTGCACCTCCAAATTCAACTACTACGATGCTTATACTATGCTTAAAAGCCATGAATGAAAGAGTGTGCCAGCTTTCCAACCTAACATTAATGAGATAACCATGAGAGCTTCACCTTCTTGAGAGGCATTTTGTTGCTATAGAACTTGCAAGGTGAAAAACGTTTCAAATAGGCTCCTCATATAGTTGTAGAATTTACTATACTATTCAACTTTCAAAAAATTTCTATGAAATCCACTTGTCCTTGGCAATGTGAAGACAGACTTCAAATTATTTCTTGAAATTCTCCTCTTTTCCTTACCTGAATTTCCTACAAAATGCCAAAAATTGTTAGAAAATTTCATAATATACCCTTATGGCATAAGATATGTGAGATGAGTTAAATCACGATGATGTCATTAGAATGAGCTCATCACACACTTGTAATTATAGGTGTTGGCTTTAGCATAACTTTGAACTTGGAAAATATTTGGCATCAAAAAATAGCTTTGTCACACAGGTAATCTTGTACAAACAACATAAGATGAAGCAAGAATGATTTGACCTCCATTGAAAACAATTCTAAGGTCTGTTTTTCTTATTTTAGTATTATGCCTACTTGGCATCCACATCACATTTTCTATGACCTTAGCATTTAACTTTTTCTGATGACTTTTCCTGCAAAACAATAAACAAGTTAATATAAATGGATACACCTTACAAAATATCACAAATAGTGCAAAGCTACATGTTGATGATGCCAAACATTTGCTTCATTCATTTTGATTTAACTACAATTGATAGACTATAAGTTCCCACACAAATTTTCTTGTGTGATTGTATGACTATGTTTCTCGGCTTACATGTGTAAAACAAATTACCCATGTGCAAAAGGATATTCTATTATACAACATGTACTCTTCGTACCTCTACAACAGAATAATGTATATGTTGCCCACCTTTTCAACATAGCAAATACCTGAAGCTTCTAAATCATCACATTATGTTGATGCAACCCGCCACATTGCATATAAATAGTACTGATGATAAAAAACTTTGTAGTATCCTAACAAGCTCCCTTTTACTTTAAAATTATTATTTAAATTGTAAGCTTGTAAGATAATTCAAAATTTAACTTTATTACTATATCAATCATGCTTTTCATTAACTCCATTTCATTTTTTTAGAAACCAACTCTTTCCCTTTTAATAGCTTCATCCAATTCCTAAGTGACATTTTGCATATTATTTCAATATATCTACACATTCTAATTTTGTTCACACCTAATATTTGCAATTTTTTCTGCAAGTTGGTTTCCTTCCCTATAAGTATGTTTAATTTGCATAGATTTGAACTTAGGCAACAACTTCCAAACTTGTTGCATCACAAATTTAATTTTCCAACAAAAGACTTTTTTTTCTTTACAAGCATTCACAATAATTAATGAATCACCTTCAATTTCTAGGTCTTTAATTTTCATATCATATGCTAGTTGCAATCCAAGAAGCAATGCTTATGCCTCTGCCATATTATTTGTTCCTTTGGGAAGTTTTATTGACTTAGCTGAAATGAGGAACCCTTTATGATCTTTATTACAACCCCCGCCACTGATATACCTAGGTTTCCATGTGATGCACCATCAAAGTTCAACTTGGAGAAGCCTTTTGTAGGTGGAATCCAAGTTATTTTGCTTCTATCTAATCTCTGACTTGGATTTTGATGCAAGCTTCCTTTGAATGCTAGAACAATATTATTCCACTTTTGCATTACCTTAGAATCCCAATCTTTGAACAAAGATCCAATGCTTTTGGCCTTCTAAACATGTGCATTTTTTATCTCTATTATTGAAGATTCTAACTTCTCTAATACTTGCTCAACCTTCATTTTTCCCTTCCTAAAAATCCTTCTATTATGTTCCCGCCAAATGGTCCACAACACTACAGATGGAATCACTCTCCAAATGCATGCAAACAATGTTGATTTATGCAGTACAGGCCAACTTGAAAATAGTCCCACAAATTATTTGGAAATGGAGCATACCAACTTAATTTTTCTTTAATAAAGGACCAACAATGAGATACAAAAGGACAATGAATAAATAAATGATTCACCTCTTCCAACTCATTTTCACATAAGACACATGTAAAATGAGTTGTTATCCCAAGTTTGGAAAGCCTATCACTTGTCATAATTCTCCTTTTAATAGGTAGCCATGAAAAACAACCTGCTTTTGGCAACACTGTTGCATCCTAGCAAAAAGACAAAGCTCTTTGAGGCTTGATACTTCCCCCTTGACACATTATCGCCTTATAACCCATTTTGACTGTATAGATTCCAGATTTTGATGGAGCCCATAGTAACTTATCCTCCCCTCCTAACACATAAACATTCCTTTCACTTAAAATGCTCCTGAATTCCTCTTTCTATTCATTTGAGCAAGCAATATTTGAGACATCTCTCCATTTTACTTTCCTAGTACAATCATCTATGCTTTCAAAATAGTCACTTGAATTTCTCCCCCAATCCATGGTAAGAAGATTTTGAATACATTACAAATTATGAACTATATTTAAGGATGCATGCCCTCCCCAAGAATTTTCCCAAAAAATTTCTTGTAGACCATCTTGAACTTCCTAAGTAAGATACGAGGTGATCACCTTTCTACATGAAACCAATAAATTCCACATTGTAGAGCCTTGTGGTGGATTTTCCACTATAAAAATTCTCTTTGGATCTGTGGTATCTAAATACTTGGCTTGCACGAGTTTACACCATTATGTGTGTGGCTTAGTATACATGTACCACACTAATTTGGTACCTAATGCCTAATTTCTTGCTGATAAATTATGTATCCCTACACCACCTTTTAGTTTATTTTCACAAAGGTTTTCCAATGAAATAAGTGAGATCTTCTTTTTGTTATCAATGTTACCCTTCGATAAAAAATCCATAATTATCTTTTCAATGAGCAAAGTCACAAATTTTGGTGCTTTTAGTACTGCCATATAATAGTTAGGGACGGTAGAAAGGACTGATTTTATCAATAATATAGGCCCAAATAATGACAACCACCTACCCTTCCACGTTGCAATCCTTATCTGAATACTTTGAATGATTTTATCCCAGTAAGAAAATTAAGGTACTTACAAGGTAATTCTACTGTTTGAAATCCAATATGACTAATAATTTTCTTTTGTAGACCCGATTTGATATTAAAGGTATATATCTTTGATTTTTTCGCATTTATTTTCTACCTTGATACAAGTGAGTATTTATCTAAAACAACCTTGATGTGCTTAGCCTCTTGAAGCTGAGGTGATCCAAATAGTAGTGTGTCATCTGCAAACAAAGAATGCATTATAGATATATGAGTGGAAGGTATTGAAATACCCTTCAACAAACCTTCTAAATGTGATTTTTTGACTAGCCTGCTAAGTGCTTCTGCCAACATTATGAATAAAAAAGGTGATAATGGATGACCTTGCCTCACTCCTTGAGTAGAACTAAAAAAACTTGATGTTGTACCATTAATTAGTACATAAAAAATTTCACTTTTCAAATAAGATAGGACCCATTTGCACCATTTATTATTAAAACCAAATTTCTTTAATACTTGAATCAAAAAATCCCAATCCACTTTATCATAAGCTTTCATCATGGCAAGCTTAATGATAAATGAAGACATTTTGTGCAATGAAATAGAGTGCAAAACTTCATGTGCCACTAAAGCACCCTCCGCTATCTCCCTTCCAAGAACAAATCCACCTTGTTCTTCAGAAATCAATTTAGGAATGATGGGCAACATTCAAAGATAGATTGCTTTGGTAAATATCTTGTAAACTATGTTACAAAGAGATATATGAATTTTTTTTGAAAAATACTTTAGATCCTTAACCTTTGGAATTAATGCAATATGTGTTACATTAAACTACTTAAGCATGGAACGAGATTTTTTGAGACTCCTCCAAGGCCTTAAGGAGATCATTTCCTATGAAATCTCAACTTTTTTGGAAAAATATTGTTGTAAATCCATCTAGTCCTGGAGCCTTATTAGGCTTAAGTGTGAAAACAACTGCTTTCACTTCATCAAGAGTAAAAGGCTTATTGAGTTGTAAATTGTCTTGCTTAGTGACTAGTGTAGGAATTGCTTGCAACATATTTTCTCTTTCTCTTCCAATCTGATCTAATTTTTGTACTGGTGTTGATAATAAGTTGGAAAAAAATTTAATCCCTTCATTTTGTATGTCCACTTCATTCTTTAACCACTTACTTGATGCACTTTCTTGAATGCAAAACACTGCATTCTTGTCTATCTTAACCTGAGCTGACATGTGAAATAATTTTGTATTCTTATCACCTTCTCTAAGCCACAATTCATGAGATTTCTGATGCAAATACAACTTCTCACACAAAACTAATTCTTCCCATTCTGATTGAAGACTTTTCTAATACTCCAAATTCTGTGGAGTTATCCCTTGGCTTATAATCTACCTATTAATAGTAGTGTGTCCTCTAAAAATATGTTTCATTGTTAGATAAAAATGTGTGGGCTCCCCTTGGTGTTAAAATAGATGCCATCTAAAATTTAATAGAATATTTATTTGGTGTATTATAACCCTCCAAGGTTTGCTTGCACCTAACCACAAGAAGACATTACTCTGCCTTCACCATGAACCTAGCAATCTTCTAGGCTCTATCCTGACTTGGTTCACCAACTGAACCTTGCTACAACTCTTTCCAAGAGTTTCCACTTTGTGCTTTAACCTTAGAGGATTCAACACCTTCTTCGAAATTGCTTCTTCCTTTCAACACCTAGAAGAGTCTAGATGTTAACTTCAACACCATGTTTGAGCTACTTACAGGGGAGTTGGAAACACTGATTTGATGCATTTCACAACCACTTGGAGCCATCTTGGAGGTTCTTCATTCATCACTCCTACCGATCTCAAGAAGTTGTCTTTGGAGAGGGCTATTCCTTGTAGCCCTTACCAGTCAGTTTTCTGACTTTTTCTCTCAAAATTGTCAAACAACTTGTCAATTCAATTTCAATTCCTGACCCCCTTTTCAGTCCTTTAAATCTCCACAAGGTATCAGACATCTGCCCCAACCGTACGGTGGTTTCCAACACTCTTGGAGAGAAGGGCTAATTCCCCTAAGACCTAGGGTTTCACTAGTCTTTGTTACAAATCTACCTTCAAATGTTGGTTTGCTGCTTCAACCCTATTGGCACGTGAGAATCTCATCTAGTCCCACCTGGAACCGTACAGATTCCGTACAGTGCTTGCAACCCCTACCTAAATACCTCAATCTTTACTTCCAAATCCCTAACCGGGCAGCTAACACTCGCCTAGGGTTTGGGTTTACAATCTTTTGCTTGGATCTTTGACACTCCTATCTCTAAATATGTACAATAGGTTGGCTCCTCTCCCATACTCAACTATTCTCAGGGGAACCCCATGGACAGTGCTTATGGGGGAGCCATTTTGAAACTAACTGCTCAGAAACAACAATGGAAACCCTGCTAACCTCTAAATTCTGATCTAAGGATTCAAATGAATATCTCCAATCTACTCAAAATGATAACATAATGAAAAGTGTTTCTAATCTATTCTAATAACATGAATATAGTGCTAAGTCTAGGTATTCAACACCTATGAGAACTCTGTTGCAAAACACACGGGTATTTCGGAAATAAAACTCTACAACTCTAAACTATGAATACAAAACACTGAATCTAATCTCAACTCTTATCTATTAGATGAAATACACTCCAAACTGTTCAAAGAACCTAATAACAGTGAGAAAACTATGTAAACAAAGCCATTTTAATCACTATTTTTCTAAGCACGCGGGTAACACACAAAAATTACTCAAAATCTGCTCACTGTCTTCTATTCTTCACAACAAAAATTGATTACAATGACTAACTACTACTTCTATGAGCCACACAGTACTTTTGATGCCTTTTCCACCATTCAAGGGTAGTTGCTCGACCACTTCTCCTGATTTCAAGGGATTCCTATCATGAGATTGCATGCAATTCCTCAAATCTTGCCATGCAGCTTTACAACAACATTTTGCAACTTCCATTGTGCCATGATCCCGAATCCTTGGACCTCTAACACCTTGATTGCGAATCAAACACCTTCCTAACTATCCATTGGCATCTTCTAACAACAATAATATGATTAGCACACCTTTACTGCCCCATATTGCAACATAGGCTGTCCAAAGCTTAAGAAAGCCAAAATTTAACAACATTAACCAACAATGATTAACTAAGATGGTTTAGTCCTAATGACTAACTCATCCACACCAACAAGACCTCTAAGATCAAAACAAACACAATGAAATCCTGATTTGGCCAAGATCAGGTACAAGCCAAAATTTAACAAACAAGGTGGAGGTCAGCCTAGGTGCTCCTGCACCATCCTCCCCAAAACAGAAAACTTCAATCCATCCTTGGATTGAGTAAGTTAGGATCAATGCCCAACTTCTTGAACTCTGCCTCCTTGATCCATACTGCATCTGAATCAGGTTGTCCATGTCTTTAGATGAGGTGTTCTTTATATTCTTTGGTCCTGGTTCTCTTGTAAACTCTAGTGTCCAATACCTTATCAGCTTGCTTAACTGCAGTGGAGGGCAGTTTGAGCTCTTCTACATCTTGAATGACTTCTTGGATGGTCTGATTCATGTTTGGTGGTGGTCCTCTGTAATGGACTAGGTCTGCAACATTGAAAACAGGGGATAGTCCACTGTCATCTGGCAATTGTACTTTGAATGCATTACTTCCATACTTCTCCAAGATAGGACAGGGACCTATCCTTTTCATTTGCAGCTTATGAGGAACTCCTTTCTGCAATCTAGCCTTGTTCAAATGGACCATCACTAAGTCACCAACATTAAACTGAACCTCTCTCCTATGCTCATCCACTTTGGTTTTATGTTTCATGGTATTTTCTGTCAAGGTTTTTCTGACTGTCTCATGAATTTCCTGCATTGCACAAGCAAAGTCATCTGCATAGCCACTTCCCTTGACTCCATCCTTCAATTCCCTCAGCTCATAAACACCTCTAGGGTGCAGTCCATAAACAATTTCAAAGGGACTCTTCCCTGTTGACCTATTTACAGTATCATTATAGGCATATTCAGCCTGCCCAATAATCTGATCCCATTGTTGACCATACTCCTTGGTCAAGCATCTCAAGAGGTTTCCAAGTGTCCTATTCACAACTTCGGTCTGACCATCAGTTTGGGGATGGTATGCAGATCCAAAGGACAGATTGGTGCCCATTCTTTGCCAAAGAGTCTTCCAAAAATGACTCATAAACTTAGTATCCCTGTCTGATACAATGTTGATTGGTAAGCCATGAATCCTGACTATCTCCTTGAAGAAAAGAGAGGCTATTTGACTGGCATCATTGGTTGTTTTGCAGGGTACAAAGTGAGCCATCTTGTTGAATCTGTCTACAACAACATACACACTGTCCATACCTTGCTTTGTCTTGGGTAAACCAACTACAAAGTCCATGCTCAAGCATTCACATGGCCTAGAAGGGATAGGCAGTGGCTGGTATAGGCCTACATTTAAGGAAGTGCCTTTGGCCTTTTGACATACCACACAACTCTCTACATATTTCCTGACATCTAGGTTCATCTTAGGCCAAAAATAAAACCTTTGAACCAGTTCCTGAGTTTTAGTGATCCCAAAATGACCACTCAATGCACCATTATGTTTTTCTTGTATTAAATTTTCCCTAATAGAACCTCTAGGAACACAAAGCTGATTTCCTTTAAATAAAAGATCACTCTGCAAGGTATATTCAGCATATTTTCTATGGAAATGATTCTTATACTCAAGACATACCTTATAAATTTCTACAAAGTCTTCATCATTTGCATAGAGATCTTTGAAGTGATCTATTCCCATGCTTTTCAACTGAATTTCTTGAATGGTGAGAACTCTCCTGCTCAATGCATCAGCCACTTAGTTGAGAGCTCCTTTCTTGTGCTTGATATTGAAGGTGTAAGCTTGCAAATACTCCACCCATTTCATGTGCCTGTGACTCAACTTCTCTTGTGAATTCAGAAAGTTGAGTGCTTGATTGTCTGAGTACACAATGAATTCTTTGGGAAGCAAGTAGTGCCTCCACTTCCTTAGTGCTTGGACCAATGCATACATCTCAAGTTCATAAGAAGAGTACTTCTTCTTGGCTTCACTTAGCTTCTCTGAATGAAAAGCCACCGGTCTGCCCTCTTGGCTGAGAACAGCTCCAATTGCTACATTACTTGCATCACATTCAATGGTGAATAGCTTCTCAAAGCTTGGCAACACCAAAACAGGTTGGGTAGCTATCTTTTCCTTCAGCAACTCAAAACTCTTGTTAGCTTGTTCATTCCACACAAATTTGGTTTTCATTCCTCCTTTAATGGTATCCAACATAGGAGCACAAATTGCACTAAACTGTTTGATGAATTTCCTATAATACTGAGCAAGACCATGGAAGCTTCTTACCTCTATTGTTGTCTTTGGAGTAGGCCAATTTAGAATGGCTTCTACCTTGTTGTTGTCCATCTTCAAGTTGCCATGTGATAGTACAAATCCAAGGTACACCAGCTCTGTTTTGATGAACTCACACTTTTCCAGATTGATCTTCAGCTTCTCCTCCTGCAGCTTCTTGAAAATCAACTCAATATGTTGGAGGTGCTCTTCTCTTTGGTTCTGCTATAGATTAGTATATCATCAAGATACACTACTACAAACTTGCCAATGTAGTCCTGGAGAATTTCATTCATGAGTCTCATGAATGTGGAGGGGGCATTAGACAAGCCAAATGGCATAACTAGCCACTCATAGAGACCCTCATTGGTTTTGAAGGCTATTTTCCACTCATCACTCTCATGTATCCTAATTTGATGATAGCCACTCTTTAAATCTATCTTGGTATAGCACCTAGCTTCTCCTAGACAATCCATGAGATCTTCAATCCTAGGGATGGGAAACCTATACCTGATGGTTATCTTGTTGATTGCTCTGGAATCAGTACAAAGCCTCCATTCTCCTCCTTTCTTAGGTGCTAAGACAGTGGGTACTACACATGGACTAATGCTTTTCCTAATGAGACCTTGGTCAAGAAGTTCTTGAATCTGCCTGGCTATTTCCTCATTTTGTTGAGGTATCATCTTGTAAGCTCCTTTGTTTGGAAGGGTAGCTCCTGGTATCAAGTCTATCCTATGACTTATGGCTCTTTTAGGAGGTAAGGTTGCTAGTTGACCACTACTTACAATGCTTTCATAGGTCTGCAAAAAGTCTTGAATCTCCTTGGGTAACTCTTGCTTTTCAGCTTCCTTCTCTTTGCTTACTTCTCTTGGCTTGATCATTATTGCATAGCCAACTCCTTCTCCTTCTTCTAAAGCTTTTAAGAACTCTTTTTCACCAGCTATTAGCAGCTTAGAACCTGCTGTCTGCACCTCAGTATCTTCTAACAAAGATTGAATCTTGTAGGTTACATTGTCCTTCTTGAAGGTATATGAATTCTTAGCTCCATCATGCACAGCTTGGCGGTCAAATTGCCATGGCCTACCTAGGAGCAAGTGGCATGCATCCATAGGTAATACATCACACAATACCTTGTATTTGTACTTGCCAATTGAAAACTCCACCCATGCTTGTTCATTCACCAAGACATGCTGACCCTTATTGGGCCATGTAACCTTGTAAGGATTATTGTGAGGTATCCTTGTCAATTTCAGTTTGCTGACTGCCTCCTCTGACACAATATTGTCAGTAGAACCTGAGTCTATAATGACCTTACATACTTTCCCCATCCTTACATACTTTCCCCATCATCTTGCATTTTATCCTAAACAAAGACCTTCTTTGGCTTGGCTCTTCTTTGACTGGTTCTTTGATCAAAGTCCTTCTCATCATGAGATTCTCACCTTCCTCTGAGTTCAAAGGCACCTCAGGTTATCTATTTGTTGTAGTAGTCTCATCTTGAATCAAATTGGTTCTCTTATCTCCTCCATGAGAAGTGCTACCTTTCTCAGGACATCTATAGGCCGGGTGTCCCAATTGGTTGCAATGATAGCATTTCATGTTGGTGAAGTAGCTGCCTCTTCCTTGTCCACCACTTCTTCCTCTGGAGCTGAAACCTCTTCCTCTACCACCTCTACTGGAGCTTCCTTCTTGCTGGTCAGAAAATATGACTTCTCCTTGGGCTCTTGATTATGAGCTTCTTCCACTATAACTTCCTCTTTGTCCTCTGTTGTCTTTCCCTTTACCTCTACCTTTGGGGTTCTGTTCCTGCTTCTTTTTTCCTTTCTCTTCTATTTTCAAAGCCATTTGATAGCATTGGCAGACTGATTTGAAGTTTACCAAACTCATGTCTTCTTGAATAGACCATTTGAGTCCATTTAGGTACCTTGCTAACCTGATACTCTTATCTTCAACCACTTTTGATCTAAGGCACAATTTTTGAAACTCCTCTGTATATGTTTGGACATCCATATCTTTTTGCCTCAGATTGTGTCTTCTCCTATGCAACTAGACTTCATAATCATCAGGGGAGATAAGTCTGCCTTATCTTAGTCACCATTCCTCTCCATGAAACTATGGGACCTTTGCCTTCTTTCTCTCTTTCTGATTGTACAAACTTCCACCAAGTGAGAGTTGCTCCTCTCAACCTTGACTTGGCCACCTTTACCTTTTGGGCCTCTGTTATGCCATCACACTCAAAGTGATTCTCAATGCTCTCAATCCAGTCTACAACTGAATTAGGGTCCATTTGTCCACTGAAAAGTGGCACATTATCCAATGCTTTACCACTCAAGGCCTGCAATGCCTTCAAGAATGGTTCCTCTGCAAGAACAAGATCAGGCTTTGGAGCTTCCTCCTCCAAATCCTCTTCTTTTTCCTTAGCTTCCTGCTCTTCCTTCTGCTTTATCTTGTCTTTCACAGTATCTGTTGTCTCATGGACTTCATCCAGGAGTTTCTCCATATGAGATATCCTTTCTCTGAGCAACTGGTTATCTTCCTCTTGCTCTTCTACCTTCTTTGCTAGCTCTGCATTTGTCACCATGGTTCCTTCCTCTAGTGTATTCTCTCCTACTGACTCAGTGGATTGGCTCATTAATCACAAGCCTTGAATCTAACTCTAAGCTCTGGTACCAATATGGTGTATGATAACCCTCCAAGGTTTGCTTGCACCTAACCACAAGAAGACATTACTCTGCCTTCACCATGAACCTAGCAATCTTCTAGGCTCTGTCCTAACTTGGTTCACCAACTGAACCTTGCTACAACTCTTTCCAAGAGTTTCCACTTTGTGCTTTAACCTTAGAGGATTCAACACCTTCTTTGAAATTGCTTCCTCCTTTCAACACCTAGAAGAGTCTAGATGTTAACTTCAACACCATGTTTGAGCTACTTGCAGGGGAGTTGGAAACACTGATTTGATGCATTTCAAAACCACTTGGAGCCATCTTGGAGGTTCTTCATTCATCACTCCTACCGATCTCAAGAAGTTGTCTTTGGAGAGGGCTATTCCTTGTAGCCCTTACCAGTCAGTTTTCTGACTTTTTCTCTCAAAATTGTCAAACAACTTGTCAATTCAATTTCACTTCCTGACACCCTTTTCAGTCCTTTAAATCTCCACAAGGTATCAGACCTCTGCCCCAACCGTACGGTTGTTTCCAACACTCTTGGAGAGAAGGGCTAATTCCCCTAAGACCTAGGGTTTCACTAGTCTTTGTTACAAATCTACATTCAAATGTTGGTTTGCGGCTTCAACCCTATTGGCACGTGAGAATCTCATCTAGTCCCATCTGGAACTGTACGGATTCCGTACAGTGCTTGCAACCCCTGCCTAAATACCTCAATCTTTACTTCCAAATCCCTAACCGGGCAGCTAACACTCGCCTAGGGTTTGGGTTTACAATCTTTTGCTTGGCTCTTTGACACTCCTATCTCTAAATATGTACAATAGGTTGGCTCCTCTCCCATACTCAACTATTCTCAGGGGAACCCCGTGGACAGTGCTTATGGGGGAGCCATTTTGAAACTAACTGCTCAGAAACAACAATGGAAACCCTGCTAACCTCTAAATTCTGATCTAAGGATTCAAATGAATAACTCCACTCCACTCAAAATGATAACACAATGAAAAGTGTTTCTAATCTATTCTTATAACATGAATACAGTGCTAAGTCTAGGTATTCAACACCTATGAGAACTCTGTTGCAAAACACATGGGTATTTCAGAAATAAAACTCTACAACTCTAAACTATGAATACAAAACACTGAATCTAATCTCAACTCTTATCTATTAGATTAAATACACTCCAAACTATTCAAAGAACCTAAGAACAGTGAGAAAACTATGTAAACAAAGCCATTTTAATCACTATTTTTCTAAGCACGCGGGTAACACAGAGAAATTACTCAAAATCTGCTCACTGTCTTCTATTCTTCACAACAAAAATTGATTACAATGACTAACTACTACTTCTACGAGCCACACACTACTTTTGATGCCTTTGCCACCATTCAAGGGCAGTTGCTTGACCACTTCTCCTGATTTCAAGGGATTCCTATCACGAGATTGCATGCAATTCCTCAAATCTTGCCATGCAGCTTTACAACAACATTTTGCAACTTCCATTATGCCATGATCCTGAATCCTTGGACCTCTAACACCTTGATTGTGAATCAAACACCTTCCTAACTGTCCATTGGCATCTTCTAACAACAAGAATATGATTAGCACACCTTTACTGCCCCATATTGCAACATAGGCTGTCCAAAGCTTAAGAAAGCCAAAATTTAACAACATTAACCAACAATGATTAACTAAGATGGTTTAGTCCTAATGACTAACTCATCCACACCAACAAGACCTCTAAGATCAAAACAAACACAATGAAATCCTGATTTGGCCAAGATCAGGTAAAAGCCAAAATTTAACAAACAAGGTGGAGGTCAGCCTAGGTGCTCCTGCACCATTATTTATGTTCTATTTTTTGAAATTTAACCATAAAATCATATCCATCCACCATGGTCCTCCCTATATGTGTAGATTTCTACTTATTTTTTCTCTATATAAAACAATTTTTTTAATGCCCAACCAATACACTGTTAAAGTTACCATTTAGATCTAATTCCCTAGATTACCTTTACTATGTTGATCCTTTCAAAATATTTATGTCTCTTTAGGGAGGTTTGTATGTGTTCAACATTAAAAATTATATTCAACTTGGCCATAATGTAGTATATATGTAGAAATCAATCTTGCATATAGATTAAAAGGAACTGTTGATAAAAAAATAGGTGATATACATCATTTGCAACATTTATTATATATCAAAATTCCAAATATTTTATTTTAGTTTCAAGCTTCTTATCACAAAAATAGAAATTACCATCTAACTACCTTCAACCGCAAACTAGCTATTAAAAAAAGAAATTTTGAAGAAGGGAAAACTAATGTTGGAAACTATAAAAATGGTTAAAATTGGTCCCATAAAAACTCCTAGTGCAACCTTAGACCCAAAAATGGTATGGTATCCAGGAGTATAACTTCAATTCTCTCTTTACTTTAGGTCAAATGTAAGGTCCAAATTTTGTATGACTTGAAGTATTCTTCTAATGGAGTTCTTGTTGTTAAATTGTATGATCAAAAGGAGGTGAGATCAATTAAATTATTATTATGAGCAGTTATGATACTTTTTATATGTGGTCTTTATACCCTCACCCTTTTTAGGACTTCCAAGACTAATTCCAATCCTATGGGAGAGAATGTGGGACTTCATCTTTTTGTGATCATGTTGAATCTATGTTTCATTGATGATATCATGTCTCTTGCTTAATTTTTCATGTTTTCATATGATTAGACATTCTAGAGGAGTTTAATGATGGTATAATTTTATTTACCTAGATGATGTTCTTATTCTTCTATGGTTTATCTTGGTAATCATGAGTTATCAATTATATGAGGGATTTCAATAAATTATTGCTAGTGGTAGTGGTATGGTGATTATCATATTATTAAATTATGTAGATATGTGAATCTATGTTATTGAGATGATATTTGATAAGCTAAGTGTTAATTATGATGGTTTATTTGATTAAACAATTTCTATGTGATCTTATAGATGATTTTTGTATATAAGAAGTTTTGGAAAATAATAATTACTTTGAAATGATACTTTTGAATGATGTTAGATGCTTCGGCTATTATTATTATCTCTTCTGATGTACTAATACTTTTGGTTGAGTGAGTAGGTAAAAATTACCAATGGTATTTGTGCTCATATAGATACTTCCTTTTGTATTATTTTTCTAATTGTTGATCTTATCTTATATGGATAAAATAAGATCATGTGATATAATGTTATGCCATTTAATGTGTTGTAAGGTCATTTAATTATGTGAAATTTTATTGTATTACCCTTGTAGTTATCTCATAGTGTTTTTAATTTTTTTTGATTTATGTGTTCTTTATATGAATTAAATTAAATTTTTATAATCCTAAATTCGCCTAGGTGTTAGATATAGGGGTTGGGGGTTAATTTAACCTTAGAAATACCTTTCTAAGTATTTTTCACCACCTTAGAATCCCAATTCTTTAAGAGTGGAGAAAATAGGAGTCGATTGGTTGGTTAGGTAGTTAGGAGAGGTAGTTTATCCTCTCTTTTCTATATATACTTTCTTCTCAAGAGGGTAGGGGACTTTTTCATCTTTTTTTCCTCTTGGTTATTTGGGAAAATATCATTTTTCTAGTGCATTATAGGATAATAGGGGAATAAAGGAGAGGAGAGGAAAGATGGAATTTAGAGGAGGAGGCTTGACCATTTTTGGATAGCTTTTTCAAGGTATGGTGTTAACCTTTTTGTAAGATTTTGGTAGATAGATTTGTTGTAATATTGCATCTTTAATGATACCTTATGAAAAGAACATGTTTAATTCATTGTGTTTCTTTTTTGTGTTTGTGAGGGTTTTAAAGTGGGTTGTGATGTGAATAAAACTTGTAGTGTGAGATGTTATTGGTTGTGAATATGTGTAAGTATATAAAGTTTATATTTGTATTGTTTTGGGATATGTGAATTGTATGTGTACCTTGGTAGAGCTATGTGACCCTATCTCGGGGGTGGGTTGAGTTTAAAACCATATGGTTGGGTGGAGAGAGTAATTAGCCTATGTTGTGGTTTTCTTGTTGTGTTTTCCTTTCAGTTCATTCATTGAAAATTGGTTTGGAAGCTCAACAAGTCAAGTTTCATAAAAAAATGTGTGGGTCTTGGAAAGATTTAAGTTTACATGACTATTTTTGTGAAAAAAATTTAGTTGTGTAATTTATTATATGGTGCAAAACTAGAAGAGAAATTTTATTAATACTTATCATTAATTTTATGCAAATAAAGGAAACATAAGGATACTTCAATATAATACATTGTTGTCCTATTGAGTGAATGTTGGAAAATTTCACATAGACAAAAAATAGTGAAGGAGATAAGTTGGCTTGTTCAATTTTGTTATCATATGTGCATAAGATATAAATCAAATTATGTCCAAGTGAAAAATATTCACTTTTAGAAAATAGTTTAAAAGAGATTAACAAGTGGAAAATGACGAGTTGGGGAAAATTACTTATCCTATTTGCATCAAAGTAAATAATTGTAACTATGAAATGTTGTTCAAAATGCACTAGGAACTTTAATTAAATCTTTAATTAGTTAAATTAGTAAAAAAAACTCAAAATTTAAGTTAATGTAAGATTTTAAAATAAAATTTTATGCAATAATAAAACAAGATTATTGTTAATTAAATATAATAAATTTACTTGTATATAACTATATATACATAAAGATATTTATATATATGCACTTATATATAGTTTTTTGAAGAATAAAAAAATAAAAGTCACCAACCCAAGAGAAGGGTTATCCTATACAAGATGCCCTTCCCTTGGAAAGCTAAGAGAGTTGTTGGATCCCATGAAGACCTAGCCCAAATGGCATGTGGCCCATGGAGTCCAATTGTACCATGGGTATACCCTTCTAAATCTTTACTCAAAATAAAAACAATGACTACCTTATGTGTTGCAATCAACATTATTTATGTATTTATGTATTTTAGATATCAATGTTGTAGAGTAATCTATAAAATAATATAATTACAACTATATATAAATAATACAAATGGAGGAATTAGACCACTTCATTAGCCTAATCCAACAACAAATTGGAGGAAGAATGGAAAAACTTATGAATCTTAAAACTTTTTAACAACAAAAAGTGATTGGAGAATAAGAATTTATTTAAATGACCCTACAACAAAAAAATAAAAATTAAGAGTTCATCCAACCATTTGTAAATCTCAAAATCAACATGAAATAGAATATTTGAGAATATTAAATCAATTAAATCTGAGAAATAAAATAATCAATGAAGTTAAAATTGAAACTAACTTATAAAAGTAGAAAAATGAAAAAGGGGAACAAAAATATTTAAAGAGGTTCAATGTATTTTAAAATTAGTTTCTAGTTAGTAGAATTAAATTGAGTTTAGTTTAAATGGCGATTTAAAAAAATTGTTCCATTTTATTTCTCAAATTAGAAGTTTGTTTAACTTAATAATTTGAAGAAGTGTAACACTCCTCCGTTTTGGCTCTTTGATCGGCATTGTTCTTCCCTGTTATGATTGTGTCTGATTATGCTTTGACTTTGGAACTAGGTTGCTTTTGATTGCAATTGTTATACAATGTGGATGTTATATTTCAATGTGATGTTATCCTGATGTTACCCTTATGGCATGTTTTGGATTAACTTAGAAGATATTTGATTTAATGATGTTTTATGTTGTTGATCATGTTATTGATGTTAGATGCGTTAGTTAGTGATATTGTATTGGTGAAGGGGACGGGATTGTATCACTTGCTTGTGAATTCCCTACGATTCTGAGATTTCCTCTTCACGGTGTGTTTGATCATATTATGTATATATGCACGTTTGACATGCTCTTTGTTGCAGGTTGGCAGGTACATAACATCGACTCCACCTAGTTTCCAGGTTTGAGTGTGTCCATTGACCAACATAAATTGATTGGGAGATAGTAGCTAGGTTTTTTGTGTCAAGTCGTTACCCTAGTCACAGTGTGTCGTCGGGTTGTAGTTGGGTTTGGTTGTTTCATGTTGCCCAAGTCACCTTGGTTTTTAATTAAATTCAAGTTATAATGGCTTGTGTTGTTAATTTGTGGCTTAAATATATTTGGTTATAATGCTAGGAATGTTACTTTATTAATTAATTTAATTTAGTTAATAAAATAAGGATTAGATTTATTTTATTGATGAATTAAATTAATTGTGGAATTGATTAAGTTATTCCTTGAATTAAAAGTGTTAGAAGATTTAAATTAGTTTGTGTGAAAAGAAGGTTTTAAAATATGTTGAATTCTATTTAGAAAATTGAAAATTGTTTAAGTTATTCAAAATTCCAAATATTTTCAATGCAATGACTTTGGGGTAGAAAAGATATTTTTGGAAATAGTTGACTTTTTTGGTAAAAGATATTTGTTTTTGAATTTGAAAATTGAAATTTAATTTGAATTTCAATTTGTGAATAATTTGGAGGAAACTCTTTTTTAGCTTTTTTTTTTCATTTTGGGGGGGGGGGGATGGGTTTTCAACTTGGATGGAGAGTTTGTTGGTGGCTTTACTTGGATTTGTGAAGGAGATGGAGACTTTTGCTTGGGATGGATTCAATGGAGGAATTGGAAAACTCCATGTTTGAAGGCTTCAAGTTTTGGAGGAAGAAACCAGGTTCCTCTTGTTCTTGTTTTGTTCATTTTGAAAATAGTTTAATCTTTGTAATGCATGTTTGAAAATCTTGTTGATTGTGTGAGAAATCTTTGAAATGTTGATTGAAACCAATGAAAACCCATGGAAATTAGATTTAAAACTAGCAATAGAGAGTTTAGAATGATTCAAATGAAGAGTTTTAACTTCTTGGTCAATTTGGGGAAAACCCAGAAAAATTCATCATATTTTGTGCTTGAAAAATTCTCCTTCTTAATTTTCTCCTCAATAAAATTTGCTCAATCCGACTGTATATGGGTAGTTTGAAATGTGTTTGAATCATTTATATTTTGCATATAAATTTACCAACTTTGAATGAGAGGTTTTGCATTCAAAAGAATTATTTTTTTTACAAAATGGATTCTGTGATTTTCGTTCTGGTTTTTACCAAAAAAAGGGTTTTGATTTTTCATTTTTGTTTCATTTTTTAACGAAATTGAACAAATTAAAAAATATATATATTATTATTTTTATGTGGGGCTGCCCACAGCCACCCCCCATCCATGGGGGCGCTAGCTGTGCAGCACTCCCCATGGATGGGGAGGGGCTGCAAGCAGCCACCACAGGGGCTGCGTGGCAGTCAAAGGCCTTTGGCCTTATTTCTTTTTAATATAAATTTGTTTTATAAAAAAAACTTTGGTTTTAATTTAATTTTTATATTATAATATATAGTTTTTATAATATATATATATATTTAATGTATATATATATTTAATATTTTCTCTTGTTCCTTTAAGTGATAAATTAGAATGTTAAATTGGTTATTTTAAATAAATATATTTAAAGCATAATTATATTTAAATAGGATCTATTTAAATATAATTTTATTTAAGGAGTAGATTTTTAACATCAAAGTTGAAATAAAAGGAGTACTTTTAATTAATCAAATTTATTTAAATTTTGTTTTGATCGGGAAATCTTGGAATTTTAAATGATATTTTAGAGGTACACATTTGAATGATATTTGAATATTGAAAAATAGAACTTAATCTGAAATGATTATCGCTTTGGTATTGAGGAAATGAAAATTGGTGTTTGATCAAATGTTTTATATAAAATATTATCTTTGATTTATTTATTTATCCTATGATGAAATATAGGTTAAGTAATTTGATTAAATGTTTATGTATTAAAATATCTTGATTTTGAATATAATAGTGAAACTTGAGATAAAGAATGACTTAGTTTAATCAGATGGGTTTTAATCATTAAAATTTTGATTATGGAACATAATTGAGGAGCTTAGGGTTAACAAATGATTTATTCCAATCAGATGACCTTATTTATCAAAAGTTTGATTTATTTATAATTTGATTTTGATTATTACGGATAATTGAGACAAATGAAATTAAATAGAAAGATTTAAAATATAGATTATCTTAAGATGATTTTGTTACGAAATAGAAGCTAAAGTGGATTTTATATTCCAATGAATTAATTGGAACGTTGAATTTTAAATAGTCAAAGGATATATTTTAAAAAGGGAGATTTTAAATAATCATTTGCTTTTATTTTAAAGGTTGGATTTAATAAGATATGAGATTGGGAAAATGAAATTTGAATTATTGGTTTAGATTCTTTAATGTCGACAATGTGATTTAAATATTTAAATATATATCAAGATATACATCGAGTATGCACTATTAAGTAAATTTGTTGGAATGAATTCGTGTTCAAGTAGAGATAAGACTTAGTGGATTTATTTAATGTCAAGTTGAAATTGAAGACTGATTTGTTGATCTAAGTGCTATTTATTAAGAATTTTTAATTATAGAATATAGTGGCGAAACTTAGAGAAAGGAGGGACTTATTATTTAATTGAAATGTTTTGTTAATCAAGTGGATTTATTTACTGTATATGATTGTTAGACGTAGAGTTATTGATTGGTTTAATTTTTATTCGATGGTGTTATTTATTAAAAATGTCTTGATTTTGGAATATGGTTGTGAAATTTAGAGTAAATGATCTGTTCTTCGAATATTTCTATGTTGTGAAAAGAAATGGGTTTAATTGATTCGATAAATGCAAGTAATGGAAACTGTGATTGACTGGATTTAGGAAATCCGAATAGTATTTTATTTAACTGTCTGAAATGCTTGTAGTGTTATAATGTTCGTCCTCAATGTTGTGGGATTAGTGTGAATGTTTTGAAATTCTTCCAGATAGAAGTTCATTTATTGGTATCGGTTGTGGTACGCGAGTCAACCTTTGATGTGTTGTGGATTATGTGCATAGTTACACCAGATTGTTTCACCCAATTTTCATGAATGGGGATGGTGTGTGTCTCCTTGGGAATGGGAGTGGGTTATGATATTTGTGCCTCCTTTGGACGGAGTGGTTTTTGGTATTTTGTTTTCCTCCAGTGTTTGGAGGGGGTTTTGTGACTTTGTTTACCTCCAGTGTTGGAGAGGGTCTTGACCTTGTTGCCTCCAGTGTTGGAGTGAGTTCTTGATTTGTTACCTCCTTGGATTGGAGAGGTCGTGTTATCTTCTTACCTATTGCGGGTTTCACCATGTGGGTTGTCTTAGGAGAGTGGCTTCCAATGGGGGCCGACACACAAATTGGTGCCAGGATAACCCTTTGTAATTTGGTTAATTCTGTGATAACTAAATAAACTTTTAGAAGCTTAGGTTGCATCAAACATTAAACAAGATTAATTATGCCTCGCTCATGGACCCAAGGGCTTGTTTTAGACTTGGGATGAGACGGGAAGGCCTGGAATGGCAAGATCATCTATCTCATCTTCACGAGAGGTATTTGATTCTGCATGAGTGAGCATGGGTGTTAGGATTTCAGTAGAGGCCACCAGGATAACCCAAGGTGGGGGCCGGAGCCTAGGAAGATTCCCAGAGGATATCCCTTGATGAGTTATGCGATGACACTCTTCCTAAGTCAATAATTTGTACTTTATCTTTGTGACACTCTCGATCTATTATATGTCTGGAAGCAATGTGACCTATATCATTGATTTGTGAGTCGTACTAGAGTTGTTGGTTTGACCCTTCAGTTCATGTGATGTGGTACTTGTATTTATTTCGTATCAGTTTTGTGTAGCCTATGTCTAGCGGTAGATGGTCTTGTGTAGTAATTCCTTGTTACTATCTCCTAGCACGGAGGGAGTGGGGCCTTTGGGTTCCACGTGGTTGGGTGGCATGCATCTTAATCCGTTGGTACTTCTTCTTGTTCGTGTGGTCATGATTTCCAGTTGGAGAGCTCATGGGAATCAGTTTCTTCTCATGCCTTGTTCTCTCAGTACTTATTGTATTTTATTACCCCTCATTTGTTATCGAGGTGGAATTTGAAATATGTAATCATATTTGTTGGACTCACCTCATTCGGGGAAAGAGTATTGTAATCTTTTTGTAAGTTATATTATTGGAATTAAGTGGTATCTCATACTCTTGGATGTAATTTATTATGAATGGAATGTATGTGAACTTTAATTGTTAAGTAATTATATGGTATGGTTTTAATTCATGTTCCGTGTTTGGTTTAAGTATCAGTCTTGTTACCTTAGGGGATTGGTTGGCAATGGTTAGTGAACGTGTATGTTAATTGTTCCTTTTCAAAAAAAAAAAAATAGTTCATTTGTGTAGTAAATTGCAACTTCCCCTAGGGTTGCGTGGCGGGGCATTACAAGAAGGCAATTAAATTGCACTAAATTTGTAAAGAGTAAGAGGTTAATGGAATTATTGATGATAATTACATTTGAATAAACTTTTTGGTCTGTTATTTAATATTAATAGTCAATCTCAAGTTTTAAGAGAAATATTGTATTCAAATAATCAAGTTAGAATTAATTGGTATTAAGTTTGTTGAATCTTGTAGTCAATGCTTTCTTTTGTTCTTATGCTATAATGGAAATAAGTGTTGTCATTGGTGTCAACCCAATATGGGGTTTCTTTGATGTCAAATGTGATGATGAAGTATGCACATTCTTTAGAGATATTTTTTATGATACAATATTAGTTGGGGAAAGTCTGCAGTGTTGCAAGGGGGAGAATAATGTTCATCATGGAAACCAAGTGTGATGCAGAGGATGGTACTCATGTTTAGATATGTCCATAATTTTTTTACATTGGTATCATCTTAGTTTGATGTACCACACATAGAGTTAAGTTGTAGATTATTTTATAAAGAACTCACATGGATGACTCTAAGGCAAATTCATGGTATGTTGATCTCCATTCTTCTGCAATGAAGTATCTTGTCTTGTGGTTCTAAAGGAAAAGTGATTGAGTTGTGAAGGTGACACATCCAAGAAATTAAGCTATCACACCTTCTACTTATAAATAATAGTGTTTTGGTCTGGGCTCTTGCAGAGTACTATGCTATATTGAAGGCTTATTGGAATGATTTGCATTCCTTCATATTTGAAGTATTATTTTTGTAGTTCTATGAATATGTTCTTTTGTGTTCATGGCATACTACTCAATAGCATCAAGTATTGTGATGGTCCACAATTTTAGTTTTTGAATGATAGTTTTCTACAATATGTCTGTGTTGCTTTGTTTCAATTTATTCTATGGGTTGCTCCTCTTGCACCAACATTTTATGATCAGATAATTAAGGAAAAGGTTGAATGAATATTGTGCATGATCTCCAATTCCTACATCTTGGTCCACATGATAATTTTGGTACCTCCCTAGCTAAGTCAAACAATGAGAGTATTGATGGTATTAATACTATTTGGGCTGACATGACTTGATTCATTCTTTGTGGTTTATCCTAATCAAATAATTTTTCCTTGTGATGCATTTAGGCTCCAACATAGAATATGATGATCCACAACTAAATCTCTTTGATTTTGGATGTGTTTTGGAGCCAACCCATACAATATCAATCATTACATCCAATGGTCATCTTGGAGCCAACTTAGTTGGTGTTTTGTTATATTGTGGAGGATATATATAGAAGATGAAATTTCTTTGTGAGTGTGGTGATTGATAGTGATTTGAGATAGAGTAGAATGAAAGAGATGAGGTGTTTGAAATCAACATGAATGGAAAATTGTGTGAAATAGTGATTGCATCAAGTTAGCATTTATTAGATGCCTCCTCAAAGTAGTTCATAAATAATTTTATCATTATATTCTTCAATATATTTCCCTGAGAGAATGAGTCTCATCAGGTCCTTTTTTATCTTTCTCTAAGGTTGTATACCTTATTCTACAAGTCCATAGGTAGAGATCCTTAAACATTGTAATTCTTGTTAGCAGTGAGCTACATATATTGTGAATTAATCCTCACCATGGTTTTTCCCTCATTGGTTTTTCCATGTAAAATCTTGTTGTATTCATGTGATGCATATGTTCTTTTCTATTATTTTCAATTATTTGATGTGTTGTTAATCTACAAATGGAAACGGTTTAGTTTTAAGATATGTTGATTCACCCCCCTCTCAACACATCATTATGTTCAACAATTGGTGTCATAGCCAAGTTCCTTGTGAAGCTTAATAGCTAAGGTTGATTGTACTCTTGAAAACATGGGGTCAATTGCAAAAATCAATGATATGTTTATTCCAAAACTAGATCTTGGATCAATGGAACCCAAAGGTTGGGACATCAACCCAGAAGATTGTGAAGTAGATTTTAAAGGAGAACTCTAGTTTTCTCTTGAAGACTTGGATGAAGAAAGATTACAGAATATCAAATATGAAATCATGGTGGAAAATTCAAAAGAGAAAATTAAAAAATTGGAGGAAAAAGCTAAAGAATCAAAGGAAGAAATTAACAAACTAAAAGCTCAAATAGAATGTGTAAGTGAATTTGAAATGAAGGTTAAAGGAGCTCAAGATTTTATTTCAAGTTTAAAAATCAAGGTTGAAAAAGGAAAAAGGATCAAGGACTACCGAAATACCAAGCTCAATGACAAAGTGTTGAAAGCTTAAAGCTTGAGGATGAGACCGTACTCTTTAGAAAAGAACTTGAAAAAGATAAAGAAATTTTGAAAAAGGTCTAAAACTAAGAGAAGGCTTTGAAATTCTTGATGAGTTAATTAACTCTCAAAAAACCTCAAAAAATAAATCTAGACTTGGTTTTGAAAAAAGAAAAATTTCTATGGTCAATGCATCTACAAGCCTATATGATAACTTCAAAGATGAAGGACAATCTAAGACAAGGGAGGAGAAATCCTACACAAAAAATTCTAAGGAAACATCCTCTAGAGATGAAAATAAAAATCATAATAACAAAAAGGAAGAAGGATGTATTTCTAATTGGAGCAAAATGAAGAACTTCAGAAAGCCTACTCTTAAAAAAACTACTCCCACTAGGTTCAATGTTAATTGCTATTCTTATAATAAGTTCGGTCATAAGGTAGTTGAATGTAGAAGCAAGATGACTCAAAAATATTTCAAGCCTTCAAGGTAAAATGCTATGAATACTCAATTATTTTATGGTCAGTTCTATGCTAGTAAAAAACTTGACAACAAAGCTAATGAATGTAGAAGTTAATAAGGAATAATGTTATGACCTCTCAATCCTTCTATGGCTACTGCTACACATGCAACAAGTTTTTTCATAAGGATGTTGATTACAGATCAAGAATAAAAAATTTTGCTCTGCAAGCTAGTATCATCTGCTACAATTGCAATAAACTAGGACACATTGCAAAATTCTACAAGGGAAAGAGTGTAAGATCTTCTACTCCTTAAAAGAGGTTTTTCATCAAATAAAAAAATAAGGAGATGAATAAATTTTGGTATAAGAAGGATGAAGATGAAGTTAAGAATGAATCTGTACCTCAACATGGTGTAGATGAGTGCTCCAGTAACTAGAGAGAATGCATTGACTCAAGGGGAGTTGCATTTGCAAATCTTGTTAAACCCCTAAAATGCATGAGATATTGAATCCTTTAGCATAATGGTGAATAGTGTTTATGAACTCATTTGGTCATGGTTCCAAAGAAAATACACCTTCTACAAAAGTGTCTTGAATAATTATGTGTTTTTTTGATTTCACAGACAATAAAAATCTACCAATGTCAAGAACTATAAAAGGCATTTAATCTGTAATGATTAGGGTTTATATGAAGCATATTTAATCTCAAGTTAATCACAATTTATTTCATTTGAAAGATATCAAGTGTGTACTAAATCTAAGAAAGTGAAGAAGGTGTTCATGTAAACCCCATCAAGAAAAATTCACATGTATTTCTCTGGTTTGCATGAAAACCCTAGTGATATCATGGCTACACCAATTTTAATTGATTTTATTAAAAGGCCAAGACCAAAATTCAAGAAACATTTGTACAAATCCTTGGAAATTAATAAGGATAGATCATTCTCCCACATTCCTATTAATGTACTACATTCAGATGATGTCCATATCTACATTCATTCAAAGTTGGATGAATACAACCATTTGAATATGGAAGAGTTCAGATTCAATCATCTCCTAGGTGATGATTTTCAGCTAAATCTTGAATATTTGAATATGGAAATAAAATTATTAGATGTGTGGAAGGATTTTCCAAAAAAATTCTATGAAGATGAATGGGTTAGGATTGCCTTAAGCAAAATTCACAAGGATATATTTTGGCTTAATCAACCCTATCTAATCACAAATCAATCTATCAGGGTTGTAATTAATTTTTGCTACTCCAGACTTGTTCCTACATTGAAATATGTCAAGAATGAAGAATTTATGAGGCTCACCGAAGCTAAATTTGATAAAATGGCTCTCACTATGGTGGACATAGCAGACCTAGGAGTCTATTATGCTACAATGGGTATTACATAAAAGATATACTACTCGGATACAAAATTCTCTTCTATTTCCACCACAATTCATACATCACATTTGATGGTGAAGGAAGGAAAATAATTTGATCTTTGTGAGCTTATGTGGCAGCAGCTATTAGAGAATCTACACAAAACAAAGGAAACATGGTATGACTTCAAGTACATGGCTCTCTGATCATTTGTCTTATATTTTATTTCATGAATGAATTATTAGGTATGAAGAATGTGTTTTGGAGAAGGGATATTCCTATCTCACATTAGATTAGGGAAATGTTTTGTGGTTTCTTTAAAACATTCCAGAGTGAAATGAAAAGGAGGGATAGGATAGCCTCTCAAGTTGTAGAAAGGTACAAGGATGTGATCACTTTTAGGGTTGATAAAGATAGTTGTTACATGGAAGCCATTGAACCAAGGACTTCTTGGATTACAAGGCTGCCCTATGAAATTTTTAGAGAAAGTTGGATTGCATATGTTGAAATATTTCTTAGCAAACCTAAGGATACCACAGTTAAGAGATTTGGTACTTATGATGAAATAATGAAAAAGAAAGTGAAAAGGAATGTAGAAGAAAAGGAAAAGAAGAAAGTAGGAAAGATGATTTTAGAGTTAAAGAGGGTGATTGACATTTCCAAGGGTTGTATAGATGTATCACAAGCCTCCACCACCACTCCAAAAGGAGCAAGGAGATCAAATAGATATACCCCTACTACTATTAAAACTTCTAGACTTTCTTAATAATCTCCTATAAGAAAAAGAGAAACTATTAATGTTCCAAGAAAAAGCCAAGAATGTTGAAAGAAAGAAGCCAAGAACTAAGAAAAAATAAACAAGGGAAAATTTTACTCCAGTAAATGTGGATGATGATCAGGAAGATGAAGACGAAGAATTGAAATCATATATGTTGAAGAGGAGGAAGAAGAGTACAAAAAAAGAAGAAGAAGAATAAGAAATATCCATGGAAAAAGAAATTGAAGAAGAAACAATGAAGTATCCTTCAAAAACCTATAAACACGAGCCTCTATAACTTAGGGATACTATCAATGCAATTATAGAGTATGGTGCACTAAAAGAGGTCGCTTTACTTTATGATGAAATGGCCCCTACTAACAAAGCCACAATTGAGAAAGCAATAATCATGTATGTGAGAAGCTTCAATATGGATCTAAATGAAATCATTGATCAACCTTCAACAAGCCTAGTATATGTGTTGAGAAACAAAAGGAATGGAGTTGTTGTAGAAAAAGAAATGATGAGGCAAAATGCATCAGAAAAGGCTATTGTATCCATCTACCATAAATAAAGGGTCAATTTTTTTAATATCAAGCACAAGAATTTAGAATCATACAAAGAATGAATGTTCTAATGAGGAATGATAAAGAAAAAATAATTAGGATGGAGAATGAAACTAAAGAAAATACAAAAAAAATATGGAAGGATTAAGGAATTCTAAAATCATTTGTGATCAAGCCCATCTGGATACTTTAGATATACTTGATATGTCCGATCATGACTTAGATACATCAATTTTTGAGGATAATGTGACTAAAGATGGTGTGGTAGTTGAAAATGTCAAATTGAATGAGGAGACTACTCCTCCAAAGAATACAAGTGCATAAAGGTGCAAGGGATCATAGTAAAATGAGTGTATCACCTCTAGTGAACACTAAATCTAACAAAGAACATAATATGTCTCCCCTAGAGAAAGATGAAGGTGCAGGGGCACCTACACCTTGGAATGAAAGGGAAAAGAGTCCTTGAAGGTTCAACAAATTTCATGATGACAATGAAGTCTAGGATGGAATAAGAATGTTTTGTGCTTATTTAGGCTTAATAAGGTCTAAAAAGACTAATCACAATGTAATTGGGAGCACCTTGGGGTCTCCATGCCTCTTGGAGGTATTGTTTGTTTTTTTGTTTGTTGTAAAGAATTTTGGGATGTAATAAGGTTCCAAGAACCATCTTTCATGTTTTGTAACAAGTTTTGGGTTTGGAGTCAAGTCTAGTTGTAAGAACAAGGTCTCCTTCCTCACCATGTGAACTTGGTGCATCTAGGCAAGTTAAGGAATTAAGATGCCTTCGTGTAACTAGGTATTTGAGGGGAATATCCTTGATGTTTTTGATGTTTTTTTTGGTGTTTTAACACCTTTTAAATGTTCATTGTAATTGGGATTCTTGAGAGTAGTATAAATTTCCTTAACTAGGCAATTAGGAGTCTAGTTTGGAATATTTTAAAAATTAGTTGTTTCCAACATCAAACTAATTCAAAAATAAGTTGGAGGGAATTGGAAAGAGGTGTCAAAGGTTGAAATAGGCCTCTTTTGGTCGAGGCATGTTGATGGTGAAGTTTGGAGAAAGTTTGAATAAAAAGAAACCCTGTTTTCCTTCATTTTCTGTGTGTAAAATTGCTGCTCAAACGCATGGTATGGCCTTATTACGTAATGTACAGGAAGAAGACCATAATGGATGGATATAGGATTGAACTACCTTTCTTTTTGTGGTGATTTGAGCCTTTTTCATTAAGAATTGAAAGAGATATCTGCATTTTACTGAAAGTGGTCTGGAAAACCCTCAAAATTCGGGTTTGGTCTAAAAAGCTTTCTAACTCGCCTTCTCTACTTGCTCATGGCCTGATTTTTGGTGGGAAGGTGAGGAAGATCATGTAATTTATGTTCTTGAAGGTCTTGGAGGATGGAAGGGGATCTGGTGCAACTTTTGAGCAACCCTAGGCTTGGCATCTCTATATGACAAGCCAAAATTTGTTGCAAAAATCTCATTTGAGGCAAGATTTGTGAGTTTTCTGTGTTGTGTCACTTGGGATTAGTTGGAATGAGTTTTTTGAAGGTATATGAAGGTATTCATTGGCTTATGGGTGTTGGGGTGTTCCAAGGTAACCATACTTGCATTGAAAAGTGTCTTTTAGGCCTCCTTGTAGCATTAGAAAACAGGTCATTTGTTGCCTTTTGTGTTGGAGTAAAAACTTGTGGTTTTGAGGGTTTGTAGAGGATATTATCAAGTGTCAAAAACCAGTGATTTTGGTCTGGTTTCATTCATTAGAAGTATTTTATGTTGACTGTCCCATTAGACAGGGCTACAAGGGCTACAAGGCCTAATATGGCAGCGATAGATGAAAGAGTGTTCCCAAGTGAGAAGTCTTGTTTGTTGGCTTAGTTTAGCCATGTTAAGAGATTTTGAGTCATTTCCAAGCCTCCTGATTGCATTTGAGTTTGTGGAGTTAAAATAGTGCTTAAGTTACTCATTAGTTGTATGGTGTATTAATGAGTCTATCTATGAGTATTTGAGAGAGGATCCTAAGGGATTGTCTTCCCCTACCACTCTACATCAAATTGGTATCTGAGCCTAGAAAAGATATGGGCTGGTGAAGTTTTTTGGTTTTGTGTTGGTTTTTGTGGTTGTGTGTTGTGCAGGTTGAGGAAGGAACCTGATAGCCTAGGTGTGGCAAAGTGAAGTGGAAGCAAGGAGGGACTTACTTATGAAGATGGATTTGTTGAAAAGATTGGAAAGATGTTTGTAGGTTGAAGATTCATGAATGAAGAAGGAAAGAGAGGAAAAAGAGTTGAGAAAGATGGAGAGAAAGAAGGCAAGACAAATAGAGTTTGAGAAAGCCATGGAAGAGATAAGCCAAGGTTGGAAAGATTAGACAAAGAACACCAAATTCTTAAGAAAGCACTAAGGAGTTGGAATATACCAATGTCAAAGAGGTTAAGATGGCCTCTAAAGAAGATTATGAAGAAGCAAAGAAAATAGAAGAAGTCAGCAAATGAGGAAGAGGTGAAGTTTGAATCTACTATTCAAGTTGAGCAAGGTAAGTTACAAGTTGAGATGCATGATATTCCAATTGTGTTTGAAGATGAACAAACTTCTTTGTTGGTTAATGAACATGTTGATGTTGAGATTAATGATATGGTTGTTGTTGGTACTCAAGTAGTTGATGAAATTGTTGTTGATGTTACTGATAACCTTGCTATTGATACTCATGTTGATGATGATAAAGTTGTTGATAACATTGATGTTGATATTCATGATCAAGTTGTTGTTGATAATAAAGTTGTTAATAAAGATGTTGCAGATTTGTTTGCTAATGACGTATATGAAGGTTTGAAAGAGTATGGTGCAGGTTATGGTTATGGTGAACATGCTGTTTTATGGTACTCTAATGATGAGAATGAAGATATAGATGATGCTACTAAGGTTTATACACAAGAAATAAAGTTTTGGAGCCTAGAAGTTGAGAAGATGATGGAGAAGAGATGGTATAAGAAGAAGAGGAAGAAGGACCCAAGGATACTTTCCAAGATGAAGGAAAAAGTGCAAAGGAACTAGAAGATCAGGAAGAAGAAAATTCAAAGGGGCTTGAATTCTTTTGCCCTCAGGAGTTTGGTGCAAGAGCACCTATTTGATTTCTTGCCTCCATGAAGCCATTTGTAAATAGTTGCTCTATTTTGTGTATTGGGTCTTATAATAAGGTTTATAAAACCATTTTAGAGGTGTTTGAGTATTAGGAAGTCATATTTTAAGTCATTTGTCAAATAATGTTTAAAGTTGGTCCATATTGTAAAAATTGTAAAAGTTGCTCAAGAAAGTTGTCAAGCAACTTGTCAAAAAGTGTCATTAAGGTGTTTTGTCAAAAAAAAATCAAAAGGTAGTTGAAAGTGGTTGGTTTTATTTGGAAATGTATAAATACACCCTCAAAAACTCGAATTGGGGGTTGGAGACATTATTTTTGAAGTTTGATGAATGGCAACCTCAAGTTTTGTGTGCATTTTTTAATTTTCACATTGTTTCTAGGCTGAAGTTGTGCTTTGTACGACCTGGTATGGACTCAAATAATGGAGTATCATATATGGATGGAAATATCTTTGTTTCTAGTTTCCAATTCTTTTTGTGACAATCATGTGAACTTTGCAAGCATAGGGGATGGTGACAAGCATGTGAACTTTACAAGCATAGGGGCTGGTGAGTCTGATAAAAAAGTGATACAGGGTAATGACAATGAACTAGGTCTGATCACAGTGAGGAAAGAACAAGAGGAACAAAGGTGCAAAGATCTGATGACAGTGAAGAGAGGGCAGAGTATGCAAGCAAAAATGCATGGACACAAGTGTGGAGATGGAACAAAGAAGAAGGTAGAACACTATGTTTCTAACCCTTGTTTGTTTGTAGGTATAAGGGCTAGGAGGATATCAAATTTTGATCCAGGTGTGAGGAAAAGGAAAGTAGTAGGTCTGGATATGCATGGAGTAGCAATGTGGAGACTGTTGATCATGTTTTCTGCACAATAATAGCCAAATAGAATATGATATCCTCTCTCTCTTGAAAGGTAAATCTCTATTGGCAAGCCTCAAGAGATAACCCCAAGGTCTCTAATGTCAGGTCTTGACAGTGCATAAACAACTTAGTAACGAAATGTGAAAATGTTGGTAATCACAATGGGACCTTACTACAAGCAAAATGTTGAATCAATTTTATCAGATCTAACAATTTGATGAATGCTTCACTCCTAGATTTAACCCAATATTCAAAGAAATAGAAAAAGGATAAGGGTTTCGAAGAGAGTTTTAAACTTAATACTAAACCTAAGATTAACAACGAAAGTAACCAACACTCGAAATGGACCAATCCCTCAAAAACGATCTCTGCTTGACCAAGATAAATCTACAATCTCATAGAAAATAGTGCAATCTTCTGAGGTGTTAGGATTTTCAAATCATGAACATTCATTCAACAACCCTATTGCAGTTATAATGAACAAATCTTCACAATCGAACTAAGCACACTGAAATATAAAGTCCAGGCTAACTTTGCAAAGCAACTAACAATTAGTTGGTTGCGAAAAGTATGGACTGAAGGATTGCTGTAACATTTAAGTATTAAATCACAAACATTATTAAATCAAATATAATCTAAACGTGAACCTTCTCAAAGCAATTTTAAAGATAGAATAAAAAGAACCATGCAAAACAAAAGAAGACAAGTATGGCACAAAGTCACAATGTCATTTCTTGTATTCAAATTGTCCACTGTAGCAACAATTCCAGATTTCTGTTATAACATTTGCTTGCGAATACCTTCTTGCTACTAACTACCTCTACTTCTAACTATTTGCTCTGTCTCTAATTCTATATTCTAACAGTCTAACTATTCAACCTATTTCTAACCCTTTACAACTGAGGCCAAATGCCCAATATATAGAATTCCCTAGGAAACCTGTCGGCCAGTCAAGCATTTTGCAGCATTAATGGCACAACAACTCGGCCAAGAGAGTCTTCGAAATGGGTCAAACAGGCATTAAATGCACATCCCGTCCAAGTCGGCCTGAGATCCGCAGCTCAGACGATGCGTGGGAAGATAATAGAGAAGCACAAATTACGCCACATCCCATCATTAGCTCCCTTCCCTATTATCCGTATTTAGACCCAACACTTCATGTACCTTCAAGAATGTCTCATCCAGGCCAGCGACTGGTGGCAAGGGAAAAACCCTAAGTCATCTTTTGATGGACGCAATCTCGTCCCTTGAGTGTTTGACCGACTTATCCCAATATGCTTTATACGCCAAATACTTATCAATGACTGCAAGGTAGGTGGCTGCATCATCCAGCTGGTGCTCAGAAACGGACCCATCATCAAGTGGTGCATAAACATCCTACCACCAACCTCAACTATTATAGGCTCAAGTACCTAGGCACGATCTTCCTTCTTCACGTCATAATCTTAAAGAAGGCAATGGATCCATAATATACACCGCTCAGGGTGTCATCAATCTACTTTCTTTGTTTATAAATCCTCTTCAACACCTTCTGCCTAATCTGTAGTGACTTTGTTCACAGGGATCCTACTCTTGATGTCCAGCTTAATCTTCCCTACATCGGATAATGAGGAACCAGCTGCTGCTTTGCTTGATTTAGCCTACACTCAACATGAAAAACACAGTAAAAACCATAGGAAAGCAAGGTTATTCCATCAAAACACCATTAGAATGCATCTCATATAGTCAAGGTGTTATTTAAATCCATATAAAATGACCACAACAGATTTCGGGTTTCAAGACCATCCACAGAATCTAAGCTAGAGAGGAATTTCGAGAAATTCCAGACTGATCGAATTCCAATGAAATAGCCAAGAAACGCCTACTTAATCATTAGAATTGATCATTTTTCATCGATAAATTCACATGGGAGATCCAAATATTACATGAAATAATCATCAAATGCATCATGAATTATAAACAGATCCAATTATCTCATGTTTCTTTATGTTTCAACTTTCGGGAAAATCCGCCAGAGACGGATTCCTGCGAAGAACGAGCCAAATAGGAGACTTCGGAAAATCGGGGAAATGGCAGATTTCGGAGAAATCCGGACATGACGGAAATCTGCGAAATCTGCAAAATTCTGAACCAATGGAGATTCCTGGAATGTAGGTTTCGGCAAGAGTTAATCATTTCGCTGAGAAGTCTCGGTGACTCACGGGAGTCTCACCGAAGGAAGTCACTAGGATAGGTTTCGCTAAGACTTAGTGCTTTTGGTGTAACATCCTGGTGACTAGGGGGAGTCTCAGCGAAGAAAATGAGTGTATTTCAGCCAAACAAATTTCATTCGGAAAGAAGTCACGCCAAATGGGGCACGTCTCGTCGAAAGCGAATGTGAAATTCATGTCGATGAGAGATTTTCTTCGGTATAAAGTCACAGCGAACATACGGACTTAGGAGGGCTTTCGATGAAGCATTTGAGTTCAGCTAGAGGTCCCAATGACTATGTAATGTCTCGCTAATGAAGAGTTCCATCAGCATAACCTCTTGCCAACGTTATGAAGTCACCTCGACAGAAGATTTGGGCTCGCCAAGAGAAAGGTTTCGCTATGAAGTCTTGGCAACCGTTAGGAGTCTCACCAAAAGTGAAGGCTTCGGCAAGAGTAGGGAGCTTGTGGTAAGGTCTCAGCAAAGCATGAATGTCTCCCCAATAGAAGGTCACTCGACAAGAGCAGGATATGTTTGGCAAAAGGTCTCGCTGAAAGGGGGAGGTCTCAGCGATAGAACAGAAGATCAGCAAGACGAAAGGAGCCTGCTATGAGCTCTTGGCGATGAGGTTTGTCTTGCCGACAGAAAGACTTTCAGCGTGAGAATTACTACATCCTGGTGATCAAATACAAATGCACGAAAGGCTCCGGCGAGACACAGGATGACCTACATGACATCTCTCCGACCTCGAAGGGTTATAGCGACTGAAAAGAGCAGAGCTCGGCAAAAGTGAAATGTGCTTGGTGGGAGGTCTCGCCGAAGGACGGATGTCTTGGCAAAGCAAAATGAATATCGGTAAGACCACTGGATCCCGCTATGATCTCTTGGCGATAGGGTTTGTCTTGCCGAAAGTGAACATGAACTAGCATGTCGATGAGACATTTTCTTATGGAGTGAGGTCTTGGTGAATCCTCTTTGTCTCACCAACTGAAGTCATAAAGGACTTCATCGGGAACTATAGGGTGATCGATATGATATCTCAGCGATCTCAAATGGTCACAGTGAAGGGAATCCAGAAGGGATGGAGAGTCCTGATTTCATCCAAACACTGAACCAACTATGGATTTCGAAAAGTTTAACTTAGGGAAAGTTGGGGACAGACCTTTCATGAATTTTCTTTTCATTCTAGGTCAATCTTAAGATGAAATCACCTGATATGGCTCTGCCCTAGGTCCGAAACCCTATTCATCTTCCATTAGCACACAGGCAAGCTCAGAATTTAGTTGCTTCCACTGTTAAGTCATCACTAGGGTTTAATAATTACTCTCAGGTAAGATTCATTAAAATGTAGATGGACACATGAACTCAAAACTCGCCTGGGAGATGACAAAGGGTGCAATACTGAACAACCCTAGCACGAAATAAACAAATACACAGGAATTCAAATCCCACAAGCTCTCATAATACCAACATGCCATTCATAATTCAATTCAAAGTAGAGCAATTAGACACATACCATTATAAAGCGGGAATTGATCTCAGAAGCAGCAAATGCGAAGCTCAATGGGGTCTACAACGAACACAGGCGATAATGCACAAGAAATCACCACCAAATAAGACCAATTCAAACCCAAATGCCCAACTCAAAGCCAAAAGCTCAAAGAAAAAACTCTAAGGATGCGGCTCTCAACTTAGACAATGGAAAATAGTGAGCATAATGGTGCAAAGATCTCAGAAATTGAGTAAAATCTAGCCTTCAAAGCACGTACGAAGCCATTAATACAATCAATAAGACAGCCAGAGAAGGAATTCGGGAGTTCAACCACAGGGCGGAATCAGGGGAAATCTAGCTCACGTGGACATCCACGAAGACCAAGAATTCCCAAACAACAAGATCCAACCAGAATCCAAGCAAGATCCAGGAAAATCCGACCAGGGTGGAAAGTCCCGAATTAGAGCAAAAGCCCGAAATTCATCCAAAACTTAAGATTTTCAATGAATAACCTGGGGGAAACACTTAGGCATTCAGAATAAACAATTTAAGCACATTCCTAGGTAAGAAAAAACCTCAAAAGAAAGGGCCAAAACACCAAAACTGAAGCGAAAGAGGGTCCCTACTTTCAGCGGGGCATGTGTGCGAAAAACTGCACAACAGAGAGAAGGAGCCAGATTTTACTCTTGGGACAAGAGTTTTCCTATGGGGGCGTGTATGGTGTAGGGGCACCTACACCTTGGAATGAAAGGGAAAAAATTCCTTGAAGGTTCAACAAATGTCATTATGACAATGAATTCTAGGATGGAATAAGAATGTTTTGTGCTTATTTAGGCTTAATAAGGTCTAAAAAGACTAATCACAATGTAATTGGGAGCACCTTGGGGTCTCCATGCCTCTTGGAGGTATTGTTTGTTTTTTTGTTTGTTTTCAAGAAGTTTGGGATGTAATAAGGTTCCAAGAACCATCTTTCATGTTTTTTAACAAGTTTTGGTTTTGGAGACAAGTCTGGTTGTAAGAACAAGGTCTCCTTCCTCACCATGTGAACTTGGTGCATCTAGGAAAGTTAAGGAATTAAGATGCCTTGGTGCAACCAGGTATTTGAGGGGAGTCTCCTTGATTTTTTTGATGTGTTTTTTGGTGTTTTAACACCTTTTAAATGTTCATTGTAATTGGGCTTCTTGAGAGTAGTATAAATTGCCTTAACTAGGCAATTAGGAGTCTAGTTTGGAATATTTTAAAAATTAGTTGTTTCCAACATACAACTAATTCAAAAATAATTTGGAGGGCATTGGAAAGAGGTGTAAAAGGTTTAAATAGGACTCTTTTGGTTGAGGCATGTTGATGGTGAAGTTTGGAGAAAGTTTGAATAAAAAGAAACCCTATTTTCCTTCATTTTCTGTGTGTAAAATTGCTGCTAAAATGCATGGTACAAACTTATTAGGTAGTGTACAGGAAGAATATAATAATGGATCAATAGAGGATTGAACTAAATTTCTTTTGGAAGTGATTTGAGCTTTTTTCATTAAGAATTGAAAGAGATATCCGCATTTTACTAAAAGTGGTTTGGAAAACCCTCAAAATTCGGGTTTGGTCTAAAAAGCTTTCTAACTCGCCTTCTCCACTTGCTCATGGCCTGATTTTTGGTGGGAAGGAGAGGAATATCATGTAATTTATTTTCTTGAAGGTCTTGGAGGATGGAAGGGGTTCTGGTGCAACTTTTGAGCAACCCTAGGCTTGGCATCTCTATGTGACAAGCCAAAATTTGTTGCAAAAATCTGATTTGAGGCAAGATTTGCGAGTTTTCTGTTTTGTGTCACTTGGGATCAGTTAGAATGAGTTTTTTGAAGGTATAGGAAGGTATTAATTGGATTAGGGGTGTTGGGGTGTGCCAAGGTAACCATACTTGCATTGAAAAGTGTCTTTTAGGCCTCCTTGTAGCATTAGAAAACAAGTTATTTGTTTCCTTTTGTGTTGGAGTCAAAACTTGTGGTTTTGAGGGTTTGTGGAGGATAGTATCAAGTGTCAAAAACCAATGAGTTTGGTTTGGTTTCAGTCATTAGAAGGATTTTATGTTGACTGTCCCGTTAGACAGGGCTACAAGGGCTACAAGGCCTAATATGGCAGCGATAGATGAAAGAGTGTTCCCAAGTGAGAAGTCTTGTTTGTTGGATTAGTTTAGCCATGTTAAGGGATTATGAGTCATTTCCAAGCCTCTTGATTGCATTTGGGTGTGTGGAGTTAAAATAGTGCTTAAGTTGCTCATTAGTTGTATGGTGTATTAATGAGTCTATCTAAGAGTATTTGAGAGAGGCTCTTAAGGGATTGTCTTCCCCTGCCACTCTGTATCATATGATAAATAAATGGAAGAACTTTCTAGACGTAAAGAAGGAAAAGATGTTTTCAATGTACACAAGGTGCAAGAAGTCTGTCATATGGAGATAGAAAAAGAAGGGAAAGAAGAGGAAAAATAAAATATTAAGAAAAAGAAAGTTCAAGATGTAGAAGAAAAATAGCTAAGAAGAAAGATGCTTCTATGGATAAATGCCAAGGTTCTTCATCCATAGACTCTTTCAAATATCTTCTAGGGGTGCAAATATAGTTTAAACCTATGGTGGTACCTCAACTTCTAAAAATTCCAACACATGAGGGAAAAATTGACTTGAAAAAATATCTCCCCTCCATAAGCTACAACTTGATGCCTTGCATGTCTCCATAAGAAAATAAATATTACAAGAACAGGTAAGAAGAGTGAATTATTTGATGAGGCAATCAAGACTATTTAGGAAGGTCTACTAGAAGTAAACATTGGTGTCTCCCTACCTCTAAAAAAAATATAAAACTCTTAATGGATTACTCCTCTCACTTATAGAAAAAGGAAGAACAAGAGGCTTTGAGAAAGATAAAAGAAAATTGAGAATGGGTGAAGCTTCAGACTGGTGTGCTAATGCACAAAATATATTACAAGAAAACATACAAGTGTTTAAGGATTGTGTGAATGAAGTAACAACTCTATTAATTTTTCTTGAAATTTCCAAGCTCCACCAAAGATATCAAAAGTTAGATTGACTCTATTGAGTCGCATATTACATAATTGGATAAAACTTATTATCTACTGAGAGATATGGATGGATCCACTAGAGCACAAATTGAGAATCTTCATAAATAATTGACTTTTCTTTTGGACTAGAGAGACTAGTTAAAGTAACAATTCAGTTTTTTAAGAGAAGTAGTCAATGTGTGGTTGGTATCATTATTGAGAGTGTTGATCAAAGCAATGTAGGTGGGTCAAAAAATTAAAGCTCTTATAAAAATAATTGAGGTTGAGGAATTGTTTGTGGAATTTGAATGTCAAATTCATATTCTTACCTCAGAAAAAACAAATTGGATTGCAACTCTAGAGAAACTAAAGGTAATTTACAAGATTATCATACCTTCTAAATATGTTGTAAAGGAGTAAAGGAGTAAGTTAAGATAATTTTTCCCTTGTACAATTTTTTTTTAATATTTTTTTTGTTAGCATAAATATGAAAGAAAGAGTGAGCTTAGACATAGTTCAGGAGAGTAAAAGACAAAAGACACTAATTAGTGATCAACAAGGAAAGATGAATTTGCATAAATCTAAAATCATAGTTCATATGGATTTGGCTGGTCTTAACCAGTTTATAGAGGATGAAAACTAACAACACCGACACTCTGTATTTTTGAACCTCAAAGGCTAGTAAAATATAGCATAGTACAACCTCATGTCTCAAAAAGTATAGTGTTCTTTTTTTTTGGTGTCATGAGGTTGTACTGTGTCATAAATGCAGACTAAGTATTACCTTCCATATCTATACATAAAACTTGTAGAGGATAGGAGTTGTGTCATAACTGTAGTGTGAACATATGAGGGTCATGCCATCCAAAATCATTTACTACACTTCCAATTTTCATGCACATATCTGCTTGAGTAAAGGTGGAGACCTTTTCCCTTGTACATTTTATTGTAGATAAGTGCAATATCTTTTTGCTAAAAATATTTTTATAAGAATCGACTTTTAGAGAATCTCCATCTCAGGGGGAGCTCATACACTTTTGAGAAGCATATGTGTGTTTCCATCAATGAAAATGGTGGAGATTGTTTGCAATAAATGTTGTCATTGATTTCAACCCAATATGGGGTGTCATTAACATCAAATGTATGATGAAGTATTTACATTATTTGGAGATAGTTTTATGATGCAATATTAGTGGGTTCAAGTCTATAATGTTGCATGGGGAATAATAATGTTCATCATGGTAACCAAGTGTGATGCAGAGGATGATACTCATTTTTTATATATTTTCATAGTTTGTTTACATTGATATCATCTTTATTTGATGTACCACATATAGAGTTAAGTTATAGAAGTTTCACTAAATCACTCATAGGGATGACTCTTAGGTAGAGTCATGGTATGTTGATCCACATTCTTTGGTAGTGAAGTATCTTATCTTGTGGTTTTTAAGGAAAGGTGGTTGAATTGTGAAGGTTCCACATCCAATAAATCAAGCTATCACACCTTCTACAATGAAATTTACAAATAACAATGTTTTGGTCTACACTCTAATAGAGTACTATGTTGTTGAAGGCTTAATAGAATGATCCGCATTCCTTCGTATTTGAAGTATTGGTCTTGTCATTTCATGAACATTTTATTTTGTGTTCATGGCATACTAGTTAACTACATCAAGTCTTGTAATGGTCTGCAAGTTCAATTTTTGAATGACAATTTGCTATAGTTTTTCCATGTTGCTTTATTTCAGTTTATTTTATGGTTTCTCCTCTTGAACCAACATTTTATAATTATATACTTAAGGAAAAGGTTGAATTAATATTGTGTATGGTCTACAGTGCCTACATCTCAATTCACATGATGATTTTGGTACCTCGTTGGCTATGTGAAGTCAAATAGTGAGAGTACTAATGGTATTAATACTATTTGGGTTGACATGAATTGTTTCATTCTTTGCAGTTGATCCTAAATAGATAAATTTTTCTTATGATGTATTTGGGCCCTAACATAGCATATGATGATCCATAACTAAATCTCTTTGATTTTGGATGTGTTTTATAGATGACCCATACAATATCAATCATTTCATCAAGCAGTCATCTTTGAGTCGACTTAATTGGTGTTTTGTGCTATTGTAGAGGATATATATAGAAGATCAAATTCCTTTGTGAGTGTGGTGATTGATAGTGATTCAAGATAGAGTATAATGAAAGAGATGAAGTGTCCAAAATAAGTGTGAAGGGAAAATTGTATGAAATAGTGACTACAACTTTAGCATATGTTAGGCGCCTCCTCAAAGTAGTTCATAATCAATTTTCTCATTATATTCTTCATGTATCCTTCTCTAAGACACTGAGTCTCATCAGGTCCTTTTTTATCTTACTCTAAGGTTATATACCTTAGTCTAACAAGTAGATAGTTTGTTAGCCTTAAACCTTATAATTCTTATTAGCAGTGTGCTACGTATATTGCGAGTTAATCCTCACCATGGTTTTCCCTCATTGGGTTTTCCCCATAAAAATCTTGGTGTCTTCATTTGATGCATGTGTTCATTTCTTTTCTTTTCATTTATGTGATGTGCTGTTAATTTTCAAATGGGAATTGTTAAGTTTTAATATATGTTGATTCACCCCCCTCTCAGCACATCAATGTGTTCAACATGTTAGTCATTAAAAAATTAATATTGGAAATACTTTAGTATATTGTTTATAGAAATTATTTTATTTATTATTTTTAATTTAACTATTCAATTATTGAAATTAGTTGTTATATTTAACTTTTATATCCTTATTTATGTATGATTTTTTAGTCAACTATTATTTGGAAAATATTTTTGAACACACTAACATTTTCTCATAAAAAGTTGAAACATTGAATTAAAACTTTTATAACTTGGAAATTTTTCAACAAATATTATTTATTTTCATTATCTAGATCAAATATAGATTGAGATAGAGTGTTTCCTAGACCATTTGGAATATATTTTAACATTACACTATGTGTAGAGTGATTATGAATCAATCATCATAAACATGATGCCATTAGAAGCACAAATGTATTTCCTTGGATTTATATTTCCTTACACGATAAATTTTTTTAAATTGAATTTTGTGTTATGTTTAGGTAGATAAAATTATGAGCATGACACCAAAAATATATCAAAAAAATGCATTGGTTCCCATTGAGTACAAGAAATTGATGAATACAAGTAGGTTTTTGAGTTACAACTAGACCCTATCTAGTCCATTAGTGAGTTTAGAAAAGATGCTCCTATGCTTCAATTCACATTAACTCCTCTTCTAAAAAGTTTTTTCTCCTTTTTAGTTCTTATAATTCCAACCATTCAACAAATTTATGGAGTAATGTGTTCATGTATCCCCCAATATATCGAGAAGAAGGAGAATACAATCTTAAGGAAAGGTAGATGCAATTTTATGTCTTCTCACATAAACACTAGAATATACCTGAATAGAACATGTTTTTTTCATTACAAGGGTTAGACCCAAAGTAAGTGTACCTTGAAACTCTTCCCTCATGATTTGCATATCATAGTATGTAATGGGATTGAAAATTCCAAATTGTAAAGCTATGGCATGAAATTTTTGGTAGATATTTTCTTCTCCATGAATTATTTTTCTTTAAGAGATTAAGGTTGTTCAATTTTTATTTGTATACATTTTTCATTTCATATGTCCAAGTACTATTCATTTCAATAATAATAACAAAAATTAGTGAGGTTACATAGAAAAAATTATTAATGTTAAGGAGAAACCTCATTATATTACCAAAATTTTAGACCCAAGTAATAAAAATTTATGGGTCATCTTCAATATTAGTATCTATGCTTTTAAATTTATCAATATTTATGCATTGAATTATGTGGCTAAAAGAACCTTTTTTTGGTAGTGGCATGTAGATGGTATTTTGTAAATGGGATAGTATCTTAACAGTAATTTCAATATGATTGAGGTGGTATTCAATAAAATTTTCCATTTGTCAATGTGTTAAATATTTTTTGAATCATATGTATTTCTAAATGTATAATAAATTAGGCATGTATGACTCAAATATTAGCTACTAAAGCACATATCCAATTTGGCACATTTGTGTAATTTACCTAGTTGGTCTAGTAGCTCAACTATTTGGTTTAATATTTATTAGGTCCTTCAAAATTTTAACATTGGAAAAACTCAATTCTTCTTGTGAAGGTCATTTCTCTAATATGAATCCATGTTTCCCTATATTCTACTTGTTTTGAATTTTTTTCCATGTAAAAGAGGTAATAATATATGAATTTCCTACTAAATAGCTAGTAAAAGTACATTAGAAACTTTATATGGCCATGTTATTAAAGCATAGACATAGTTTTTACAACTGTAAATGATGCACATCCACATACTATTCCAAATTTAGGTGGCTACCTAATGCCACCTAGTGTGAGTGGTAGAATCCCACTCTACTATTTGAGCCCATATCAAATCCAAAAATCACTATATATAAGTTTGTGTTCATGTTTCAAAATAATTTTCAAAGTCATATATGACCTAAAAATTTATCTCAAAATAAAGTTATTTATTCAATGCTATACTAGAGATTTTAAGGTTCAATCCCCATCCATTGAAAATGAACCAAATCTTAATTCATGTTTTAATGTATTACCATGTAGATTCTCCACCAACTATGTTTCTACTAGTGACAAACTCCTTTACCAAGAGAAGCTCTAATAATCTGAGCTCAAAGTACCAAATGAGAAAGATCTTGGTTGTGGTAACATTACCTATGATATCTATAGAATCATTTGGGATGATCATGGTATTGGTGTTTCCAACTAATTATCTAGGTTTCTCTAAGGACTAGCTAAATCCTATCCTTAAGAACCCTAGGTCAGTGGCCAATGAAAATGAGATAGATTTTATTATTTTTCTCCTTTCAACTTTAGGCTCAGTAAAAATAAGGTGGGTTCCCCTACATAAAACATCATTTGAGATATAGACATACTTGTATTGATCCTAAGAAGATAATAATCTTCACACCGATATCTTAAAGGGTGATCTTGATTGGCTAAATCATCTTCAAAACCCTCTATTTACTCTATAATTTATTGACATTGTGGAATGAGTATAAACAACAAAACAAAGTTCTATAAGTAGGCTTGACCAATCCCTTATCCATTATAGAGTCAAAATGATGAATTTTTTTTGGATGAAAAATCTAATAATGAACTCAACAATTATACAATCTTACTACATTACAATAAGAAACCTATAAGGTGATGATATTGTTAATTTACTTAGTAATCATATTGTGAATACAATGTCCTTAAGTGTTCAATTGAAAGAATTTTAATCCATTACTTTGAATAGAATTGGGTTAATTAAAAATATTCATCATATCAAATGTATAATGAAAACATCAAAAAATCTTTTATTTTATTAAGATTCAAAAGAGGATGCCTTACAATATGGAGACATTAATAGTATGATCTATATGTATATGTACACAACTGAGACGTTAGTTTTCATTTATAGAAGAATTATACAAAATATTTCATTTGAATCTGAGAGGACCTAATTGTGCAAGACCTAAAACTATATAGAGATTAAATAAACTAAGGAATCAAAATTCTTAAAATGAGGCTCAAAATTTTGTTTTATAGACATAAAGGAAGAAAAAAGAAAAAATCCTCAACCATCACTTAATTCACAAAAGATAAAATCTTAGGTAGTGACACACTCATGTCAAAATGCAATGAATGATATTGTAGAGAATGAACTAGAGGTTTAGAGTTTTCCCTCACAACAACTAAAGAAGAATCAACTCTATCAAAGAGAAGATGAACACAATCAATAGTGTCTCAAAAATATACAAGATGTGTTTTTGTTATGATCCTAATATGATATATTCATAAGTATATATCATATAATCCTAAGGATAATCACTTGTTTCATGCTTAACCCTAATATAAATATTAGTTAATACACTAATACCTCTTAATTAGGATGAAGGGCTATGTCCCTACATAGTTTAGCCTATAAATAAGGAAGAGAGATCTCTCCCATATCATGATATCATACAATATTGAATTAATATGTTATTATCTAATTATTGGAGGTCACCTCCTTGAACTAGTTTACTATATTTCTTAGTTTTACAAATATATCCAAGAAATATCATAACAAGTGGTATTAGAGATACAATTTGGGCCATCATTCTTGTTTCAACCATATCTTACAAACCAATGTGAATTTTGATCTTTTCTTTTTGGGTTTTGAGGTATCCCATAGTTAAGATCCCAGAAAATAATTCAAGCCTAGAAGGTACATTTTGATATTTTGTTGTGATTTTATGTTTTTCATTAATTTTCTCTATAGGTCTTAATTTTAGGAATTTCTTTTAAAAAATATATATTTTTTGAAAAGCTTTATAAAAACTAGTAAGGGCTAGTTCTTTGTAAATTACTATTGAGAATAAAATAAAGTATTTAATTTAGTGGTCCAAGTTTGGTCAAAATTTTCATTAACTTTCCTTATAAGCTACACTTTTTGGATTTTTTTTAAATATATTTTTTGAAATGTTATCAAAAATTAGGTAGGGTTATTTCTTTGAAATTTATTTTTATACATAAAATATATGGTATTAGAGATAAGTTCCTTTGAAGAAGCCTATCAACTTAAGGTAGATCAAGGATGGCATAAGAGAGTTCTTTTGGAAACAAAGTACCAGTATTTGATGGATCCAATTTTGCATTTTGGAAAGTTTGGATAGATTTTTATTTGATGGCTTTAGGGGTGGACATCTGGATGTTAGCTATAGAAGGATATGGTCCTCTTGACAATATCCCTCCTAGGGATCAGGCTGGAAAAAGGGCTCTTGAACTCAATGCTAAGGAAAGGAATGCTCTTTTATGAATAATTTTGAATTTGTGAAAGGGCTTTTGAATGCTCAGTGAAAAACAAGGTACAAATGGCACAAATTGGAAACAATCTATGAAGGTGATGAAAAATTCAAAGAGGCAAAGTTACAAACGTATAGAGCTTAGTTTGAAGGACTGAAGATGAGAACATTGCTACATTCATGCTCAGAGTTGATAAAGTTGTTAATCATACCCAAGGTCCTTCTGAAAGATTGGAAGAGAATATTATTATGAAGAAGATACTCAAATATCTCCCTAGAAGGTTTGATCCTAAAATCTCTGCTATTGAAGAAGCTAAAAATCTAAATGCTTTAAATTTGATTGAATTGCATGGGAAATTAACTACATTTGAGATGAGATTTGAAAGTGAAGATTCTATAAGGAAAGAGAATACTTTCAAAGTGTCTAAGAAGTATGTTGATGAATATTATGATATTGGATCAGATCTAGAAGTAAATTTTATTAGGAAGCTACAAAGAGGTTCTGGAAAGTACAAAGGAAAATTACCTGTCAAGTGTTTCATTTGTGGGGAAGTAGGATTGATGTAGGAGCATCCAGGGTGTAAGAGTAATCTTGCATCACCCAAAAAAAAAGTTTTTTCTTTTCAATAAGGGCTAAATTTGGTAGGGTTACTATTTTAGTAAGTTTGCATTTATGCACAATTCAACACAAAATCTTGCATAGACCTCTAGAATGGTAAAATGAAGCCAATGGTGAAGAAATCACTTCAATACCATTTGTCATTTGAGAGATTAAAATTTTAATTTTCAAAAATCCTAGTAAAATCTTCGGGGTCAATTTTGAGGCACTTAGAGGCTCTAGATGGGCCTGAAAATTGGTGGAAAATGAAAGTAGATGGCCTTTAGGCCCTCCTTTTTTCCACAAGATTTCTTGAGACCTTTTCGAAAAGGTATTATAATAGAAAATCCAATGGTTAGATCAAAAGTTATGACCCCACAAAGTTGTAATACCAAAATTAATAAAATTTCAAAATATCTTCCTAAAGAAGCTAGACTTTCCAAAAGATTCTAGGGCGGTTACACTTTCTGGAAGATTCTAGGGCAGTTACACCTTCCAAATAAAGGATGTAAAGGGGGACTACAAAGAGGGGGCCAGAGTAGAGTAGATGGTAGCTCTGATTTGTAGACTTGTGGATTTATGTAATCAGAAAGCCCATGTGATGGCAAATATAATGTTGTAATTTCATTTTCATTTAAGTGATAATAGTAAATATTTTCTTTCCTTCTTGCATTTTGTTTGTGCCATTATTTTTTGTTTTTGTGAGTTTTAGATTGTAAGGGGAGTACCCTTCATCAAGTGGTATCAGAGTGAGTTTCCCTGAGTGTGTAAAATTATTGTCGAACGTGAGGCAATTTGCACTAGGACTTATGGTTGTGGATCTGTGAGAAAAGATGCCTCCATGAAGAAACTGTGGTGGGAGAAATGTTGGGGTAATAGAAGAGAGTTTTAGAGCCCTCTAGAGACAAGTTCAAGCACTGCAAGAGGAGCTACAAAGGGGATATGATGTCAAAAGAAGAGATGAAAGTGAGGATGAGGCTGAAGATGAGGAGCCATTCAAAGAGGAATCATAGGATGTAATGGATCTTGGAGAAGTTAGACTAATTAGGGCCATTTCCAAGATTGGAAAGAGGCCAAAGATAGAAGTTTCTAATTTTTCTAGGAACCTAAATCCAAAGGAGTTGATTGATTGGATCAATGACATGGAAGAGTATTTTGAGTATGAGGAAATAAAAGACCTAGATAGGGTCAAATTTACAAAGGCCAAATTGAAAGGCCATGCTAGCATATGGTGGAAAGAAGTCCAGTTGGAAAGAAATAGAAGAGGAAAATATAAAATAACAAGATGGGATTGGATGGTGGAAAAATTGAAAAGACAGTTCATTCCTGGGGACCATGAGTTGGATTTGTTGAAGAAGATGCAAGGGTTGAAACAAGCAGGAAAATATGTTAAGGAGTATATAGAATAATTCTACTAAGTCCTGATCAAAATAGGTCAATTTGAGACCAACAAGGAGAAAGTTCCCCGTTACATAAATGGGTTGAAGCTAAGCATTCAAGAAGAGTTGAGTCTAGTAAGAATGTCTACCATTGAAGATGCATATTAGTTTGCTTTGAAGGTAGAAGATAAGTTGAATAGGAGGCTTGAAAGTAAGCAAAGAGGTGGAGGTTGTGGCGAGAGGACTAGTGGACGGTCATATGGAGGTTGAAATGAAGACCAAAAGAAGGGTGAAGGATCTAGTAGTAGCCAGAACCAGAAAGGAGATAACACCTATCGTCCTCATAATGGATACCAAAGAGGAAGAGGAAGATCTGGGTGAGGACCAGGGAGAGGAGGCTTTCATGGAACCTATTTCCAACGTGGAGAAGAAGGGCATAGGGAATATGAGTGTCCTCAACATCAAGGAAGGAAAAATAGAATACCTAAGGGTAATGCACGAGTTGCACATGTAGACGAAGATGTTGAGTCTCAAAATTCTGAGGATGTAGAAAGAGGAGAGGTTCTTGTTACTAGAAGAGCCTTGTTGAATGAGGAGAAAGAGACAAATCAAAGGAAGAATTTGTTTTGTACTAGATGTAAGTGTGAAGGTAAATTTTGCAATGTTATTATTGATGGAGGTAGTACTGATAACCTTGTTTTGGAAGAGATGGTTAGTAAGTTGTAGTTGGAGAGAAGAAGGCATCCAAATCCATACTAGATTGCTTGGTTGCAGAAGGACCATAAAGCTTTGGTGAATGAACAATATCTAGTAAAGTTCAAGATTGTAAATTACCATGATAATGTATTGTGTGATATTATGCCTATGGATGTTTGTCATATGTTGTTAGGTAGACCATGGAAGTTTGATTGATGAGCAGTACATGATGGACATGCCAACACCTATTCTTTGAAAAAGGATGGAGTTCCTCATAAGTTGAATCCCTTGAAAGAGGCATAAAAAAAAGGTATGCAATAATGCAAGAATTTGTTTGGTTGATGGAAGAAAGTTCCTAGAAGGTATGAAGCATGAGCATATGTGTTTGCATTGATCCCTAGAGTTGATAAAGAAGATACTATTGAGGTACCTGTAGAGGTTTCAAATTTGTTCAATGAGTTTCAAGCTATTATTTCTAATAATGTGCCTAAAGGTTTTCCTCCAGTAAGAACAATTAGTCATCAGATGCACCTAATTCCTGGAGCCAATTTTCCAAATGAGGAAGCTCATAGTATGACTCCAGTAGAGAGCAAAGAGTTGAATAGACAAGTGCAAGAGTTGTTGCGAAAGGGATTGATTTGAGAGAGTTTGAGTCCATGTGTAGTACCTGCAGTACTAGCACCAAAGAAGGATGGGGAATGGCAGATGTGTATAGATTCTAGAGCCATCAACAAGATCACCATCAAGTACAGATTTCCCTTGCCAAGGATGGATGATATTATGGATTGTTTGAGTGGAGTTGAGTACTTCAATAAGATAGATTTGGAGAGTGTATATCACCAAATCCATATTAGAGAAGGAGATGAATGGAAGACAACCTTTAAAACCAAGGAGGGCTTTGTACGAGTGGTTATTCATGCCTTTTGGGCTAACCAATGCACCAAGCACATTTATGCGGCTTATGAATGAGGTATTAAAAGTATTTTTAGGAAAATAAATTATCATTTATTTGGATGATATTTTTATTTTCAGTAAGACATTGGAGGAGCACCTGATGCATATCCAAATAGTTTTTGAGAAGCTAAGGGAGGAGAAGTTGATTAATTTGAAGAAATGTAGTTTTGTAAAAAGGGAGTTGGTGTATCCGGGATTTGTTGTCTCAACAGAGGGTCTTAAAATGGATCTAGAGAAGGTGAGAGCTATCATTGAATGGCCTACCTAGAGGAGCATTACAGAGGTAAGATCATTTCATGGTCTAGCAAGTTTTTACAAAAAGTTTATTAAGAGTTTCAGTAGTATTTGTGCACCTCTAACTAAAGCAGTGAGAGGGGATATAAAAGAGTTTAAGTGGACTACATGAAGAGAAAAAAATTTTGATTTGTTGAAGAATAAAGTTACAGAGCAACCTATTTTGGCACTTCCATATTTCAATAAGGTCATTCAGGTAGGTTATGATGCTAGTGGCACTACCATAGGAGCTATTTTGAGTCAAGAAGGTAAGCCTATTGCCTATTTTAGTGAGAAGTTAAATGATGCTAAGAAGAAATATTTTGTCTATGATCAAGAGTTCTATGCTATAGTTCAAGCTTTGAAGAAATGGAGACACTATTTGTTGCCAAAATAATTTGTTTTATATACTAATAACCAGGCTTTGCAGTATCTCAATAGTCAAGAAAAGTTGAATCAAAGGCACTTAAAATGGGTTGAGTTTTTGTAGAGTTATACTTTTGTTTTGAAGCATAGGAGTCGAAGATCAAAAAGAGTTGTAGATGCCTTAAGTAGAAGGAATTTTTTTTTGATAGAGATGAATATAGAGGTTGTTGGGTTCAATGAATTCAAGAGTTTGTACCCAGAAGATCTAGACTTTGCAGAAGTTTGGAAGGCTTGTTTGGAACCTGTTACATTGGATATGACAAGATGGTTGGATTTCTTAATCCAAGATGGAATGTTGTTTAGAGGAAGCCAATTGTGTATTCCAAGGAGTTCTATGAGAGAGAATCTAATCAAGGAGAAGCATAGTGGAGGATTGGTTGGTAATTTCAGTCGAGATAAGACCATTGCTCTTGTTAGTGAGAATTATTACTAGCCACAGTTACAATAGGATGTGAACAAGTTTGTACAAAGTTGTAGAGTATGTCAGATGGCAAAAGGAACAAGTCAGAATAGTGGATTGTATCAGCCATTACCTATACCTATGAGGCCATGTGAGGACATTAGTATGGATTTTGTCCTTGGATTTCTGAGGACACGAAGAGGGCATGATTCCATATTTGTGGTGGTGGATAGATTTTAAAAGATGGCACATTTAATTCCATGTCATAAGACCAGTGATGTTCATATTGCAAAGTTGTTTTTTAGAGAGGTGGTTAGACTACATGGTCTACCGAAGAGTATAGTTTTAGACAGAGATACCAAATTTGTTGGATATTTCTGGAGAACATTATGGAAGAAGTTGAATACAGATTTGAAGTTTAGTTCTACTCAACATCCATAGACTGATGGACAAATAGAGGTGGTCAATAGGAGTTTTGGGTAACCTGCTAAGATTCTTAGTAGGAGATAAACTAAAGGGATGGGATTTGATTTTACCATAGGTGGAATTTGCTTATAAAAATTTTGTCAACATAAGCATTGGTAAATCACCATTCCAAATTGTATATGGGAGTAGTCTGAGGAATGCTTCTAAACTGAGAAATATGGATAAAGGAGAGACGAGTAGTGCTAAGGCTGAAGATTTTGTTGGGCACCTAAAGAATTTGCATGATGAGGTGAAGAAGTATATCAATAAGATGAAATCTCAGTATAAGGCTAAGGAAGATTGGAAAAGGAGGTATAAGGAGTTCCAGGTAGTAGATGAAGTCATGGTTCATTTGTGAAAGGAAAGGTTTCTAGTTGGTACATACAACAAGTTGAATATGAAGAAGTTTGGACCATGCAAGATCCTGAAGAACCATGATTCAGGAAATGCATATGAGGTAGATTTTCCTAATGGAATTCATATTTCACCTGTGTTTAACATCTCAGATTTAACAGAATATCATGAGGGAGGAATTGATGAAGAAATAATAGAGGCATAGTGGAACATTCCAGCACCTACTTCATAAAAGGAGGAGATAGAAGACATCTTGGATAGCCATGTGGGAAGAAGCACAAGAAACAAGCAATATGTAGAGTACTTGGTGAAATGGAGAGGAAGGCCTGATGAAGATTCATCATGGTTATTTGAGTCTAAGGTTAACCATCTTGGTTTCCCTCTAACTCTTGAGAAGTGACAAGGTCACTTTTTAAATTACCCCAGGTGTCTGATGCAAGAGCATCCAGGGTGTAAGAGCAATCTTGAATCACCCAAAAAAAATGTTGATTCTTTTCAATAAGGGCTAAATTTGGAAGGGTTGCTATTTTAGTAAGTTTGCATTTATGGACAGTTCAACACAAAATCTTACACAAACCTCCATAATGGTAAAATAAAGCCAATGGTGAAGAAATCACTTCAATACCATTTGTCATTTGAGAGATATTAAAATTTAATTTTTGAAAATCCTAGTAAAATCTTCAAGGTCAATTTTGAGGCACTTAGAGGCTCTAGATGGGCCTGAAAATTGGTGGAAAACAAAAGTGGATGGCCATTAGGCCCTAATTTCTTCCACAATATTTCTCAAGACCTTTCCAAAAAGGTATTATAATAGAAAATCCAACAGTTGGATCAAAATTTATGACCCTACAAATTTGTAATACCAAAATTAATAAAATTTCAAAATATCTTCCTAAAGAAGTTACACTTTCCAGAAGATTCTAGAGCGGTTACGCTTTCCAAAATATTCTAGGGTGGTTACACCTTCCAAATAAATGATGTAAAGGGGGACTATAGAGAGGGGGCCAGAGCAGAGTAGATGGTGGCTCTGATTTGCAGACTTGTAGATTTATGTAATCAAAAATCCCATGTGATGGAAAATATAATGTTGTAATTTCATTTTCATTTAAGTGATAATAGAAAATACTTTCTTTCCTTCTTGCATTTTTTTTGTGCCATTATCTAATGTTTTTGTGAGTTTTAGATTGTAAGGGGAGTACCCTTCATCAAGGGTATTTTATGGCTAGTTTCCCTGTAAGAATTCTAATAATGCTAAAAAAAGAAATGGAAATAAATAATTTCAAAGAAAGTTTAAAGGTCAGATGAAACATAAAATTTTATATACTAATGAGGAATAAAACTACTCGACTGAAGAAGAAAATGAAGATGCATCAAGAGATGAAAAAGAAAAGGTTGTGTTCATGGATTTTGAGAATACTAATGGAGATGCTGAAATGGATTCTAGAAACAATATAGAAGAGGTAGATCTTATGGAAGAAGTTTTGTGTGCTGGAAAAGACATCCAGAGACTAAAGAATAGAATTTTTGAAAAAGTGAGAGCTAAAGAAAAGGTATCTAAGTATCTAAAGAATGCAAAAAGATGATTGTTGAACTAAAGACCCAAGTAAAATAAGAAAAAAAAATTGAAGAATTTTTTATAGAAAATATACTATCAAGAGACAAATATTGTGAGAAGCTTGAAGCAAAAATTATGATAGTAATAAAGGAGCTTGAGAAGGTGAACTAGTAGTTGTAGTTGAAGTTCAATAAGATTATTGAAACCCTAGATCAAATTTTAGAAAGGTAGAAATCTTTGTATGAAAAATTTGGAATAGGTTTTGATGATCAAAAAAAGGTCACATAATAGTCTGAGAAGACTACTAAGGAAAGTTCAGAAGTGACAGGCTCTGGAAGTTTAAGATATGAAAGAACCATGGCAAGTGATGAAAACATGAGATATAATGATGGATTTGTTCAAGTGCAGAAAGAAATAAGAGGATCTGGAAGATAGGGATACAATATGAGGTCAAATTTTCCTTTCTCTGGCTATTATTTAATTACAATAATTTTTTAAATAAGGTTGTTGACTATAGAAAAGCTTTGGTAATGAGAAATAATTTTGACATTAATAATGCATTTGTACTTGTATACAAATTTATTATCATTTATTTCAAATACAACAACTTTGGACATATTGCAAGGAACTGCAAAAGAAATTTTGTGAGTCCTCCCTTATCAAAAAGTGGGAGAAAAGAAACAAAAAGTAGAAGTCATGAATCAAGAAAATTTTGGAAAAAGGTTCCTAATGAAAAGAAGTTTGAAAAGTATATGATTGCTCAAACTACACTACATGCTCAAAAGGAGAAGAAGCTATGGATTATTGATAGTGGTTTCTCTAGTCATATGATTGGAGATAGGAGTAAGTTCATGAATTTCAAGAAATTTGAAGGTTTTTCAGTGACCCTTGGAAACAATTCAATTTCCAAAATATCTAGTAAGGGTACTGCAAGTCTTGATGGTGGTAGAACCAAGACACATGATGTTTTGTATGTTGAAGGTCTAAAGCATAATTTTTTAAATGTTAGTTAGATGTGTGAAAAATGCTACAAGATATATTTTAGTGTTGAAGGTTATGAAATGTTGGAATCAAGTACTAGTGAATTGATTGCAAAAGGAAGCAGGAATGAAAGTGATATTTATCATCTCAGTGAATTGAATGGACAGAGTTGTCTCATTGTGTAGAAAGATGAAAGCTAGCTTTGGCACAAAAGGTTAGGACATATGAATTTTGATGATATTTTGAAGATTAGCTCAAGAGGTATGGTCTGGGATATGTCAAATATTAAGAATCCTCAATCAATCAGCTTCAATCCATGTCATGAAGGGAAGCAAAGAAGAAGAAAATATCTTGCTAAGGAGTATTCCACATAAAAACCATTAGATCTGGTTCATGTAAATTTTTTTAGGCCAATGAGGAATAAGGGTCCACAAGGAGACAATTATTTTATAATGTTTATTGATGATTATACTAGAATGACTTGGATAAAATTCCTAAAAGAGAAGTTTGAAACATTTGAGAAGTTCAAAGAATTCAAGGAATTGGTAGAAATTGAAACCAAAAGGATAATCAAATTTTTGAGATCAAATAGAGATGGATAATTTACAACTAAGAAGTATGATAGATTTTTTGAAGAACATGTGATACAAAGATAGTTCTCTACTCCTAGAACTCTACAACAAAATGGAGTTGCAGAGAGAAATAATCAAACTATAAAAGAGATGGCAAGAACTATGTTATGTTAAGAAAATCTACCGGATATGTACTAGAGAGAAGCTACATAAACTACTATATATTATGAATAGAGTATAGGTCAAGCACAAGAAAAAGAATATTACATATGATTTATGGAGAGGAAGACCAGTATTAGTAAGACATCTCAGAATATTTGAGAGAAAGTGCTACATCAAGAGAGATGAAAAAACTTTGGGTATGTTTGATTCTAGATCAGATGAAGGTATTTTTCTTATTTATTCATTAATAATTAAAGCTTGTAGATGTTATAAAAAATATTGAATCAGATAGTTAAAAGTGAAAATGTGAGAGTTGATGAGAATATTTAGTCTACTAGCATTCCAAAAGTAGAAGATGATGAAGAACCAATTCACAACAATATTCAAGATTTAGAAGAGGTTACTACAAAAACTCCAAAAAAGAACATTCAAAGGAATCATTCTAAAGACCAAATCATATGAGATAAAGATAGTTGGGTTTAGGCCTAGAAGAAACTTGGGAGATTAGGTGAGTAAGTACACTTTTCTTTACTATCAAAGATAGAACCTAAGTCATACAAAGAAATAAGTGAAGAACAAGGATGGATAGAAGCAATAGAGGAAGAACTGAATCAGATCATGAAGAATGAAACTTGGGAACTTTTCCCAAGAGCTAAAGACATGAATGCAATTGGAACAAAGTGGGTGTTCAAAAAAATCTAAACAAAGAAGGTGAAGTGATCCGAAACAAGGCAAGGCTTGTGTGTAAATGGTATGTTCAAGTTGAAGGCATAAAATTTGAAAAGGCATTTTCTCAAGTGGAAAGGTTGGAGTAAATCAAGATGTTTTTAGCTCTTTCAACATTCATGAATTTCAATGTGTATTAGATGTATGTGAAATCAACATTCTTGAATGGGTAGCTAGAAGAAGGGGTTTATATTGAACAACTAGAAGGATTTCAATGTTCTAACAATTTGGATTATGTTTCCATATTGAAGAAGGCTTTTTATGGACTCAAGAAAGATCCTAGCAATTGGTACTCAAGGTTCGATGGATACTTGTAGCAACAAGGATTCTAGATAGGAGGTATAGATAGTAATATACACATAAAAATAGAAGAACAAATGTTGATAATTGTGATTTATGTAGATGGCATCATCTTTGGAGGTAGTAGTGAAGAAATGTGCAATAAATTTTAGAAGGAAATGTAGAATAAGTTTAAAATTTCTATGTTAGGAGAATTCTCTTTCTTTCTTAGATTACAGATTGTACAATCAGACAAAGTCATTTTTCATCTCACAACACAAGTACATAAAGGAAATGTTGAGTAAGTTTGGGATGGAAGATTGCAAACTAGTGGCAACACCTATGGTTACCGAGTGTAAGTTAAGTAACGATGATGAACTTTCTCTAACATATTAGAATTTGTATAACTCTATGATTGGTAGTTTGTTGCATGTAATAGCATCTAGACTAGATAGTATATAGGTAGTTGGAATGGTTGTCATATTTTAGGCAGCACCTAAAGAGACTCATGTTAAAGCATTAAAGAGGATATTCGGGTATTTGAAAGTCACTAAATATTTTGGATTGTGGTATCCAAAGAGTGATAATTTCACTCTAACAACATACACAAATGTGGATTGGGCAGGATGTGATGATGACCAAAATAGCACAAGTGGTGGTACTTTCTTCCTTTGTGATAGTTTGGTATCCCGATTGAGTAAGAAACATGAATCAATTTCCCTATCTACAAAATTAGTAAAATACATTGTTGCAGCATCTTGCTGCACTCAGGTGCTCTAGATGAAGCAATATTTGAAGGAGATGAAGGTTGAGTTTGAAGAACCTATAACTATTCTTTATGATAATACTAGTGCAATAAATATTTCAAATAATTTGGTGATGCACTCAAGAACATAACACAGTGCAATCAAGTATCATTTTTTTAGGGAGAAGGTTGTAGACAAGGAAGTAAGATTGGAATATGTGGATACAAAGGAGAAATTTGAAAATATATTCATGTAGCCACTTCCTACGGAGGCATTTAATTTTCTTTGACAAAAATTAGTGTTTTTTTCTCCCTTCTCTTTAATGAAGAGGAAGAATAGGGTGAGGGGGAGCTTGGTCTCCTTGCCACAAGAAGGGTTGGTACTCTTGTAGATTAAATTCAAAGGTAGTGAAGCATGGAATCAAGGGGACTCTATTTGGGGAAAAAAGGTTACAAAAATAGTAGTGTACTCAAATAGTAGTGTACTCATAAATTTCAAAAAGGTTACAAAAATGGTGCCCCATCATAGGGGGGTTAGTGGATGTCAATATAGGTATTGTTGATTCTTTTCCATTGATGTCAAAGGGGGAGAAAGTGGGCTCAAAATGTTGAATTTCTCAAAATTAATAATGATCTCAAAATGCCATATCTTTCATAAGGGGAGAAAATGCTATAGCAAAGAAATCATTCAAACTTGTTTGGTGGCCCCAACATTTTATTTTTTGCCATCAATGACAAAGGGGGGTATTTTTGAACATAGGTTGTCATTGATGTGAAAGTATTGTCAAAGGTTGCTGACAGTTGTTATCAAAGGGTGTCAGGACTATCAAAGATGAAAGAGATTGTAGGAGTACTATAATTGTCATTTGACTTAAGTTCCAGAAGCATGTTGGTTATCATTGTGCAAATTATATAATCAATCATATCTTATATAAAGTAACATACATGAAGCTTCATTGAGACGTGACTACCATCATAAATTTGGTGTATTTATTGTACCATGATGGGTATGCATTCAACATGAGTGTGGTGGTCCAAAAGTTAACTCAAGGATATCTTTTGTGTAGAGATATTTCTAATGATGGTTGGCATTTCTTTCAGGAATTCATGTTTTCACTATAGTTTGGAAGGAGAGTATTCCTACACTTGTTTTATCAGTTTCTTGAGTTTCCTAAGGATATTTTCAGTATGCAAGGAGTTTGAAGTGTTAGAAGGTTCTCTATTCCTATTCAAAGTTCAAGGCATGTGCAATAATGACTAGTAGCATGCAGAGTTCAATTTTTGTGTGTGGATTGAGGATAGGACTTGCTTAAGGTTTTTGTGGTGGTGCATGGCTTCAAGTTGTTTTAGAGGCAAGGAATTTATGTTTGGACCATTGTATTACACGTTTCATGTAATTTAAATTTGGGCCCACATTATGTTATCCTGGTCTTATACAAATTCCTATCCAACATGGAAGAGTGCCAATGTAATGTCATGTATATATTTCAAATTTCCAGATGCATCATGTATGTGAGTGCATGAGTTGTATGATTAGTTGTATTAGCTATGATTAAGCAAGGTAATTTTGACTACATAATTATGAAGAAAAGAGGGAGCACCAGTATCAGAAGATCATTCTTAGTGTGGAAGAGTATTAGTTGTGACTCTAGTACATATCAGAGTTATATTTAAAATCTACCATTATTTTTGTATTTCGGTAGGAATAGTATTCTACTTGTATTGTTCCAGTAGGGTTGGTGTCTCTTTCTAGTGGTGATTGTTGTCTCCAGTATTTTGGTGCCTACATATTCAATAGGGGATTGGTGTCTCTAGTAGGTTGGTTCCTACTTCATGTTGTAATCTCACTTATTATATTTCTGCATTATGAGGCTAGATTTGGGTAGTAGTTCCAAGCAACTTTTCTCACTAGGGTTTTTCCCATCTTGGGTCTCCATGTATATCTAGTGTTATCTTGTGTTATTTTTTTCTTGTATGGTTAAGTTCTCTTCATGTTTAAATCTATATAATAGTAGAAAAAACTCAATTTGCATGATCTGATAAGTACTATTGAATTTGAGAATTTTGAATTAATTGGATCTACTAATTTACCCACCCTCTTAGTAGATTATGTTCCCTTCAATATATTCCTTAATTTAGTAGCTTAAAATTAAATTAAATTCATGCCATATTTAGGATTAGAGGATATTTCTACACATACAAAATATAATAACCCATTTTATTTTACACCACCTATAATTAAGGAAAGAGTTCCCTAGGGATATGAAACAACAATACATTTCATTAAAGATAAATTGTTCGACCCATTTTTAAAATCCTTAATTGAGGGTTTAGATAGGTTTTTGAGGAAATTATTATCAGAAACAAAGTCCCAAATAAACCTCCAAAGTGGGCACAATCTTAATAAGCCAAATCAAGGGATGAGAGAATGTTTTTGAGATAAAAAATTAAACCTAAAAAAAAACCATTCATAAATTTGATGGTAGAAATGTGATTTCCTAGATACACCTTATTGAACAACAATTTGAACTTCACAATATACCAAATACTTCCAAGGTTTCCATAGCTTTACTATAGTTAGAATTAGGACCTTACCAACAGTACAAATGGATTATGTTTGATAGACAAGGATAAATGTTCAGTTGGAAAGAATTTAGTAAAGAACTAGCAACCTCTTATGAGTGTCCATGCATTGAAATATATTCTACCTAACTAAAAAATCTAAAGCAATTAAGGTCTTTAGTTGAATATAATGTTAACAATTTGAGATTGGCACTTAGAGCTCCCAAGGTGACACCTTACCAAAGGCTACAATTATACATCAATGGTATTAAGGATTAAATTCAACATGATGTTTGGTTGTTAGAACCTTATACAAATAGGAAAGCTATGCATCAAGCATTACATATCGATAAAAAAAAAAACCACCAAAGGTAAAATCATGAGAGTGTAATAACCCAAAAATTACCACCAATTTTTTTTTTCTACTACCTTATTATGTGTTCATTCACTTGCATACTTAGGTACTTCTATCCATATGGGATAGGCATCTGTCCATCCGAGACAAGAATCCAACCATACGGGTTAGGCATTTATCCATACGGGACAATAATTCATCTATCCATCCGGGATAGGCATCTACCCAAATGAGGTAGGCATCTATCCATAAAGGATATGAATGTGCTCTGGCCAGAGACTTAGACTCATCGGGACCATCCGGGTCTTGAGTCACTCACTAAAGACTACACTTCCTTTGGAAGTGCACCGAGGTCGTCATCCTTAGGAGTATGTAAAAATAAATATGTAGCTTGAGTCCCGCCTTGAAATTCAGCCTAAGGCATCAGGGAGTCAAGCGAATCCATCCGGGATTCCTTCTGAGTATACAAGGAACTTTTTTTTATCTTATCTTCATGTTTGATATTTATATCCCATTTTGACCAAGTGATTCTCTTGAAATATTAATTTATATTTTAATTTTACATTATCTCAAACTTTCCCTAAGCCCCATCCCTGAACGCCTGAGGTACTAGGAGCATTCTTCGTTTCCCAGACTGCCTACATACCCTGCTTCCAAATGAGATCAAGGCGTAAAATATGTAGTTCTATTTTCTAATCTATGTTTGATGTGAACTGTTTTGTGGGTATGCAACCCTTTCTAGGGATTTTCATTTTCCCCAAACAGTTCCTTTGCGATTGCTAGCCATGAAGGGAAGCAATAAAATATAAGTAAATAGTCTCCTTGACTATTACTTGTTTCCTAAACATCTAAATCCTAGTTCCTAAATAACGTCTCCCTTGAATCCATTTGAGATACAACTACCTTTAATTATCATAACAATATATTAAAACAATTCCATTGAATCCTATAATGGGGTTTACTAGGTTTGGACTAGCGAATTTTTCGTTCATTTAAAATTATCTTATTAGATTATCGATCTAAGAGAGGTTACCCGTCTCTTGGATTTTATTAACATGGTGTTCCTTATTTCTCTCCAGCGATTTAAAGGGACGGTGCCATAGACAACGTTGTTGCAGCTGTGTTAGGCTATGGATGCAGTAGCTCAAGCGCGATGACATTACCCATAAACGTGAGCCAGAGGCACCACTGATATCAAACGCTGCTGGTTTTAGTTTCAAATCTTGTTTAAGGTTTTCTATCTAACACAAAATAAAATTCATACCACTTACATAAAATTAAATAATGAAAGTAAATAAGCACATAGATAAACTTATCTAATTTTATTTCCCTAAATGAATGAAACAATTACTTTTGGAATTAAACTAAACAACTATTATTTGCTAATGTTATTGAAAGTGAATTTATCCAATACTAATCATAGAAAATAAACTATATTAATAAACTAAAGTTACCTTTCTAAACTCATCACTTGTCTTTACAAAATAAACATAAACTATTTAAATACTTTGAGAATTTCTTAAAAGTACTGCAAGGATCACTTTTTCATAAATAAATACTTAATTCTTTTTTTTTAGAAAAACATAAACTATTATAAACATTTTAAAATAAATTTTGTAATTAATTTAACTTTAAAAAATTGTTTTAGCAAACATTAACTCCTTGAAAATAGCTTATTTTAATCTATCAAATTGTTACCTTTAACTATTATTGATATATTTGAACCATTCTAACACTTGAAAATTACTTTGCAAATCTTAAATTTACTAATGCTTTATTTGCTTGGAAATGAATACTAATTCTAATATGCATTTTTTTAAAATGGATGAAACCAATACCTAACACTTTGAAAATTAGATAGTAATTAACCTTGTAACAAGAAGTATTGCGTAGAATTAAAATGAATTGAAGTTAAATTAAATCAAAGGATTAGTTATCTTTTTTTTTTTTTCAGCAAGATCCTCAAGGGTGAGGTGAGGGCATATGATGATTACATAATCCTAAGTTTATAGTCCTATTATTACTATACCCAACTAATTTAATCCTTATCGAATATAAGTAAAAAATCATAACTATTCAATTAAGAATTCAATATGCATCAAGGAAGCTATAGGATCCTACTAGTTATAAATGTGATCCATTGTTTCTTAAATCTTCCCCTAAAAAGTTTCAAGTAAGGAATTTATATTACCACATTTTCTCACGTGAACTACGATCTAGACTATTATGATTAGCATACACCAAGATTTCCTAATAGGTTTAACTAGTTTCAATTACCTTTCATAAATCAAGTTTTATTTAGATTGAAACCTAATTTTGCAAATATAAAATCCCTTTGTTAACTAGTTTCCTTGAAAAAAATAAAAAATAAATTGTATTAATTATTAAAAATGTCAACAATATAACTTATAAGTTATTGCTAAGTACTATCTAATACCATCCACTCATAAAATAAAATAAAATTCTCTTTACTCTCTTTTAGTTATTTTGGACAAATTTATTCTTTAGCGATTAACTATATATATATATTTTATCTATTTTTAGAAATAAATCATTATGAAATATAGAATTTATTGAACCAATTATTTGAAGATATTTACCACCACTAAATGAAATTTTAAGCATTGCTAAGCATTTGGAATAAATTACAACTTTTCTTGTAAAATAAATTTCTCTTTTTAAAGGTGTATTTCACTAACACTAATTGAAATTTAAACCAAATAATATTATGTGAAGATCTAAAACTTATTTTATTTGCTTTGAAATTCCATAAGAAATAAGTTCATTTTAATAATTTAAATAAGTTTGGAAGTGAATATAATTAACCATTGCATGTACAATTTATGAGTTCATTAATTCTCTAGAGAAAGTCAAGAGATAGGATCTTACTAATTAAAATCAATTATTTACTAAGACTTCTAATCTCAACTTTGTGAAAATAAATAATTGAATAATTATTTTTAAATAAATAAATCAAAATTTTGTTTTATTGCTTTAAATCTAGAGGTAGTTTTAGATTTTTATTGTAATTTGATTTATAAAGGAAAGTTTGTTGAATTATTACTTTTAATATAAAAATCAAGTTATTAGATTTATGGATGAGATTTTTTGAGCCTTCTAATTTTAATAACTGAATTCAAGTTTTAACAGGATTTTAAACTTCTAACAATATTCTTAAAAAAAATCTTGGAGTGAGACTAAATAATTATTTGATAAGATTATCAAGTCATTAAATTTTACTATTAATAAATTTCTAAATTTTCTAACATATTTCAATCTAATTATATTATTATTAAATAACAAAGCTCACATACTTTATTATTAAATAATGTCATAATTCTTATTAATATATTTTAATATAAAAGACTAACCTTCCAATTTCAAATCCAAGATTTAGTATAAATATGTTTCCATAAATTTTGAGATCTTTGGTGGGAAAAAGTAATTAAATCTTGATTTTTACTAAAATAAATCTATAGATAATAATAATAATAATAATAAATTTTTTTATGCTTCTAAATTTTAATAGTTTCCCTCATTTTCATTCATACATTCTCTAAATAATGTCTTATATAGTAAAATAAATTTTTATATTTTTATATTTTCACTAACTCAATAATTCATTTCATTATTTCTTTTAATCCTAAATTATAATATTCAAGATTCTCCAAGAAAAAAAATGTATTTATTTAAAATTTATCAATCTTAAAATTATTATTAATATATATAAATATATATTTATACCAAACTCAATATTAAATATGATTACTATTAAATATAGATAATTCTTTTATTCATTCTTCCTCTTCATTTTTTTTTCTTTTATTGAATGATTTTTTTTCATTTTGGAAATAAAAAAAGTCAAGAAAAATAAAAAAAACAAATCCAACTAAGTAAATCAAAATCATATGAAGGTTTAAGGAAAAGATAAATATTTACTATATTTACTACAGAAAAATCTTAAAATCTTAAGAAACTTTCTAACTAAAAACTTTGATTTATTGTTTTAAGATACAAATTTAGTTCTTAATTCATGCACAAAATTTATCTCAAAGTTAAACATTACTATTTTCTTTTTTTATTTTTTATTTTTTATTTTTATTTTTTTTTGAATAAAACTCATTTATTTTCTTTGCAATAAATCTTGTATCTTGTATTCATAATTTAAACATTTAAAATTAATTTTTCTTTCTAAAATTTTCATTAATATTATTATTACATATATTTTTGAGACATATTCTAAAATAATATTAAAACAATATTCAATTTAACTATTAAAATGATATTTTAAACAACATATAAATAAATTATATTTATTTGTAAATATATTAATTCCAAGTTAATAAAGTCTTTAGTATATATATAAAAAAAAACTTAAAAGAATATATATATTCCTTTTTAAAGTCCTCACGGCTGCATAAAGGCTTACCATGTAAAGGGTCATTCCCAGCAACTTTCTTTAAATATGGAATATTTATATTAATCTATAAAGTTTAATTTATTTAAATAAACTTTCTACTAAAATTTTATTAAAATCATTTCTATGGTTCCAATAAAATAAATTTCAATGATTTTTATTAAAAATCAATGGACCTTTAAGTAAAGCTTTGATAAAAGTTTCTAATGAAATTTAAAATTAATTTTTTTTTGATAAACTTTGAATTTAAGTAAAAATTAGAAAATTTTAAAGAAATAACATTTAATCAAAGAGAAGGTTGTGTTAAATAATTACAAAAGAATACAATCTCTTCTTTTTTAACAAATTCTTAATGCTTATACATATACATATATTTTTCCAAATTAGTGAGATTAAAGGTTTAGTCCAACTTGTGACGCTTGATGTTTAAATCCTTCTCTGTTGAATCCTCGCTCCTTAGCTTTGCCAAGTCTTTGCTACTCTCCAAGGATAAGTAAAACCCCAACCCTTTCCTATGAAATTACTACCCTTGGAATTGTATGCAAGAAGAAAAGAAAAGTAAGCAGGAACAATTCTTTTTTTTTTTCTACCCTTTGAAACAAGTTAAGGGTCATATTTATAGAAAAAATATATGGTAATTCTATGGTTAAGATTTAATTGTAAAAATCAACGGTCGATATTAGGGAAGAAGAAAGGAAAGTTTCCATTCTGTCTCATGAGAGGATAATATTGACTTTTTTTTTAATTTTAAAAGGTGGATAATAGTGCACACATGTGAGAAGATAATATTGAATTTTAAATTTTAAAGATGGATAAAGGTGCACGCATGTTTCCCTTTTTTATGGGTAGTTTACTCATGAAGTTACTAAAATAAAAGTAGTTAACTGATAGAAGAAAGATTTAAATTCTAAAATGAGATAAAAAAATCAAGGTGTTGACTAGAGAGAAGAATAGAAGTTAAAATAGAAAAGTATGGAAATTTTTTTAAATAAAAATTAAATTTATGTATTCTTTCATGAAAATATTCTTATTTTCATAATTAAATTTTAGCATCATAAATTTTCTATTTATTTTAAAGTACCTAATTTTAATATTTTAATTTATTGATTTTTAATTAATTTATTTATTTCTATGTTTTAATTCCATAATAAAATAAAATAATGATTATTTCAAAACCAACTTAATTTGATAATAAGGGGTTTCATTTTCAAATTTATTAAGAAGAGGGTTGTGACAAAGAGTAACTAATAAAAAGTGACTAATGCTACCATCAAAAACATGGAAAATTTATTTAACCTACAAGAAATTAATAAGCTCTCTCCTCAACAAGAGATTGAGAAAAGAGAAAAATTCCTATGTTGGAATTGTGATCAAGGAGTCATAACTATTCTAGTAGTGAGAAAAAGGATGAGGATCAAGAGGGAGAAGTACCTACAAAAGAATCAAACATAAAACTTAAGAATAAGGATTCCAAGGAAAAAGAGAGCACTACTATCTTTCTACACACATTGAATAGAATAAATGCACCACAAACACTCAAAGAAATTGGTAGTATAAAAACTAAAAATGTGAAAGTATTAGTAGATACTAGTAGGACACATAACTTTATTGATAAAAGATTAGCTAATGTTCTCATTTTTTTTGTTTATCCAGTCTCAAATTTTCAAGTCATGTTAGCTAATGGGAAACAACTATCTTGTGGTGGTAAATTCCATCCTATAAAACTATCAATGGTAAACTATCAACTAGAATCATTAATTTTTTCTATACTTATTAGTGGAGTAGATGTAGTTTTAGGTGTGCAATGGCTTAAACAATTAGGAACAATCCCTTTCAATTTTCAATAATTATCCATGTCTTTTAGGATACATGGAAAAAAGTATGAACTTTTGTGAATTAAATCACCACTATATGAAATCATTAGCTCTCATAGGATGGAGAAATTATTAAAGGAAGATTCCTATGATGAATATAGGGTCACAATTACATTATATAGAAGCATGAGATATGATAACTCAAGATCAACCAAAAATTCAAGACATTATTCAAAACCACCAACAAGAATTTCAAGAATCCAAGGTTGTACCTATAATTAAAGACCATAATCATGACATTAAATTAATACCACAAAGAACTATCCATCCAAACAAAAAATCATATTTATCCCCTATGCTTATTCTTAACAAAAAAAATGATCCATGGAGAATGTGCTCACATTACAAGAATATAAACAAAATCACTCATAAAAATAAGTTTCATATTACTATTGCTAATGAATTGGAAGAAAATAAAACCTATGAAAAAAATATAAACATGTCTTAGGTTGAAAAAAGTATAATAATCAAGAAATTTGGTCACTTAAAGGTGTTAAGATGGAGGTCACTTAAAGGTGTTAAGATGGACCCTAAGAAGAGATAATTTTATGGTCTAACAAGATTTTTTTCATGCCTATTATCCTCTAGAGAAAAAATAGTTTTGGAAGGTATTAAAGTGAATATCCAAAAAAATATGGTATAATGTTTGATATACCAATAAAATAAATGGGAAATAATAAACTCTAGGCCTCTTACAAATATTAGGCATTCCAATACATCACGGCACAAAAATATTAATGGAATTCATTATGGGGCTGCAAAAAATAAATAATATTGATGTAATCTAGCTTTTTGTGGATAAACTAATTAATAATGCATATTTTTGTGGACACTCTCATATATCTTCCACTAATCTTATGGAAAAACTAATACAAAATATTCATGGAATTTCCAAAATCAAATTAGAAAATAGAGCCTCCTCAAAATTTCCCATCAAGTGGAAGAAATTTCTAATTGAAGATGCAACATGGAATGATGAAAAATTCATACGAAAGATTTTAGAGTTTTTAAGCATTGAGGCTAATTATTTTTTTAGGGGGAAGGGAATTTTATGATCCTAATATGATATATTACTAAGTATATATTATATAATCCTAAGGATAAGCACTTGTGGCATGCTTAATCCTAACATAAATATTGGTTAATACACTAATACCTCTTCATTAGGATGAAGGGGTGTGTCCCTACATATTTTAGCCTATAAATAAGGAAGAGAACTCTCTCCCATATTATCATATCATACAATATTGAATTCATATATTATTATTTAATTATTGGAGGTCACCCCCTTGAAGAGTTCTACTATATTTTTTATTTTTATAAATTTCCAAGAAATATTGTAATAGTCTCCATAAACAAGTCTTCAATACCTATTAAGTTATGATCCCACAAATTTGAAAGAATATGGATGTCCTGTTGCAAAGAATCATTCAAGGGTTTCAAAGAAGAAATATTGGACTCTATAGTGAAAATATATGCAAGGGAAAAAGAGTGGTCCTCAAAGAGAAGATGTATGTCCTTAATAGTATCATCTAGATCCAAAATGGGGGACTCTACAAACAAGAAAGAGATTTCTAGTAGAAATTTGTCTCAATAAAATGAATATAGAGGATATAAATGACCCTACTATAAATAATATCTAGAGGCTCTCAAAGAATATTTGAAATATAAATATGCAATAGTTATTGTTGATGAGATATCAATGTGAGTATGAGAAGAAAGAAGAGAAGTCTCCATATCATCTGAACATTCAAGACCTACAAAAAAATCAAGCTCCTCTAAAGTAGTATCATCAAAGGGTATATTATTTGCATCATCAAAAAGAATGTGGAAATCTGAATTAGGATCATTTAGGAATTGAGAAACATGAGGGTCTCCAAGCATATCCTAAATCTTAGTCTAAATTGTGCGATGAAAATCAATATCCATAATAGACCATATAGTGTCATTATCAACATGAAATCCAATCAATCCTTAAACAAGATCAATTTTATTACACCATATTGATTTCCTTCCTAATGTGTCTTGTTTAGGTATGAGCCCATAAAGGTAAGGTAAAATTTTGAGCCATTAGAGATGGGTTAGAATTACTTTTTCTAAGACTCATAATTTTCCTTATCCAAGATTGTCACAAAAGGGTGAACAAAAAACTCATGATACAATCCTTAAATGATTTACAAAAAAAAAAAAAAGAACACCAATACACTCCCACCCTTTTCACTAATATCAAACATAACCCCAAAATATTATAAGGTTGGATATATATTTTTTAGTGTGTTTACAAAGCCTTTTCAAATATACAATGCTCAATAGGCTCACAATAATCAAACTTAAAATTTTTGATATAAAATAAAGTTGAGAAAAATATAGAAAATTAACCCTATAGTTGTGCAGTTCTCTTCACTACCTTTCTATTGAACACACCTTGATACTAAGAGGGGGGGAAATCAATATCTTCAAAACTTGAATGCTTCAGCACAATGCAATTTTAGACTTTTAACCAGATCAAAAACCTTTAAATAGATCAACAACACTTAATCTAGTCAGTAGCAATGAAATATAAAGTAATGAACAAACATGCACAAAATAACACTAGATATATGTTGAAAACCCAATAAGGGAAAAACCATAATGAGAAATATCACAATATATTAATAAGATTATAATTTATTTTAAGACTTATTTCTTAAGGAAGCACATTGCTCCCTAAAGGACTTGCAGGCTAAGGTGCACAACCTTAGGGAAATATACAAGGACCTACTAGGGAGACTCACTATCTTTGAGTAGGATACATGAAAATTTGTATTTACAACATATGTCAACAATACACTCTATTGACTGAGGCATTGAAGCACATCTAACTTGTATTTTCACAACTCGCATTGCTTATTGAATTATTCAACACACTCTTGCAACTTACTACATTATTCCTCACACATCCACATTGCTACTGAAGTGGTCTTCTATTTATATCCTCTACAAGAAATGAAAACATCAAATTAGGTTAGCTAACACAAGAGACAAACAATAATCTCAACAAGTCACCCACATAACATAATTGAATTTAAATCAATCCTATCCAAAAGAAAGAGAGGACCTAAAATAACTTTTACATCTTCTAGTGTGATCCCAAACATCAAACATGCTGGCACACATCATCACAAGTCAACAATAAGGAAACATGTAGAAGAAATGTGTAGCACATTACCAGTCATACCAAAAACACATCTTCCAAGAAAATTTACTTAATGAAATTCTTAGTAGGATAGGGAAAGACCCAAAAACATTTGAACACAACCTTAATTGTTTATTCAAACCCCCAAGCACATAGTTTAAGCAAGAGAACAAGCCCTATCAACCAGATAACCACAAATTTCCCATAAAACCAACTCAAATAATATGCAACACCAAAGATATCAACCATTGATGTGCATATCACATGGAGACATTCCATGAACATCCAACAATACTTCCATATACTTCTTTCTCACTATCATGCAAAAAATAGCTAGTGCAACCCAATCAAAAACAAAACAATTCATCTTGGAAGCCCAAAAGATATAGTCATGAGATAGGGCACTTTCAAACCAAATTTTGGTAAAATTTATCACATGAAATATGAAATGAGACATTGAACAACACTAATAACATGTCCACCAAGCCATAGGAACATAAACAACAATGCAAAGAAATGCAAAGGATTTTTCAAATTAGTCTTGATAAGAAACCAAACTACCAACCCACTACAATTACTAGAGATATCCTCAATAACATTGGTGACCTAAAAGGATAAGAGCACAACATCCACTGGTCATTAAAATTGAATCCCAAACTACAAGACCATATTTTCAAATGAAAAGGAATGTAGAGCATTCTCCCAATCAGCCTTCAAAGAAAATTCCTACTAAAAATACCTTTACCAACATCTAGTGATGAACTTCCTTGTAGCAATACATACTTCCTCCATAACAATAGGAGAGAGCATATAACACACTAAAGACCATTAGAATTACTTCTAATCCTCATATTAATACTTCTAATTCTCATCTTAATATACCATCATGATATCATCTTTGTTGACAACAAATATATTCAGGGCACGCCATCCAACCATGAACATCAACAACATCAATTTTAGCACATCATAGTACATCATGAACATACAAATCTAAGTATCAATGATAGCCTAAACTAAGTGTTGAAATAAATGACAACCTTAGGTAACACATTCTTAACAATTGTACTTATCCTTCAAAAAAGTATACATGATCTCCCTATTAGAAACAACCAACCAACTACCTACTCCCCCTAATCCCCCTGAGAGGTGCTTACATCAATCCAAGAGAAAAGTATATGACATGAATTTATCCCAATAGATAGATGTAATATCTATGTATCTAGTTTGAAGAAGGGGGGAAATAACCTCTAACTTCTATCGAAGATACTCATAATTATCCTTTCAAAACACCTTAGTGAAGATTTCTACAATCTTATCCTTAATAGGAACATACTCCAATCTAACTTCTTCTACAACCTTCTCTCTTAGAAAGTGATACTAGATTGAAATATTTTTGGTCCTTGAATGCATCACCATATTCTTGGAAATATTTATTATACTGGTATTACCACATAATATGGGAATGGGTTCATCATAAACCACCTTTATATCCTTCAAATTCTACTTCATCCCAAGAAATTGGGTGCAATAAGATGTTACAACAATATAATCATCTTCTGCTATGGATAAGTACATTGAGTCCCACTTCTTACTAAACCAAGAGACCAATCTATCTCCTAAGAATAATTTACTTTCTCTAATGCTTCTATGTTCATCCACACATCAAACCCAATCAACATTAGTATAAGCACTCAAGGAAAAATTATCATCCTTCTTGTGCCACAAGTTATAATCTAACTCACACCCTTCAAATATCTAAATATTCTTTTAACTGCCTTCTCATGAGTTTTCTTATGATTATATTGATATTTTGAAACCAAACATATTCCATGCATAATATCAAGTCTAGAAGTATTGAAGTATAATAAACCTCAAATCATAGACCTATAAAGAGTCTTATCAACCTTAGGAGACTCATCAACCTTGCTAAAGTGATAAATTATAACCATAGGAGTACTTATTGGTTTGGAATCCTCCATGCCGAACTTATTTACATATCTCTAACATAATTAACTTGAGAAATAAAGATACCATCATCTATTTGAAAAATTTGAAGCCCAAGGAAGAAAGACAACTCACCAATCATAGACATCTCAAACTCTTTCTGCATTTCCTCTACAAACCTTTTGCACATATTATCATCTCCACCACAGATGATGTCATCAACATATATAAAAACTATCAAAATCTTGTCTTTTCTATCTTAATGTAAAGATTACTATTACTGGTACCTTAAAATCTTGATGAAGTAAGTACTTATCCAACTGAGCATACCAAACTCTAGGAGCTTACTTGAGTCCATAAAAATATTTCTTGAGTCTACACACCATGGTTGGATCTTCTATTAGCATGAAACCATTTGATTTCTCAATTTATACATCTTCCTCTAAATCACCATTCAAGAAGGTTGACTTGACATCCATTTGATAAACCTTGAAATTCTTGTGAGCAATATAGGAAAGAATAATCCTAATTTTCTCCATTTTGGCTACCAGATAAGAAATCTCCTCAAAATCAATACCTTCAACTTGTCAGTATCCCTTACATACCAATCTTGATTTGTTCATCATGACTTCACCATATTTATTCAGCTTGTTGTGAAAAACCCACTTTGTTCCTATAATATTCTTATCAGTTGGTCTAGGAACCAATTCCCCTATATAATTATTTTCTATTTGATTCAATTCTTCTTTTGTTTCCTTCATCATTCCTTCATCTTTTCTAGCATCAACAAAGGTCTTGGTCTCTACTTTTGACAATAAGTACAAATTCATTTTCTCACTTGATTTTGATAGCCTTCTCCTAGTGTGTACACCTTCATTCTTATCTCCAATGATCTAATCTGGTGAATGGTTCCTCTGGAAATATATTATTGGAGTCTTAGGTTCCTTTTCTTATTCTTGTTCCTTCTCTTCTTTTTGTTCTTCTTCTTCTTCACTATAGGGAGGTATATTAGATCTACAAACCTCTGGTTCTTGTGAGATCTAAAAAAATATTCATCTACCTTAACATTAGTGATTTGAATTATCTTTCCCAATCTCTTGTTATATCATCTATAGGCCTTGCTTTTGGTTGAGTAACCAAGGAAGATACCTTCATCACACCTTGATTCAAACTTTCAAGGTCTTCTTCATCTCTCCTGATGTAGCATTTGTTGCCAAAGATCCTAAAATATTTGACAATGGGAGATCTTCCATACCATAGCTCATAAGGGTATTTAGTGATATTGACCCTCAATTGTACTATGTTAAGAAGGTAGAAATTAGAGTTAACCACTTCATTCCAATACATATTAGACAAATTTACATCTTTCAACATTTCCCTAGCCATCTCTTGTACAATCCTATTCTTCCACTCCACTACCCAATTTTGCTATGGGGTCCTAGGAGTAGATAGATGTCTCCTAATACCATGAACTTCATAAAATATTTCAAATTTATTTGGATTAATTTCACCTCCTCTATCAGATCTTAAGCATTTGATCTTAGCATTCATTTCATTCTCAACTTTTTCTTTGAAAATCTTAAACTTATCAAAAGCTTCAAATTTTTCTCTTAAAAATGTAATCAAGGTCATTCTAGAGTAATAATTAGTAAGAAACATGAAATATCTTTCACCTTGTTGACTTTTTTTTCTTGTAGGTCCACATAGGTCAATGTGAATCAGCATCAATTGCATTGAGAACACTCCTTGCTCGTGAAAATTTTCTTTGTATGCTTTCCCATTTGACACTCCTTGCATAATGCATTTACAAGCTTGGTTATATTAGGTATATCTCTCACCACATGAGTATATATTATATTCACCATATTGTCAATGTTGATGTGTCCCATCCAATTGTGCCACAACTAACATGCACCAGATTGAGCCAATTAACACAGTCTTCCATTTTCCTCCTTTATATGATAGCAATTTTCATTTGTCCTATTACTTTTAGCGACTAATCTTCTAAACCCTGCCTTCTTGATCTCACAACCTTTGGCATGGAATTTAAGGTTTTATTCTTTACTTCACATGTGACTAACATTGAGGAGATTATGCTTTATCCCTTTGACATAGAGAGTATCCTTAATCTTGTTATTTCCATCAATGGTTATGGCACCCTTTCCACAAATTTGTGTTGAATCATCACAACCAAAATTTATAGCTCCACCATTCCAATTCTTAAGGATAATGAACCTCCCCTTGTCACCAGTCATGTGGTTATAGCAACCACTATCAATCACCCAAGAATTTAATTCTTCCTTTGCATGAAAGGTAGTCCACACAAACATTAATTTTTCATTATCTTTGTTAGCCTACAAGGTACCAAACTTCTTACATTTTTTAGTATCACTCTTTTTGTCACCAAATTTCAAGGCCATGAAGAGTGTTTCATCATTTGAATCATTATGATACTCATCTTATGAGGAACAATTACTCTCCTTGGAATAAAGACTCCTTTTTAACTTCTCTCTTTTGTTGTTATCCTTTGATTCTTTAAAAGGACATTTAGAGGCAAAATGACCAATTCTCCCACAATTGAAGCACTTCAAAAGGAAAATTAACTTTGTATTTTCTAGTGAGCTTCTTCAATATTCTCATAAAGTTCACTTCTACCTCATAAAATTCACCATATTGATTAGTTGTTTCATATTTTTCCTTCTTACTAACTTTGAATGATGCTTCCTTCTTTGGAGCCTCTTTGTCAAACTCTCTCATTTCAAAGGCAGTGAGAGCACCAAATTATTGATCTACTAAATATTTATCTAAGTCCTTAGGATCCTCAATAGTGGACACCTTATGACTATAATATTTATGGAGAGATCCCAAAACCTTCTTCACAATCTCATATTCTTTCACTTCTCCACCAAGACCTTTGATGCCATTAACTACTTCATCCACCTAGAGCATATGACTAGTAATATATTCATCCTATTTCATCCTTAGGGTCTCAAATTTTCTCTTCAAGTTTTGTATCTTGACTTGCTTCACTTTACTATCACCTTCATAAATACTGCTAATTTTTTCCCAAACATCATTAGAAAAACTTCAATTCATCACCCTTATGAGTTGAAGATCAGCTAAACCACACATGATAGAATTCATTGCCTTGGAATTGTTCTCATATAACTTAAACTCAGTTGGATATATTGGCGAAGCAACAACAACAATGTAACCATATTTTATAGATTTCCAAACACCAAACCATAGAGAGGATAGACATCCTTCCATTCTTACTCTCCAAAATGTGTAATTTTTTCCATCAAACCTAGGACCCTTGTAAAATTGGTGCAGGAGCACCTTGCTCTTTAAATGCCTTCAATAGGAAAAATTTGAAAATTTTGAATTTCCCAATGTAAAAGCATGTAAACAAGGTCTTGAGAAGTCATGATAAATGTATTTGAGTCATTATAGGTGTCTAGAAGGTCAAAAAAATGAAAGTTTGTAAAAATATCAAAGAGATGAAAAAAGTTGCTAAAAATGTAAAAATTGTCAATAAAGCAAAAAAGTGCAAAAAAAGAGAAGTTGAAGAGTCTTTTTGGGAAATTTGAAGGGATAGGTTGATGGATGAAGTTAAAAAGTCAGTTATTTTTTTGGAAACATCTATATAAGCCATGTGGGGGTGAGCAAGTAAAGCATCTTGTAATTTTGGAAACAAATTTTGAAATAAAACTCACTGTTCTGCAATTTTTTGTACTTTCTCCCTTGCTTTCCAACTTGTATAGCCTATATAGAAATACAAGACAATAATTTTTCATTGTCTCAGATAGGATTATATTAAGGCATTTACTTGAACTCAATTTGAAGGGCTAGTATTTAATTTTAATTTTGTTTGAAGACCAAATAAATAAATCTATTAGAAACCCTCCACAAGGGTTTGAGAGTCTTTTAAAAGGAAACCTACCATTCCACCAATGTAGATGTAATAGATCATTGGAATGGGATATTAGGAAGTGTGTTTAGATAGTTTTTGTTGTGTATTGTTGCATGAAGTGAAATATACAGAGCCAAATTTGTTGCCCTCATAGAAATTCTATGTTTTTCAAGAAAAAGTGGTGCCTACAAGTGATGAAATGAAGAGAAGAGATTGGGACAGGTTGGTGAATGGTGTAGTTTGCATGTGTAGACCAAAAAAAATGTGTTCAAAGCAATCACAAGGTGGCAGAAGGTTTGGAGTGTACAATTCCAATAAACCCTCACTTGTTAATCTTGTTTTATGCATGTAACAAGGGTTTTATGGTACAACATTTTATGAAGCCCTTTAATTCCTAAAAATTGAAGATTCTTAAGTTTTGATACCTGATGAAAGATTGTTTGAAGACATTTTGTGCTTTGGTGGAGTTTTAAGACTACTTCCTTTGAGAAAATGGCCTAATTGGGGCTCTTTACCAGTGGATAATTTAATGGTTCTTACACTTTTTCCAAAGAAAGTATGTTTTCTTTTGTGACATGTTAAAATAGGCAAAAATAGGTTCCTAAGATAGTGTTTTTTTTATGGAAACTCTTTGTGGATTGAGTGGGATACCCGTTTTAGTTGACTTACTATGCTATAAGGGTTTTGGGACTAAGATTGCAACAATGTGTAATTTTGTAAATATTGAGATGAAAGTGATTTATTTTGTGTTGAAACAACCTATTTGATGTTGTCAAAGGTGTCCAAGTGTTTGGGGAAAATTTTAGATAATAAACCAATGATTTGATGTTTTGAGCTTTGTGAACCCTAAGTGTAAAAAGGTGTTTGACTGCAAAAGTTAAAGTATCTAGTGGAATAGTGTTGTGTGAATATATTCTTGGTTTGTTTCAAGTAAAATATGATAAGCATAGTGTCTTGGAAGATTGGAAAATATTTGTATCTTGGATAGTTGTTTTAGGGTTATTTTGCCTTGTGAAAATAAGTTGAATTGAAGAGTAAATTTGTTGTATGTTGAAGAATGGAGCTTTTTGATCAAGGTTTTGATTTGTTACTATTTGAAGATGATGTCTGAGATGTATTTGAATTAGATAAAGGTCTGGGATGTTGATTTGTTGGTTTGGGCTCATGGGTAGCCTTGTAATTTCAAAGATTTTGGTGGATTTTGTTCAAGAAATAAGTGAATTTGGTGATTGGTTTGAAGATCTTCTCATGAATTGTGTTTGGGTCTGATGAACCCCTAGTGAATAGTTGTTAATAGATGCTCTTTCATCAAAAATCCATCATGTACCATCGTGGACCTTCCTCAAGAGGTTAAGCTTCTTCAGAGGAACTTGTCTCTGATACCAATTTTTGAACACACCTTGATTCTGAGAGGGGGTGAATTAGTATCTTCAAAATGTAAACCCTTCAGCACAATTCAATTTTACACTTCTACCTAGATCATCAACCTTTAAAAAGATCAAAAAATCTTAATCTAATCAACAACAATGAAAGATAAATTAATAAAAAAACATGCACAATATAACACCAGATATACGTGAAAAAATCGAGAAGGAAAAAACCACGATGAGAAATCTCACAAAATATTAATAAGATTACAATTTTTTTAAGGCTCACTACCTAAGGAAGAACACTTCTCCTTGAAGGACTTGCAAACTAAGGTGCACAACCTTATGGAAAGATACAAAGGACTTATAGGTTGAGGTACACTACCTCAAGGAAAGATACACGGGCCTACTAGGGAGACTCACTATCTCTTAGTAGGATACATGAAGATTTGGATTTACAACATATGTCAACAATACACTCTATTGATTAAGGAATTGAAGTGCATTTGACTTGTATTTCCAAAACTCGCATTTATTAATACATCATTCAACACACACTCTTGAAAATTACTACATTTTTTCTTACACATCCACTTTTCTACTAAACTTTTATTCTATTTAAATCCTCTGCAAGAAAGGAAAACATCAAATTAGGTTAGCCAACATAGGAGACAAACAATAATCTCAACAAGTCAGCCACAAAACATAATTGTAGTGAAAGAATTCATATCTAAGAGATAGAGAGGAACTTAAAAAACTTATTACATCTTCCAATGTGATCCTAGACATCAAACATGTTGGTACACAACATCCCAAGTTGGCAACAAGGAAACATGTAGCACATTACTAGTCAGCCCAAGCACACATATTCCAATAGAATTTAATCATGTGGTTCTCAATAGGATAGAGCAAGACCCAAGTGTTGTGTGGTCTCACAAAATGCCTTATTTTTCCCTCCAAAAAATGTGGACCCCTCTTTTCTTCTACTTTTCCATTTCTTTGCTTTCTTCTTGCATTGGTGTGTTTCTTTTGGAGGAAATGGTAAAATGAAAGTCTCACTCTCATGCCTGGCTACCACTCAAATTGATTCTTTAAGCTTGGAGTGTTTACAAGTATTTTCCTTCGCCTTATTGATTATCCATATTATCTAGTTTTTTGGTGTCAAGTGTTGTTTCTCTAAGTATAGTTCATCTTCTATGAAATTCACATTGTACCCAGCTAGTTTTTATACCCGATAAGTTTTCACCTAGGAGGAATTGTCCCAAGTGTTTGTGTGTTGGATTATTTTTCCTTGGTTAATTCTATTCGTAATTTTTCTTTTCTTTAGAACTAGAAACCAGGATTTTTGGGAGCTAAATTCAATTTGAACTAAACCTATCTTACATTTTACCTACTCTCGAGTGTCTTTTGCACCTGATTCTCATAAACCTGGTAAGCAAAAAGTCCCGACCCCAAGAACTCTTTGAGACTAGGTGTTGGATGTTTCAAATATTATTGTTAGCCAGTAATTTGACATCCAAGTTAGATGTTTCCTCTGATGCTATCACCCCACAAGAAACTAAAGTGACACACAAGCATGCCATGTTTTCCTCTTGTGTTTTTTTCCTTTCAAAGGTAGACCCTAGCATGGTAATCAAGGATTTTGTAATTTGAACCCTAATCTACCATGATTGCACCTTTTCTTAGGGTAATTAATGTACAATAAATAGAATTAAGAAAGGTGGTGAACAAAAAATGTACTTGGAACCACCTCAAGAATGTAGTTGCTTCCATAACACAATACATTGTGCAGGACCATCCATTTACAAAAGCATTAATGAGTTAAGACAATGGTTTTGGTGTGAAGATTATAAGTAAGTTTCAAAATTTTGATGAAAATTTATATCAAGGTTTGAACCTATTTTTATTCAATCACACTATCAATGAAACCAAATACTTTTCTTGACACTAAATTTTGTTAATCTTTATGCATGCATTACTCTATCTAAACAATAATACCTTTGGATAATTTGTGAATAAATACTATTTTTCTTAAATAATTTAACCTAATTTTAGTTAATAAATGATCATAGGTAAGGAATTTTTTGTGAATTATTGAGAATTCATGATTAAATTAGCCCTAACTTGTACACAAATCACCTATCCACTAATAATGTAGGAAATTAAAAGAGATGCAAGTACTTCAAGAAAGAAGAAGACCAATGAGGAATTTGAATTTCTCATCTCACAAGTTGTACTAGCCTATGGAATGATTATAGAAACTCATCCAGGAGGCTTCAATGAGTATGAGTTAACTACAAGGATTCAACAAGAAGGCATCACTCAATGCACCAATAATATGGTCGCTAGTAGAATGCATTTGGTAAGAGGGTTCTTGTTGGCGATGGATGCCCCTATGCTTGTGCTAGAATGTATGGAATAGTATGACCTAGATAGGAGGATCGTTGTGAAAAAAGGGAGAGTCTATGCAAACCTTTCGACAAATGGAATTGTGTATACATTTAGTCCCATATACTTCAGAAAAATGAATACAATTGATATGGAGGATGCTGCTACAACATATACAAGCTTAGAAGACCAAAATAGGAGGTTCATATTATCAACATGGGTCTGAGAGAAGATGGTAAAGATTCCAAAACAAATCTTGAGGTCATCATTTATTCAAGAGACTTAGGATATGATAACCTTATTAAGTAGAGTGGTTGGATGTAGAAATTCCAACAAATTCAAATCGTAGATGTTAAAATTTATGAGGAAAATGAGGGAAAGCCCCATGCAGATTCGTTGGGGAAGATTTAGCAATAAAAAATTGCATGAGCACATAGAGGCATTCTCAGATACCCATTGGTTCATAATTTCTTCATATGTTGTCTATTCCTATGCCCTAATGGAAAATATACAAGGACTAAATGGAGTAGGTACCCTAGGAGAGAATAGGGAAATAATTTGATTTATCACAATTTTCCCCAAATTAGTATTCACCAATATTGAGAACATTACTGAAGGGTAAATGATGTGTTTTCTATGAAGGTAGTAAGGTTTATGGAAGGGGAAGAAGCTAAGAGACTATCCCTTGAAGCACATGATGTCATATGAGCTGTTGGGTGTTGATTCATTTAGTTCCCTACTTTTACCTACATCAAAGTGGAAGGGTTTACAAATTATCCCTTCATGATACCTAGGTACCCAACAGACAAGATATTATTACCTCAACTTGTGAGAAAGGTGCTACCATCTCATGCTATTTTTTCACAAGTACACACAAAAGGATCTGTGAAATTCCCTATCTCTATTGGGAATTTTAAATTCGTTGTAGTCAAAAATGATAAGTTGTGTGTGGATGAGTTAAAAATCTATGGGTTATGGGTTAGAGTTCTTCACACCTCAAAGGGAAAATTTTGACCTGGTGGGTACTCTTGCCAAGAATATAAGCAGGAAATATGCCCATATTTATCATTTGTAGGACTATTTGTATAATTTTGATGATGATCATGATGTGAGAAAGCAGTCATATTACAGGTTATCACTAAATGAAATAAAGGTTCTCAAAACTCATGATGTTCCATAATAAAAGGATGTTGGTAATGAAGAAGTAAGCAATCCAGTTTATGAATCAAACAATGTTTATGATGAACCCATCCCCGACTTGGACTACACAAAGAGGGAGGTCGTAACCATTGAAGGAATTTCTAAGAAAATTATAAACTATACTTAGTCTCAGATTGATGGTTACCTCAGAGAAATAAAGGAAGTTGAAGGAAGTTGGGATAACACCCGTATACCCACTAATGTAATTAGGGGAGGTTGTGCAACACTTCCAATACAAAATCAATCAACAACAAACAATTTTCAGATCATCACTTACTCAAACCTACTCAATCTCTTGAAATCCCACTGTATTCCTTATAGCATTGGGAATCAATTCAACCAAGTAATTCTCCTTAATGAAATTCTTCCAAAATAAACCCAAAACCTTTTCAAGGACCCATTTCAGTGACCCAAAACATATCCACAAATCACTACTAGTTGTTTCATGATAACTTCTCTAAATCAACCTTTTCTTGCCTTTAGGGCTCAAATTAGCCCTCTTTTACAAAGGGACTTACCTCTAAAAATTTGCAAACTCTTTGAAACCTAGGGTCAGCAATTCTCACATGTCAAAACCCCAAAATCTTCAATTGGTTTACTACTGTACAACCTGCAAACACCCAGAACCTCAAACCCTCATTTCTAGGCTATTTTCTAGGGTTTTATTGAAAAGCTTACCTTCAAACCTCTCCAAACTCTTCCACATGTTCCAAAACCATGTGTTCCACCCACACATACTCAAAATTTCACAAAATGGCCTCCTCTAATAGTCCTTTATCAAATTCATGACTGTAGCCACCAATTTCACTCAAAATGTCAATGAAACTACATAGGGTTTCATGCCCAACACCTTATTTGGCCTCCCTTGTATTTCCAATGCACAAAAAAATCTAATCCTAGAAAATTAATCCCATTCCACCTAATTACAGTGACCACAAATAGGTGGAATGGGTTTTAGTTCATTGTTTTGTCTTCAAACCCTTGAAATAGGGTACTAAGCTGTAACGAGAGAAACAAGCAAAGCTTCAACAAAACTCTGTATTAAGGCCTCAAATCAAATGAAAAACAAAGCTAACACATGCCCCATGAGGTTTCAAAATATTTTTTTCTTAAATCCCTCCTGTACGGTCTATACACACCCAACAAATTAAGAAAAATTAGTAAAATCTATAAATACAGAGATAAATCAGGGAGTTTTCTTATTCAAATCTTCAAGATCCATCTTCAATCGAGATATTTACATCATATTTATAATGTTTCCACTCTAAACCAACTGCTTAACTTCCTCCAACCACATTTTGAAAAGGCTTGACCATTGGCATTCCTTACATAGTGTAATTTTGCAATTTTTTACAACTTTTTAAACAACTCTCCAATATTTTGCATTTTTATGAAACTTATCCTACTAATCACCTAGACACATAAAAAATGACTCAATTACAACTAATTACATAGCAATTTGGTCCTCAAGACCTTATTTTTAGCATATACTCCAAAATCCTAAAGCCTACATCTCAAAACCTTAAATTGACTAAAGTTTTCCAATGGTGCCCCTGCACCATACACCCCAACTTTAAACTTTTCCAAGTCTCTTGGAAAGATTAACTTGAATTGACCTCCTTTGTACTCTCCATGCCTCTAATCTCCAAGTTTGTCTTTACCAGGTCCACTTTGGTCTTACTTCATACTTCCCTTATCATTTGTGTTCACATCTTCATTTGTTTCTTGCTTCAATCTGTCATACTACTATGTGGGGTGTTTCTCAACTTTTCCATCTTCAAATACTATTGCTACTCCTTCCTTTACCTTTGTATTCAATCCTCTATCAACTGTCCTTTCTATACTTTTTTCCTTTTGTTCAAATCTTTGTCCATTGCCCTTTTTATCTGCTTCCTTACCACTATCATGTATCTTTGTATTTACCAGTCACTATCAGACCTACAATTGTACCTTTCTCTGTCCCTTCACCTTTACAAACTTTTTTCCTCACATTATCCAACTTCCTCTTCACTGGTTTCATGACTATAGGGCACTTAATTGTCCCCACCAATATTCCATCACTTATTCCACTCTTATACTGCTCTATCTCAGACCCAGACACATGTCCATCAGTTTTTCTCTTCCATATGAAATTATTCTTCTTCACAAGTATCTGCACATTATCTTTTTCCTTCCTACTTACTATTCCAATACTGTTAAGCCTTGCATTGGCTGCAAATCCCCGACTCTTACTTTCATCAACACTCACATATTCCATTTTCCCAATCATAATGATCTCACCATTCTGTTTCTCCTCTACATCCAATGGATTTAAGATGAATTTCCTACCATCCTTTTCAATTGTGTAGGTTTTTTGCCTCCCATTGTATATGACTAACCTATCAAACTACCAAACCCTTCCTAGCAACATATGGCAACATTTCATTGGAAAAATGTCACAAACTACTCTATCCCTGTATTGACCAATCTAAAAATCAACTATTTCTTGCTCACACACCACCATAGGTTGATTATCACTAACCCATGAGACTTTATAGGGATTTTCTTTAGGCACTCTTTCCAATTGCAATTTATCCACCATTTCACTAGATACAATGTTGTCAATGCACCCTGAATCAACTATTACTTTACATACCTTATTCTTGCAACTGTAGATTGTCTTGAACAAAGCTCTTCTTTGAATTTTCTCTTTCTCCTTGGAAGTCTTCAACATTTTCCTTTTCATCATCAACATCTCTCCAACTTCATCCCTTGCAACCAATTTATTTGAACTTGAATACTTTCAACTTCATCTTCTTGAACTATTTGTGCTCTTCTTTCATTTTTATTTTCTCCTCCACTTGAAGTTGATCCAAACTCCTCTGGACACTTGTAAAAACGGTGACCATACTTACCACATTTGTAACATCTTCCTACAAACTCATTTGAATCTCTTCTTTGTCTAAAACTTGTTCTTCCACCTCTCCATCCACCTCTTGATTCAAGTGCTTATTCTCTACTTTTGTCAACATCTCCATGATCTTCTTTGGATTGTCTTGTGCCTCTTCTTATCTTCATGTTACCTCTTCCCCTACCTTTCCTTTCTTGTATCCTCTTGATTCTATCTTCTATCCTTACTACCATTTGAAAAAATCCTTCTACTATCTTAAGAGGATTCAAACTAATTTCATCCCTTATGTTCAATCTCAAGCCACTCAAATACCAAACCACTCTTTCAACCTCATCTTCATTGTGACCTTACCTAATACACAATCTATGGAATTCCTTAGTATATGACATTACATCCAACTCCCTTTGCTTCAAATCTTGTAATTTCATAAAAGTTTTTATGGCATAATCTGCTGGTAAAGACTGAGCCTTTACTTTTGCTACCATCCTATCCCAAGAGCATATTTAATAATTAGCTTTCTTGACCCTATCTTCCTGAACACAATTCCACCATGTGAGGGTTGGAACCTTCAATTTGGTCTTTGCATATTTAACCTTCTTACTATCCTCAATGTCTTCAAACTCAAAGAAATTGTCTAAAGCATCAATCCAAGCCAAAACATCTTCAATATCCATCTTACCTTTGTACATTGGTACTACAACCTTTACTTTTGGAGTGTTTTCACCTCTTACTGCCTTTAGCATCTTGATTATTCTATTTTCATTAGGATCTAAATCATCTTCATCATTCTAGACTAGAGGATTTCCTTCTTTTGCTTCATCTTCTTTATCACTTTGTTCTTCATTCACCACTCCTCTTCTTTGGTTCTTCTCCAGAGCTACTATTCTTGCTATGCTAGCTTCTTAAGACTCTTTTTAGAGCCTTTCCTTTTGTTCCAACTGCTCTTCCAATTCCTTTATCTCCTTTTCCATTGCACTAGCCTTTGGAGGCATCTTCTAAATCTTGCCTCTTCACCTTCCAAACTGCAACTTTCTTCTTCAAGGAACTACTTCCTCACTCTGATACCACTTTGATGTAAGAAGGGGAGGTCTTGCAACACTTCCAACACAAAATCAATCAATAACAAACAATTTTCAGATCATCACTTACTCAAACCTACTCAATCTCTTGAAATCCCACTCTATTCCTTGTAGCACTGGGAATCAATTCAACTGGGTAATTCTCCCTAATGACCTTCTTCCAGAATAAACCCCAAACCTTTTCAAGGACCCATTTCAATGGCCCAAAACATATCCACAAATCACTACTGGTTGTTTTGTGACAACTTCTCCAAATAAGCCTTTTCTTCCCTTTTAGGGCTCAAATTAGCCCTCTTTTACAAAGGGACTTACCTCCAAACATTTGAAAATTCTCTAAAACCTTGGGGAAGAAATTATCACATTTCAAAACCCCAAAATCCTCAATTTGTTTACTATTGTACAACCTACAAACACCCAAAACCTCAAACCCTAATTTCTAGGCTATTTTCTAGGGTTTTATTGAAAATATTACTTCCAAACCTCTCCAAACTCTTCCACTTATTCCAACACCTTTTTTTTCACCCACACATACTAAAACATTCACAAAATGGCCTCCTTTAATAGTCCTTTATTAGATTCACGACTGTAGCCACCAATTTCACTCAAAATGTCAATGAAACTACATAGCGCTTCATGCCCAACACCTTACTTGGCCTCCCCTACACTTCCAATGCACAAGATCATATAATCCTAGAAAATTAATCCCATTCCACATAATTACAATGACCACAAATAGGTGGAATGGGTTTTAGTTCATTATTTTGTCTTCAAACCCTTGAAACGGGGTACAAACCTACAACGAAAGAAACAAGCAAAGCTTCCACCAAACTTTGTATTAAGGCCTCAAATCAAATGGAAAAAAAAGATAACACATTCCCCATGAGGTTTCAAAATATTTTTTTCTTAAAGCCCTCCTGTATGGTCCGTACACACCCAAAAATTAAGAAAAATATGTAAATACAAATATAAATCAGGGAGTTTTCTTATTCAAATCTTCAAGATACATCTTCAATCAATATTTTTACATCATATTTATAATGTTTACACTCTAAACCAATTGTTTAACTTCTTCCAACTTCCTTTTGAAAAGGCTTGACCATTGGCATTCCTTACATAGTGTAATTTTGCAATTTTTTTACAACTTTTTAAACAACTCTCCAATATTTTGCATTTTTACCAAACTTATCCTACTAATCACTTAGATACATCAAACATGACTCGTTTACAACTAATTTCATAGAAATGTGGTCCTCAAGACCTTATTTTTAGCATATACTTCAAAATCCTAAAGCCTACATCTCAAAACCTTAAATTGACTAAAGTTATTCAATGATGCCCCTAAACCACCCACACAGTGTTAAGAGAAATAAAATTTTGGTTAATGAATTGGGGTATATTTGGGGTGCTGAAAAGAAAAGGAAGGTTTTTGAAACAAAGAAAACTGACCAAGTTAGGAAGGAAGCTCATGATACCTCAAGCCAAGGAATTTCAATGGTGTCACAACCAGCTAGCCTACACAAAGAAATTGTGGCCACTCCATCTAATACAATTGAAACACCAAAGGTAGCATTTTCTTCCACAAAAAAATCAAGAGCACAACCTTTGTCTATTGAAGAAGTAGGAATAAAAGAAAAAGTACATGTTGAGACAAGGTTTGCATAAAAAAATTTAGTCACAATGTTTACCTTTCAACCTTATGTTAGTACTGTTGTCAAATAAAGTTTGCACCCTTGCTAAGCTATCAACTATAGCAACCTATTGACACATGGGAACACTTCGAGGTTGTGGGTGACCTAGGAATGAAGTGAACCTCCATATTATGGGATGGTTCCCCTTTAGATATCTTGGGAAAAACTGAAGAATGATAAAGGAAAAGAGTAAGAAAGATGTACTTGAATCCAAAACCTATCACTAACAGGTGATACACCAAAGATAAACATGTGAAAATACTACAGAAAACTCACAGAAAATATCAATAGAGCTAAACAATCTCACAATACAGAGATTTATGTTTACAAAAATGAGTCTATGTAAGGTTTCGACTGTTCTAATGCTTAGCACAAGGAAAACAAGATGTTCTCATAGATACAATATGCAAAAGAAAGAGATCACTAACATAAACTAAATTTGTGACACAATATCCTTTGCATTCAGCACTGAAGGAATTTGATCAAATAAAGGGATCACACAAAATTTGATCATGCAACTCACAAATAGTTACTAAACAACAAAGAAAAATTATGAAGGAAATAACTTTCTATTGAGAAAATAAGGAGTGTCTATGTTACAGATCTGTAGAATTCATAAAAAATAATGAGTTACAAAGTTTGAATAGTGCTCTCAGTAGTTTCCCAACTAAGAACTGCTTTACAATAAGGCCAAAATGCCATATATACAACCAAGGGTGTCGGCCCCCCGCATTAGGGTTTTCAAAAATGAGTCAGTGCCTGGACATGTCGGCCCTAGAAGGCTTGGAATGAAGTTAATGAAGCATTCAATGTGCCTCCCCTGCTCATGTCGGTGAAAGCTCATCCTTGGGCATGGCCTTTAGATCTTTTACAACTGCCATTATTATCTTGCAGCCTTCGAGTCTACCATTAAGATTTCGTCAAAGTCACCTTGAATGCTCTGCGACAAGGTCATTAATGTCCCCTTGCTCCTCCAGCTGTCATCTCCAACTGCTATAGTGACTCACGACTACCTCCCCTTCGAGAAGCAGTATCAAATCTATCCATTAGATTCAGCGCCATTACTGACTGATCACCCCTTGCTTTCAGAGTAGAGCAATGTCATCATCCTGAGTTGATCTCATTCACAGAGGGGAGCTGAATAGTCAAACTACTCATGATTTTCCCTAGCACCTTCTGATTGGTCAAGATTATGCCAGGTGGATTCCAACGTGGTCAAAGGTTGCTTTAGAAGGATCGCACATCGGCGAGACCTTGGATGTTAGGGAGAAGTGATAGCGGGTGGATAGAGTCATAGCAATGCCATTTTCACTTGGCAAGACACTCGATGGTCGACAAGACCTCATGGCGAGCAGCCAAAGTTATATCGATCTCGCAAAAAGCCATCGGCAAGACCCCATCCGGTCGGCGAGACCTCAGTCGATGTCTTCATCTCCTGGCGAAGGCACTCTTTTACTCTGAGATTTCTCAAAACTGGTGGGGGCAGGGCCAAGATGAAATCAGAACCGGGACTAGGGGAAGAAAGGGGGCAAAAGCGAAGACAGATGAATCCCGGTGGAATCGGGACCGAGACCAAATCTGGACCATGAAACTTTCATCAAGTTTCAAGTTCCGATTTCATTTCGAACCCGCTTCCGGCAAGACACAAAAGACAACAAAGGAAAGGAGGAGGAAAGAAAAAAGGGAAAAAGCATCCCCCGACAAGAAATAAGGAAGGAAGAAAAAGGGGTAGCAGAAGCGGGGGCAGAACCGAAATGAAAAAAGGAACCCAAAGACAAACAAAGCAAAACCTTAAAAGGCGGAACCGGAACCGGATCCAAATCCAGACCTGAAACTTTCATCGAGTTTCAAGTTTGGATTCTATTCTAAACCTGCTTCTGGCAAGATACAAGGGAAGGAGGAAGAAAAGAAAAAACATAAGGGGGAACCAAGGAGGAGGAGACATCCCCCGATCAGGCCACGAAGAAAAGAAAAGAAGAACGAGTGGAACTGAGGGCGGAACCGGAACGAGAACTAGAACGAGAACGGAAACTGGAACTTTGGAAAAGTTCCAAGTTTGGTTCGGCTTGACTCTACCTCCAATGGAAAACAAAGAAAAAGGGGCCCAACAAAGACAAAAACAGCGGAAGCAGGGTCAGAACCGGAACGGAAATAGGAACCAGAATTTTTAGAAAAGTTCCAAGTTCGGATCCCAACCCGGTTCTGCCCCCAGAAGAATGAAGGAAAAGGCAAGAAGAAAGTAAAAGGAAAGAGGGAAAAGACAAGGAAAAACATAAAAGGTGGAACCCACCCACAAGCTGAAGACCTGCACACTGGGCTCAACCCTCCTGGGAGCCACATTTAATCTACGTGCCAAAATAAAACATCATTCTCTCCTGCATCTGATTGAGCCCATAGGTAAAAAATGGGTAACATTTCTGGCGACCTTTGCTAGATGTTTGCCTGCTAAACATGAAGACCAATAGCCTAGGCCTATCCATTGGGCATGGAATCATTGGGACAAATTAGAAAAGATCAAGAGCAGCTTTGTATATGGCCAAAACATATGGTAACTCAAGAAACAGATCACTTGGAAACTTATTGAAAATAAGAAAAACTAAAATAAACTATTTACATGTGTTGGAACAATGCTTAGGGAAAGAAATAGCAACTAAACCTACCCTACACTAACGAGTAAGAAATTACTCAAACAAACCCATTAACAGGTTGGGTAAAATAACTGCCCTTTCTACTCAACATGCAGGGACTAGCATGTTTAAGGATAGCTGAGTAAAAGTAAAAAATAGAAAAAAGTTTACCAAGACGATGCACTGCCTCTTGAAAGAGGTGAATAAATTTTCTTACCTTACCAAACAGACCATACGTATTTTCAACCAAAGGAGGACAAATGAGCTGAACATACTCTTGTTTGGCTGTCAGTGCATCTTGGACATCTTCTTTTGTTGTACCTTCATGTGTAGGTATAGGATTGGTGCTTAGTGTTGTATTGGACTCCATCTGAGCTAGGTACCTAATTGGACAGCCTCTGGTAAGGGTAAAGCTTGAACCTTCCTTGCTGGTCTCTTTATCTTCTCTAAATACTTCATCTTTTCCTTGAAAAGATGTTGATTGGAGGTAATATGCAGGTTGTTCATCGGCTACTACAGTCTAAACTTCTTGACTAGGGAGCTGATATCCCTATTGGATAACTAAAAACAAATCTTCAGACTGTGGCTCCTTATGCTCTTTGTTCATGACGGAATACACTTCCTCCTCAACAAAGTGGGGAAGCTCATCTAATAAGTTCACATGCTGCAAGACATTATCTTCAACAACTTCTTCAATAGTCTCACTAACTTGAATGGGCTAATCACATGCTTCCCTTTCATATGACATTAGTTCATCATCTATGTTGGAACAAAAAGCTTCTATGATATCATCTGACTCATAATTTTGCATTAAATATAGATGAATTTTATCATTTAGTTGCTCCATACCAGGCATAGATGCTATCATGCATGTGAGATCCTCATATTCATCGAAAAATTGAGGAAGTTCATCGAAAAAGTCAGCAATATTCTCTGGTTGTCCATTAACAATTGGTAAATCAGGAACATGCATGCTCTCTTCAACTTGCTCAACATAACCAGGCAGTTGATCAAATAAAGAAGTCAATTGTTCTTCTTTGTGTGGCTCCTTTTGCAGTGAAACTTGGGTATCTTCTACCTGTAAGTGAAGATCTTCAACTGTCTGTTGTTCTACTTCCTGCCTCTCCTCCTATTGATCTTTTCTTGCTGTAGTCGGTAACATGCTACAGCTAAATGTATTGGACTTACTTTGCTAATTCTCTCCTTGAGGAGTAAATCATCTGGATCAATGGGCTGCTCTTGAGGGATGATGGATTGATCTTGTTCAGGTACTACATTATCTTCCATCGAATTGAATCCCTTAAAGCTTGGGATTTCAAGCTGAGAAGACTTACTAGGGGAGTCAAGAGGCTGAATTTGCCTAAAGCTGGCAAACTTGTACTTGGGATCCTCTTGTTCAGAAAATTTTAGCCTCCTTTCTGCCTCCTTTGCAGCCAGTTGTTGGGCAAGGTTCTCTTCAAATTGCTTCCTTTGCAACTCCTCCATTAGTTGGTGCTAATAGTCAGAGTAAGCTTGAGTATTCTGCACCTTGAGCAGAGAGCAGCTTCATTTGTTCTTCCTTAGCAGCTATTTCCTGTTCAAGGCCTTCCTTGAACTAGATTCTTTTTGCCACTCTTTCTTGATCATAAAATCTGACTTGCTCAGCCACTTCTTGCTGATGCATAATGGTACCCTGCTGCATCTTGATATCAACCAATATCCTAGATAGGCACGCAAGCACCTTACTAATATCATTAATCTTCATATTGTGAAGACCTTGACTGAGATCCCACAACGTATGGTCAATCTATTGGAGCAGGTCCAATACACTCTGATATGGATGTGGAGGAGCAACATACTCATGATATGGAGGGTAATAGTAAGCATCTTCATAATTATTTGACATCTATTCAGTTAAAGAGCTGGAAACTCAGAATTAACAAATTATTTTGAGACATACCAAGACATGTGCCTGTGAAACCAAAAGATATGAGCTCGGAGTTGCCAGGTATGTAAAGAAAGTGCCTCCAAAAGGCTGAAACTACTGCTACACACACCAAACAACAGCAATAAAATGCATAAACATGAACTGAGAAGCAGTTCACAGTCCCACCGGGCGTGCCAAAAACTATTGTCAAATAAAGTTTACACCCTTGCTAAGCTATCAACTATAGCAACCTATTGACACATGGGAACACTTTGAGGTTGTGGGTGACTTGGGAATGAAGTGAACCTCCAGATTATGGGATGGTTCCCCTTTAGATATCTTGGGAAAAAATGAAGAATGATAAAGGAAAAGAGTAAGAAAGATGTACTTGAATCCAAAACCTATCACTAACAGGTGATACACCAAAGATAAACATGTGACAATACTGTAGAAAACTCACAGAAAATCTCAATAGAGCTAAACAATCTCACAATACAAAGATTTATGTTTACAAAAATGAGTCTATGTAAGGTTTCGACTGTTCTAATGCTTAGCACAAGGAAAACAAGATGTTCTCATAGATACAATATGCAAAAGAAAGAGATCACTAACATAAACTAAGTTTGTGACACAATATCCTTTGCATTCAGCACTGAAGGAATTTGATCAAATAAAGGGATCACACAAAATTTGATCATGCAACTCACAAATAGTTACTAAACAACAAAGAAAAACTTTGAAGGAAATAACTTTCTATTGAGAAAATAAGGAGTGTCTGTGTTATAGATTTGTAGTATTCATAAAAAATAATGAGTTACAAAGTTTGAATAGTGCTCTCAGCAATTTCCCAACTAAGAACTGCTTTACAAAACGGCCAAAATGCCATATGTACAACCAAGGGTGTCAGCCCCCCACATTAGGGTTTTCAAAAATGAGTCGGCGCCTGAACACGTCGGCCCTAGAAGGCTTGGAATGAAGTCAATGAAGCAGTCAATGCGCCTCCCCTGCTGATGTCGGTGAAAGCTCATCCATGGGCATGGCCTTCAGATCTTTTACAACTGTCATTATTATCTTGCTACCTTCGAGTCTGCCATTAAGATTTCATCAGAGTCGTCTTGAATGCTCTGCGACAGGGTCATTAATGTCCCCTTGCTCCTCCAGCCGTCATCTCCAACTGCTATAGCGACTCACGACTACCTCCCCTTGGAGAAGCAGTATCAGATCTATCCATTAGATTCAATGCCATTACTAACTGATCACCCCTTGCTTTCAGAGTAGAGTGATGTCGTCATGCTGAGTTGATCTCATTCGCAGAGGGGAGCCGAACAATCAAACTGCCCGTGATTTTCCCTAGCACCTTCTAATTGGTTGAGTTTGTGCTAGGTGGATTCCAAGGTGGTCAAAGGTTGCTTTAGAAGGATCACATGTCGGCGAGACCTTGGATGTCGGGGAGAAGTGATAACGGGCGGAGAGTCATAGCAATGCCATTTTCACTCGGCAAGACACCCGATGGTCGGCAAGACCTCATGGCGAGCAGCCAGAGTTATATCGATCTCGCAAAAAGCCATCGACAAGACCCCATCAAGTCGGCGAGACCTCAATCGATGTCCTCATCTCCTGGCAAAGGCACTCTTTTACACTGAGATTTCTCAAAATTGGCGGGGGTGGGGCCAAGACAAAATTAGAACCGAGACCAGGGGAAGAAAGGGCGCGAAAGTGAAGATAGATGAATCTTGGCGGAACCGAGACCGGGACCAAATCTGAACCATCAAACTTTCATCAAGTTTCAAGTTCTAATTTCATTCTGAACCCGCTTCCGGCAAGACACAAAAGACGATGAAGGAAAGGAGGAGGAGAGAAAAAAGGGAAAAAGCATCCCCCGACAAAAAAAAGGAAGGAAGAAAAAGGGGCGGCGGAAGCGGGGACAAAACCAGAATGAAAACAGGAACCCAAAGATGAACAAGGAAAAACCTTAAAAGGCGGAACCGGAACCGGATCCAAATCCGAACCTAAAACGTTCATCGAGTTTCAAGTTCGGATTCTGTTCTGAACCCGCTTCCGGAAAGATACGAGGGAAGAAGGAAGAAAAGAAAAAACATAAGGGGGAACCAAGGAGGAGGAGACATCCCCCAATCAGGCCACGAAGAAAAGAAAAGAAGAACGAGCGGGACCGGGGGCGGAACTGGAACCGGAACTGGAACGAGAATGGAAACTGGAACTTTGGAAAAGTTCCAAGTTTGGTTCGGCTTGACTCCACCTTCGATGGAAAACAAAGAAAAAGGGTCCCAACAAAGACAAAAATGGCGGAAGCGGGGTCAGAACTAGAATGGAAATAGGAACCAAAATTTTTAGAAAAGTTCCAATTTTGGATCCTGACCCGGTTCCGCCCCCGGCAGAACGAAGGAAAAAGAAAGAAGAAAGCAAAAGGAAAGAGGGAAAAGACAAGGAAAAACATAAAAGGCAGAAGCCACCCCCAAGCTGAAGACCTGCACGCTGGGCTCAACCCTCCTGGGAGCCACATTTAATCCACATGCCGAAATAAAACATTATTCTCTCCTGCATCTGATTGAGCGCATAGGCAAAAAATGGGTAACAAGTACAACAACAATTAGACAAAAATTGGGAGGGAGACCCTTAGTTATAGGGGAAGATCCCAAAATAACTAAAGAAGCTATGGAGCTACTTCAAAATTGGTTTGCTATGTTGAGATAGTATAAGGAGAAATGTTCTAATGTAGATCCAACAATGCAACCTATGGTGGAAGACACACCTGACATTGGGTCATATCCTGGGAGTAGAGAAGAAGAAGAATTCATAGTAGGATCACTCACACAAGAGGTGGGAAAACTAGAGGAAATAAATGTAAGGGAATAGGTTTCACCACTAAGAGAAATGAGGAACACTACAATTCAAAGCCCTATTTCCATTATTGTACAAGATGTAATTGATAATTGTATGACTGGAGATCAACCATTGCAAGAAAGAGTTGAAATGATTGTTGAACAACCGCTAACTTTTGGAGAACTAGGAGAAAGAAAGGATATGGATAAATATATAGAGTCCTCACAGACCCTAGGTGGTAAAAAAAGGATGATGATAATCTTGATGTTTCAAGACAACAAGAAAATTCTACTTCGGGGAAAGATGCTAAAAAGGAGGCAGGATGCAAAAATATAGGTCTCGAAGAGAAAGAGATGGAGATGGATCATGGTAATCTAGAGTCCTTGTCACTGGGGATAGAGAATGTAAAACTTTTGGAGGTTGCAATGGGAAACGATGGAGAATTGTGAGAAGTTCTTGAAAACTCTAATCATCAGGAACAAGCTAATACTGAAGAGGCAAGATAAAATGAAGATACTACTAACCGGTTGGTCATACAATTCGCTTCACCTTTCGAGGTGGAATTAGTGTGTCTAGATTTTAAAATTTTAATACAAGAACTAGAAACCCCTAATCATAGAGCTAGAGCAAAGACTTTACATGCCGTTAAAAAAAATCAGATGGAGGAAGAACTCTCTAGATAGCTACTTTAGTAGGAGAAAAGAGCAAGCATGAAATGATAGCTAGGGATTACCAGGTGACAACGATAAATGTAGGACAATCATGTCATGGGAGGAAGAGTTAGAGGAGATGAAGATGAAGTTGGAAACTACTTCTACCCAGGTGAAGAAAAATAAACAAAATAAAAAGTAATTAAAAGAATAGGTTGCTTGTCTAGAAAATTTCATCAGATCATTAGCCCAATCTAGTTAGTCACAAATTGAATTGTCATAGAATCTAGTGTTTATGTCCTTGGAGAAATAGGTAGATGCTATCACAACATCTGACACAAGCTAAATGGATAGAACATATAGTAAAGCAAGGTGAAGAATCAATAAGAGAGGAAATTGGGAAGTGTAAGGAAGCATACCGTTGGCTTGACAAGTCTACAAGACTTGAGAGTGAATGTTGAGACTACTAAGAGAAGAATGATAAATAAGGGAAGAGATTAAGGATACTTCTTTAGATGGAATTCTAAGAATTGATAAGTGGGAAGGTGATTGTAGAATAAGATATTTCGGTGCTCAATAATTGGAGAGTACACTTAAGTTGGGAAAGTAAAACTTTATTACAATGCATAACTATATTAGAAAAGGTCTCTAAAGTATGTGGGAAGTTAGTAGAAAAAGATGAGAGCTTCATTGAAATGTTAGCTTGGAAAAATTGTGATCTTTGAACTCTAGGAGAAAATGAAATAGAAGTGAAAGCTTTCAACAGATGGATTGAAAAGGTAAATAAGGACCCTATTCAATCATTGAGTCAAGAGGTCATTGATTAAATCATAAGATGCAAGAATGCCATGAGAAAATATGGGATGGAAGTAATGCAATGGAATGAAACTATTAATTGGATAATAGAAGAATATTCAAGGAATAAGTATTGTTGGAAAGTAATTCAAAGTGTTCTAAAAGAACATATACATCAAGTTTTAATTGGTTTTTAGGAATATCAGTAGAGGAAGGGTGAAGATTGTTGAAATGAACAAGACAAATGAGATGGGGGGTGAATTAGTTGTCACCAATCACATTCATCAAAAATTTCAAACAATTATTAGCTCCACATCCACTTTAATTTGTTATTAAGTATGAGCATGAAGTAAAAAGAACATAAAGAAATATCAACATAAGAAACACCAAATTTACATGGAAAACCCAATAAGGGAAAAAACATGGTGAGGATTAACTCAATATAAGAGTAATTGCAAAACTGTTTACAAAGAGGCTCATTGCCAAAGGGCTCATTACCCAAGATAGGAATCATTTTCCAGATAGGATTCACTATCCAAATAGAACTCACTATCCAGAAGGGAGGCTTACTACCTATAGACAAAGAAAGATAGAAAGAAGAATGTTACACAAAGAACATTATCTCAATGCAACAAAAGATCCACCACAACAACTTGCACACATCCGCAGCCTTGATTAGAGAATTGCAAACACTGTCAACTCACTATTTTTAGGAGTCTACCACATTGAATTCCTTACTGCCTTAGTTCACTTTCACACAATCTCTCATGTCACTTGTGGCATACAATCCTTAACATCTTGTCTTGTGTTTATATCATATTCAATCTTAGAAACTTTCTCCAAGGTTAGCTACACACTCTTCATTTTACAAATTCAAATTAGGTAAGCAACTCAACATTCCCACAGTGGATGAGAATGAGAGTGGACCAAACCAACACTTAACTAGGACCCAAAACATCTTGGATCAATCACATGCTTCCTTAATTGATACTTATCCTTCACATGACATGTAAACACCAGGTCAACCAAACCTAATGAAAACTCCAATCAACTTTCAAGTAAACACATCCATATCAATAAGATAACATGTTTACCACATAACATGCTTCACCATATAATGGAACACATCTTAGATGCATTCATATTCTTCCACATCTATTTCAACAACCTTCATACACAAAACACTTTCCACCAGTCCATCTGGACTGTACAAACACACAGTAACTTTGAAACTAGTCTTCCAAAGCACCAAACCACAAACACCTTTGATAGAACATAGATAAAACCATTAAAAGACTTCTTCTAGATGTTCAAGACCTGAAACAAACCAGTAGAGGACTATGGAGTAGAGCAGATACATTTCTTCCAATCCACAAACAAACAACTCTACTAGACCATTTCACAAACTTGTGAATACAACTTTCACTCTTCATCAAACTAGAAGCTATAATCTAGGTTATATCACCCAGGGATGCCCTTAAACAACACTACAGGTCCACACAAGCATAGGATCAACACAAAAGAAATGTGGACCACATACCAGAGCACAGTCTAAACACACACAATTTTGTCTTTACTATTTATTAATTTTCTCAAAATCACTTGGTAAATCATCATATCAACACACCTGCAACACCATAAAGATGGCTCCATGTACTCACAACATCTCTATAGTATCTCAACTATACATGCACAACCTATGAAAACTTGTTTCCTTTCTCTGCAACAACCTATACTATGTTGACATCAATGACAATATTAATGACAACACCACCATACTCATTCATACTTGCAACAATCTCCCCCTTTTTCATTTATGGCAGCACATGATGTGAAAAACAATCAAAGACAATAATATCCTTTTTCTTTCACTATTCTTTTTCACATGACTCTCTCTCCCCTTTGACATCAATGGAAAAAATGTTTTACATAATTCTTCAACCATATATAATTCTTATCACTCCCCCTTAAGAGTGCACCCATGAAAAAAAAAATATCATACAACAACAATGATACTTCCTACCCCCCAAGGAGTAGACCCCATTCATCAGTCTAGAAAAATAATGAATCTGTGGATCCACTGGAATGATGCACCTCTATGTGCACCTAGTTCAAAGAAGGAGGGGAAATAACCCCCAACTTCCCCCAAAGATACTCAAAAGTATCCTTAGGAAGAGCCTTAGTAAATATATTAGCAATCTAATCCTTTGTAGGCACATATTCAAGCCTGACTTCATTCTCCAATACCTTCTCTCTTAAGAAATGATGTATGATAGATATATTATTTTTCCTTGAATGCATTACCAGATTCTTTAAAATATTTATTGTACTTGTATTATCACATAAGATAGAGATAGGCTCATCACACATCACTCCTATATCCTTCAATGTTTACTTCATCCATAGCACTTGTGTGCAACAAGATGATACTACTATGTACTCAGTCTCTATAGTGGATAAAGAAACTAAATCCTATTTCTTGCTTAGCCATGAAACCAACCTGCATCTAAGAAAGAATGTACCACCACTTGTACTATTATGTTCATCTACACAACCAACCCAATCTGCATCCGTGTAAGCACTTAAAGTAAAATTAGTATCCTTAGGATACCACAAACCATAATCTGGAGTCCCTTTAAGGTATCTGAATATCCTTTTCACAATTGTAACATGTGTTTCTTTGGGTTCTACTTGAAATTTGGAAACCAAACATACTACATGCATGATATCCAGTCTAGTAGTAGTAGGATATAACAATCCACCAATCATAGATCTATACTTTCTCTAATCAACTTTAAGAGATTCATCATCCTTAGTTTGCATCCAATCACCATAGGGGTATAGATTGGTTTGGAGTCATCCATTCCAAACTTCTTCAACAATTCTTTAACATACTTTGATTGTGAAATGAATATACCCTTATCAGTTTGATTCACTTGAAGTCCAAGGAAGAAATCCAACTCACCAATCATAGACATTTCAAACTCTTTTTGCATCTCCTCTACAAATTTCTTGCACATACCATCATTTCCTCCAAAGATAATATCATCAACATACACTACTACTATCAAAATTTTATTTCCTTCAACCTTGAAATAGAGATTACTATCTACGGAGCCTTTGTTGAACCTTTGCTAAGTCAAATACCTATCCAACCTTGTATACCATGCTCTAGGAGCCTATTTAAGTCCATATAGTGCCTTTTTCAACTTACAGACCATGTCTAATTGATCTGATAACTAAAATCCCTTTGGTTGTTCCATGTAGACCTCTTGTTCCAATTCTCCATTTAGGAATGTAGAATTAACATCCATCTGGTATACCTCAAAATATTTGTGAGCAGAAAATGCCAAAAGCATCCAAATAGCCTCCATTCTTGCCACTAGGGAAAATGTCTCCTCAAATTATATTCCTTAAACCTATTAATAAAATTTTCACACAAGCCTTGCTTTTTTTCTTACTACCTCACCATTCTTATTCATCTTATTCCTAAATACCCATTTTTTACCAATTATATTCTTGTTTATTGGGCTAGGAACCAATTCCCATGTTTAATTTTTATCTATTTATTGTAATTTCTCTTTCATTGCTCTAACCCAATTTTCATCTTTGCATGCTTCCCGCACTATTTTAGGTTCTATCTTGGAAAGTAAACAAAAATTTACCACAGCTTTCACCACTTTGCTTCTTGTCATTACACTTTTTCCTTTATCTCCAATTATTTGTTCTTCTAGATGATTTTTTCTGTACATTTTTTGGATTCTTAGGAGTAGGTTCTAGATATTATTCTTCTTCAATTTGTTCTTCTTCTTCCTTATCCTTCTCTTTCTCTTATTCATAAACAAGTTCATCTAGTTCTTCTTCACTTATTTCAACTAGACTATGCATATTTTCATTAGCTTTTACATTTACACTTTCAACAATATTTCTTAATATTTTATTGTATCATCTATAAGCTTTTCTTTTGGTTGAATATCCAAGGAAATTACCTTCATCACATCTTACATCAAACTTTCCTAGATTCTCATCATCTCTTTTAATATAAAATTTGCTTCCAAACACCATAAAGTACTTAATAGTAGGAATTTTTCCATATCACAGTTCATAAGGAGTCTTTATATTGTTGTTTTTTATTTGAACTCTGTTAAGAATATAAACAACAATGTGAATTTATTCTCTCTAGTATACTTCAGGTACATTTTCCTCTTTCATCATAGTCCTTGCAGATTCTTGAACAGTCTGATTCTTCCTCTTAGTAACTCCATTCTACTGAGGAGTTCTAGGAGTAAAAAGATGCCTCTTTATGTCATGCTTTTCACAAAACATGTTAAACTCATTAGAGATGAATTCCCCACCTCTATCAAACCTTAATCATTTTATTTTCAGGTTTAGTTCATTCTCTACCATAGCCGTGAACACCTTGAATCTGTCTAGAGCTTGAGCTTTCTCCCTAAGAAAAGTAACCCATATCATTCTAGAGTAATCATCGATGAAAAGAATAAAATACCTGTCACCATTAAGACTTTTGTTCTAGTAAGACCACATAGGTCTGTATGAATAATTCCAATATTTAGGTAGTTGATTGCTCTTTTCCTTTAAAGCTGCAACATGTTTGTTTTCCCAGTTGACAACTTCTACAAATAGTATTGATAGGCTTTGTGATTTTTGGCAGATCCCTGACAACTTCTCTTGAACTAATCATGATTAGGTTGTCAAAGTTTACACGTCCCATCCTTCAGTGCCATAGCAAAATTTTATTAACTTGAGACACAAAGCACTGAACATAAACACCCTTAAGTTGATAAATTTTTCCATATGTTCTTCTTCCTATAGCTACCACAATTCCAGAATCTTTTCTAATCTCACAAGTACTATCCTAAAATACAAGCTTAAATCCTTTACTACACATTTGTCCAAAACTCAAGGGATTATGCCTTAAGAAATTAACATAATAGAAATCATCAGTATTGCATTTTCCATCAAAAATAATTGTTCCTTTTCCAACAATCTTTGCACCAGAATCATCTCCAAACATGACTAATCCTCCATCATACTTTTCAAGTTTAGTAAACTTACATTTGTCTCTGGTCATATGATTTGAGTAGCCACTATCAATTACCCAATAATATTTATCTCATCTAGCATGAAAGGAACTAACTAGAGTACCTTCCATCTCTTCTTTCTTGTTTTCTAGACCACATTCCCTTGAACATCTTCCATGATTAGTAGACACTAATTTATTCTCTAAGGCTAGAAACATGCATTCATTTAGATCATCCTCAATATCAATTCATCATTAGAAATTCCAGTATCTTCTCTAACATAATACAATTTCTTGAACTTTTTATCCTTTTTTCTTTATTGTCTTTTCTCTTCTTGTGTATGGCTTTATTTGGACATCTTGAAGCATAGTGACCAATATTTCCACAACTGAAACATTAAAAAGGTAACATACCTTTGTACTTGATGGTACCTTTCTTCAATTTCCTTGTAAAATTTGCTTCCAACTCCTCTAAACCTTCACTATCTGAATCATCTTCTAGCATTGTAGCTTTGAAGGTTGTTTTTGATTTCTCCTTTTCTTTTCCAAATTTCCTCATTTCAAATGTAGTCAAGGTGCCAAATAGTTGTTCTTTAGTGAATTTATTTGGATCATAAACTTCCTCAATGGATGAGACCTTATCACTATAGCTCTTCAATAGGGTCATCAAAATTTTATCCATTACATCTTCATCTGTCAGAGTACCATCTTGATTTTTGGCTTCATTTACTACAATTTCAACCCTATGAAAGTACCTTGCAATGTCTTCACCTTCTTCCATTTTCAAGTTCTCATATTTGTGCTTAGCTATTAACTTCTTTAATAATTTGACTCTATCATTTCCTTCATAGATATCTTTCAAATTTTCCCAAACTTCATAAGCAGTGCCTAATGATAGAACTTTTGTTAGCTTAGTCTTAGATAAATCACTATAGATTGCATACCTTGCCTTTTCATTTTCTTCATAGGTAGAAATCTCATTTGTAGAAGGACCACTTGTTGGCTCAACATATTTTTTCTCAACAACTTTCCAAGTCTTGTAGCCAAGAGAGATCAGGTAACCTCTCATCTGCACTTTCCAAAAACTGTAGTCAAATCCATCAAACATATGGATTATCAATTTGTGTGCCATCAAATCTACCTCAAGCTGTTAAGCTCTTCTTCGAGGAACAAAAGCTCTGAAACCAATTGTTGAAATGAATAAGACAACTAAGAGGGGGTGGTGAATCAGTTGTCACCAATCACATTTATCACAAATATCAAACAATTATTAGCTCCACATCCACTTTAATCTATTATTAATTATGAGCATGAAGTGAAAATAATATAAAGCAATATCAACACAAGAAATACCATTTTTTTGTGGAAAACCCAATAAGGGAAAAACCATAGTGAGGATTAACTCACAATATAAGAGTAATTGCAAAATCATTTACAAAGAGGCTCACTACCAAAGGGATCACTGCCCAAGATAGAACTCATTGTCTAGATAGGAGTCACTGTCCAAATAGGACTCACTATCTAGAAGGGAGGCTCACTTCCTACAAAAAAAGAAAGATAGAAAGATGGATTTTACATAGAGAACATTATCTCAATGCAACGGAAGATCCACCACAACAACTTGCACACATTGGTAGCCTTGATCAAAAAATTACAAACACCATCAACTCATTCCTTTTAGGAGTCTAACACATTGAATCCTTGTTTCCTCAGTTCACTTTCACACAATCTCTCATGACTACCTTGCTTCTCACATTTTTGGTGTACAATCCTTAACATCCTGTCTTGTATTTATATCATCTTCAATATTATAAACTTTCTCCAAGGTCAGTTACACACTCTTCATTTTACAAATTCAAATTCAGTCGACAACTCAACATTCCTGCACTGCATGAGAATGAGAGTGGACCAAACCAACACTTAACCAGGACCCAAAACAACATCTTGGATCAATCACACACTTCCTTAATTGATACTTATCCTTCACATGACGTGTAAACACCAGGTCAGCCAAACCTAATGAAAATGCCAATGAACTTTGAAGTACACACATTCGTAATAAGAAGATAATATGTGGACCATATAACATGATTCACCATACATTAGAACACATCTTAGATACCTTTAGATTCATCCATAGCTTTTGAAACAACCTTCATATACAAAACACTTTCCATCAGTCCCTTTGGACTATAAAAAATACACATAGTAACTTTGAAATTGGTCATCCAGAGCACCAAACCACAAACACTTTTGATAGAACACAGATAACGCCATTAAAAGCCTTCTTCCAGATCTACAAGACTTGAAACAAACTAGCAGAGGACTGTGGAGTAGATACACTTCTCCTAGTCCATAGGCAAACAACTTTGCCAGAACAGTTCACAAACTAGTGAACACAACTTTCACTCTTCATCAAACAAGAAGCTATAATCAAGGATATATCAGCCAAGGATGCCCTTAAACAACACTACAGATCTACACAATCATAGGATCAACACAAAATAAATGTGGAGCACATATCAGAGCACATTCTAAACACACACACAACTATGTCTTTACTATTTATTAATTTTCTCAAAAGCACTTGGTAACTCATCATATCAGCACACCTATAACACCATAAAGATAGCTCCATGTACTCACAACATCTCTACAATATCTCAACTATACATACACAACATACAATCACTTGTTTCCTTTCTTTGCAACAACCTATACTATGTTGACATCAATAACAACATTAATGAGAACACCACCATACTCATTCATACTTGCAACAAAGATGAGTCTTCAAATTTGGAGTCTAGTGAGGAAGTGCATGTGATCAGGTAGTAGAAGACTGGGTTTTGTGCATGGGTAAAGTTTTGAAGTGGATTTTGTATGGTTATTCTTGGGCTCGATAAAGACAATTAAACCTGGAGATCTTGAAGAAAGTGCTAATAGTTTTGCATTTTGTATGAAGACACCTGTGACTCAGAGCTTGAAACTTAGAAGTTGTTGTTGAAGAAAAGTTAAAGTATGTTTGACTTACTTTGGAAAGTTCCTATGCCAATTGTCATCTACCACATGCTACTATTTTATTTGTTCCTTTGATTATCTTTCATATGTTTTTCTTGAACTCTTTGGGCACTTGTTCTTATAAAAGGTCAATGGATGTTTTGTTTTGATTTTAAGTTCAAAATTTGTGGATTCCAAAGAAATAAAGCATTTGTAAGTTTTATTTTTTTTCCTATTCTCTGTTCCATTCTAGATTAAAAATTTGTATGTTTCAAATGAAGTTAACTAATATCAAGGCTAATTCAAATCTATTTCCTAATATGAAATCATACACAGATGATTATTTATTCGTATCAGAAAAGACTATGTGATGCACCAAATTTGTGTGCATACTCACACTATTTGGTGGAAAATAATCCCCTTCTCTTTAAACTCTTGCATCATTCTATGCCTAGCTATGAAGCAATTTGGTGAAGTATATAATGGTTTTCTTTGATTTAGTTATTTCTTGAGGCATGTGTGGATAAATACCTAGGAGAAATCTTTACAGTTTAGTATTTCTTTTCATTCTTTATTTTAGATTATATGCTTTATATTTCTATAAAATGTTACAAAATTGATAAATGCATGGATTTTTATTGTAAATATTTTGATTCCATGAATTTTTTGAGTGCTTGATGCTAAATATGCTTGAATCTACATAAGTAATTTGAATTTCATGAAATATTATTTCAAATCTTTTCATTTCATGAAATTGTTAAGAGACATGAATGATTGGACTTAGATTATGTTTCAATCTTTTAGATACCAACCAATTTTTGATAACTATAGACTACTCATGTTTAATAGAAATTTACACAATGAACCCTAAGTGAACCTAGTGCGTGAAGACCTAACATTCTTGAGCCTTGGGATAGAGCTAAGATCACCTTAGATTTTAGGTTTTCACAGTGGATCTTTCAAGAAAGGTAGGTTCCCACAGTACATTGTGATAATTTATCTTCCTATTGGTGTGTCTGTGTGCAAAATCTGCATCAACAGAAGTGGTGCTAGAAGGAGGGTCTTCTTTGTTTAAATCAAAGGGAATATGGAGTTACATAGAGTCACTAGGTCTCAATCTAGCAATCCTCATGTGACACTAGTAGAACTTAGCGGTTGTACCTCAACTAGGACCCTAGGGTCAAGGTCTATTGGTGCATTCTCATGAAATTCAACCATAGTGATACCTCCCCCGCCTATACAGATGGATTTCTTTAGCATATAGTCTCCTATTTAGTTTGTTGTTTATAATGATCTTTCAAAAAATATAGAAAAAATTGTCCAAAATATTATCTCCACAAAGATGCAAAAGAACATATAAGTATCTTCAAGGTTACTTTCTTTAGAGCTAGAATACAACATGAAGATGTTGTATGCAGGTAGTTTCCCTACATGTTGATTGATGAAGTTTATCAATGGTACATTAATCTACCTTGTAATTATATTAGGACATGGCAAGACATGGAAAACCAGTTCTTGGCTAGGTTCAAAACACTAGTAAATCCTACCTTGCTATATCATCAATTCACTCAAATTGAAAGATTTGATGGAGAACCTATAACCACTTTCAACAATATATTCCAAAAGGCTTATTTGGAGTTATAAGAACCTTACGTCATGGAAAATTTGTCCATTGTAGTTGCTTATTACACCATAGTTTATCTATTGACAATGATGTTTATGAAACAAAAATAAAATCCTCCTACTACTCTAACTGAAGCCTATGCAAAAGCTATAAGTGTCAATTTGGAAATGAAACATCTTGGAAGTGGATCATCTGTGAATGGTGGCAATAGTTTAAATAACTATGCCATTCTAGCCATGAGTGGAGTCCTATTGAATAATGCAACAATTCCTAGTATTTTCCCTTAGACAGTCTAGAATGGGATGGTCTCGCAAAATACCTTCTTTCAACTTAGAAGTAGTAAAGCTTTAGTCCCATATCTTGGCCCAACTATCACCGAAATACACCTAATGGAAATTATTTTGTTACGCAAACTCAAGAGAGTTAGAGATTAAAGACTCAAGAAGATAAGGAATAAATTAAATAAATAAAAACTTAGCTCAAGAAATTAATGATCAAGGTCACATAGCTGAGAAATAAAAGTTTTTATTCCCAAAATAACAATAATAATTCACAAGGTTAAGCATACAATGCTCCCAGGCCACCTAGACCTTGGAACATACAACCTAACAATGGAGGAGTGTCCACACCTCTAGATAATGCCAATTCCTTTGAAGATAGGTCCACTTCTAAAGTGAATTCAGCTGAACTTACCATGAGTAAGTGGTGTAGAATCCACAATACAAGTTCTCATATAGAGGTGGATTGTTCATAGTTCAAAACTACATCAGATATTTTCCTAGTTGCGACATATCATAACAAGCATTGTGATTCTTACCCACCCTAGGGAGATGAACTAGTTCTAGTAGGATATGACTCAACATTATTATTAGATAGTTATGAATGTTCTGAGTCACCCACTATCACTGAGAGTAGTGCCAATGATTGGGGAGATGGTTTAGTCATAACCTTGGAAACTTACACATTTCCTTATCAAGATGAAAATGAACCTCATGATGAAGTTGATGAAATTAATTCTTTTCAATAGTATCCAAAGGGACATGGATACAACTTGAGGAGTAACACCAATGATTGGAGTAGATTCAAAGGACCATTGACCAAATCAACCCCACCTAAAAAATTTAAAACTCTGGTGAACAAAAAATCTAGTAATAATCCAAGGTTACCAAAGGTGAATTCACAATATAATAGTTCTCAGAATCCTCCACAGACTGGAAAAAAATAATTTTCTAAGAAAAGTAATTTGACTAGTTATTTGGTGAAAGAAATAAAAAAGGTAAAGATCAGTTTGTCTTTATTAGACAACTTAAAATACCTATAATCGGGAAAGTTTTCTTAAACACATTAGAAGAATTTCCCAAAGAAATCTCGGTTGGTAAATAGACACAAGTGAAGGAAAACTCCATTAAAACAAAATACAAAAACATAGCTCCTCTGGAAGATGTGCATGTAGCTTTTTATAAAAGAAAGATAGATTTGCTACCATTTTGGTTAACACTAAGAATTTTTGGTAAAAATCTCCATAATTTCCTGGTAGATTCAAGAGCATCTACCAATGTGATGCCTCTAACTATATGTTAGATTTTAGGTTTAATCCCAGCTATTTCTTTAAAGAAAGTTACTCAATTGACTAAAATCGAGGATAATGTAGTTGGTGAGTTAACTAAAATCCATATGTACTTAGCGTCAAACCCTAGGATTTAGTACAATATTGATATCCAAGTGGTTGAGTCACTTGATACTTATGGGATGTTTTTTAGTAGAGATTGGTCAAAGAATTTGAATGGATACATGGCTATTGAATTCTCACATATGTGGTTATGCTCGAAAGGACTCCCTAATCAGATCATAATAGAGAGAGAACCACGTAGGAGACACATGATTACAAATTACAACTAGAAAAAAGAAGTGTTATACACTGATGTAGAACCTGGTGTATATGGAATTAAATGTTTCAGAGTTAAGATTGAAGAGGTTTTCATGTGTAATGTAGAAAATTGTGATCGAATAACTCCAGGGACGAATGTGCTACTAGAGTCTGACTATGATTCTTCTGAAGGAGAAGATAGTCACCTAGAAAAAATTTGGAAGACTATTGCTAGAGAAGCTTGTATAGGTCGAAAGACAAGTTTTATTAAGAAGTTTGATATTACAAGGTTGGTGCAAGTTGCATAATTCTACACATTTATAAAATGGTTGTGTGATGTGTTTAGAAATTATGAGAAAAACTAGAAATTAGTGTTGTCTAGAAGAGACAATTCCCAATAGGTCTAAACCCGAAATGGTTAATGATAAAACACTTGCAACATAGATTGAGAGTATTAATTTATCAAACTTTAAAAATGCTAAGTCCAAAGCCATTGGCGAAAAGGATTGGATCCTTTTATTTAATGGATCAAAATTTAAACAAGGGATAGGAGTAGGGGTTGAGTTGATCAATCCCCAAGGTAAGCCATTTCTTTCTTTTTATAAATAGCAATTTCAATGTACTAATAATATGGAAGAATATGAAGACCTCATCCATGGTTTGTTACTAGCTATCAAGAAGAATGTCAAGATTCTTAAAGTATTCAATGATTTAGAACCAATGGTCAAGAAAATTCGAAAGTAGTATATTTTTCATTGCAAATGCTTTCTGGCTATCGATATTGAGTGTGGGACTTTATTGAAGACTTTGATGCTTTTAATATTACTCACATCCCATAGAGATTTAATCAAAGATTAGATGCCTTAGCCACCACCACTAGTACTTTAGAACCATTGGATGCTTCATACCTAAGAAGGTTTACCTTCAAGTTAGTACAATTTCCTTCAATTCCAAATAATGTGACTAATTTGCAAGTATCCGAAGATGACCGACACATTTTGAAGTTCATCACTAATTTTGGTATCTTCGAAACTCAAATAATTAAGGAAGTAGATCATCCAGATGGTGAAATTCAAGATGATGAGTTACTTGAATCAAAAGATAATAATATTTTGAAAGAAATTATTTAGTTGGAAATATTTTTCAATATGGATCGGATAATTTGGTAGAAGGATCTGCCTAAAGCTGATGGGGGATAGTCCAAGTTGTATAATTTGAACACCAAGGAGGACCCTAAAAATATGTTCATAGGAAAAGTATGCACTGAAGATGAGAGAAGAAATACTTTTCAAGCACTCAGGGATTACTAGAAAGTTATAGCATGGACATACAAAGACTTAAAGACATATGGAACTTCCATCACTACTCATACAATCCCGCTAAAACCTGATGTAAATACATTCTAGTAGAAACAACATCCAATAAATGTGCTTTTAGAACACCTAATTCAAAAGGAATTACATAACCTCCTCTTGGCTAGGATCATTTTTCCCATTAGACATTCTACCTAGGTGGCTAATTTAGTGCCTGTTAGAAAGAAGAATGGAGAAATTTGACTGTGTGTGGATTTTCAGAATCTTAACAAGGCATCTAAAAAAGATAATTATCCCCTACTCTCATTGGATGAAGTATTGTAGATTGTTAATGGTTCATTTATGATGTCCTTCTTGGATTAATTCTTTGAGTATAACTAGGTAATGGTTGCTAAGGAGGATAGGATGAAAACAACCTTCACCACAAAGTGGGGAACTTTTTCTTATAAAATGATATTGTTTGGGCTAATAAATATAGAATACATGTTCCAAAGAGTGATGTATTACACATTTTGAGATCTGGTTTTCAAGTGTATTATTATATATATGGATGATCTCACAATGTTTTCTAAGAATAGAGGAGATCGTGTTCATGATCTTAGAGCCATATTACACAAATGTGAGACATACAAAGTGTCACTAAACCCAAAGAAATGAATTTTCAAGGTAACTGAGGGAGAATTGCTTAGAAATATTATCTCAGAAAGAGGGATTTCAATAGACCTAGATGGAGTGAGTTCCCTACTCAAATTGCAACCCTTGAGAAGCAAGAAAAAATTAAAGTCCTATTTTGGTAAGATTAATTTCATCAAAAATTTCATTACTAGATTTGTTGAGATAGTAAAACCTCTTAATGACATGTTAAATAAGGATTCAAAAATTGAATGGACTAATGAGACTAAGCTCACTTTTGAGAACATAAAAGCTACAATCATAGAAGTACAGGTGCTAGTAAGCCCGAATTATGTTAAGCCCTTTAAAATCTACTTTTTCTTCAGGTCATAAATGTGCATCTACACTAATGAAAAGAGGTGAAAAAGGAAGAGAAACCAATTACATTCATGAGTTCTCCCTTTAAAGAGGTTTAGCTAAGATATATGGATATTGAGAAATAATCCTTTGCATTAGTTAAGGCATTAAGAAAGTTCCAACACTACATTCTCAAGAGTATAGTTAAAGCAATTGTGCCCAACACAATGGTAAATATTGTATTGACACAAAGAAAACTTTGAGAAAAAAAAGCTAAGTGGGTCACGATTTTACAAGAGTTTTATTTAGAAATTATACCCATGAAATTAGTTCGTAAATAGGCATTGGTTAAATTCATGGCTGAGATTGATCCATAGATCTCTAGTCAATAGTATACCTTGGATGTAGAAAATTAAGATGATTGGTACATGGATATATGGTACTATCTAGTCAGTAACAACTGTCCATACAACATGTAGAGACATCAAAGAAGATCCCTAAAGATTAAAGCCCAAAGCTACATGAGTAAAGGAGGGGTTCTATTCAAGAGAAACCATGGAGTTTATTTAAGATGCTTAAATAAGAAAGAAGCAAGTGAAGTGTTACGACAACTACATGATAGGTTTGGCACAACCCACATAGCACCTTTAGCTACTACACACCTCACTCTAAGAGCTAGTTACTATTGGTCAACTATTTTCAAAGATACTTATGAGCATGTAAAGCATTGTTATACATGTTAGACTATTGCAAACAAAAGAAGGTTTAATGCATAGTCATTATAGCCCATGATGGAAATGGATCCCTTTATGCAATGGGGGTTAGATTTCATTGGCACGATTAACCTGCCATCATTTGTAGGCCATAGGTACACCCTTACTGCTACTAATTATAGTACTAGGTGGACTGAAGTGTGCCATTGCAAACAATGCACCACATAAGTGGTGATCAAATTTTTAGAAGAGAACATAATTACCATGTTTTGAGTATCATATGCCCTGGTACATGATAACAACCCTAATTTTTCTTTGTTGAAATTTTCCAATTGGGCAATTGAATAATGTATAACACTAAAATTTTCATCTAATTATTTCACACAGGGAAATGGATTAGTGAAATCATCAAATAAGAACCTATTTGATATAATTGGGAAGTTGATTGAAAAGAACCCTAGGGAGTGGAATTTCCTATTGAAATTCACCCTTTGGGTTGACTAGACCAAGATGAAATATTAATTTTGGAATTCCCCTTACCATTTCTAGTCTATGGAGTCAATCCTATATTGCTCATAAATATAAAAATTCCTACTTGCCATTTTTCCCAAGAATTTGTTGGATTAGCTGACCAAGAAAAATCTTGATTGTTAAAACTGATGCATTTAGATGAAAAATATACTAGGGTAATAGATCAATTTTCTAGGAATTAATCTATGGTAAAATTTTGGTTTGAAAAAAGGGCTAGGTTAAAATATTTTAGAATATCTGACTTAGTCCTATTGTGGGACAAGGCCCATGAGCATAAGGGTGAACATGGTAAGTTTGAAAAATTATGGACTAGTCCTTACTGGGTATCTGAAATATTAGGTGACAACACTCATAAGCTTAAAAATCTTATTCGAGAGGATGTTCAATTTCCGATCAATGGGAAATTCCTAAAGAACTATTTTCAAGCCTAGCGTTGGTTGCTAGTCTTCATTGTAATTATGTAACTAGATTTTTTTTGTGTATTATTTTCTTTGTTTTGTTTTCTTTTGGGGTTCTATGTTGATTGAGATGTACTAAGTAGTTGGAAACCACCGAAGGTAGTCAAAATAATTGAGTATCAATTCTAGAAATGTGACTCATGCTTTAATCGGTCATAGTTTTCAAATTATTGACAATCGAGGAATTATTTTAGGTTCATTTACTTTAATTTGCATAAATCATTTAGTCGATATTGAGCTACAAACACCCCACACTTAAAGAATTTTACTTAGATTTTGGATAGCAATTGATTGCATTAAGTGAAATATCAAAAGGTAACCTTTTCTACCACTATAATTCCAAACCTAATAGTGGGCTTCATTGCCTACAAGTTGAAGCAAAAGAGCTTACAATGAAATATAAAATGAAAAAAATGAATATCAAAGAAATATCAAAAGATAAAATTCAACACTTTAGGCTATCCAAATATCTCTACTAGGGCTATAGACACTTGGTTGGAAGTAGAGCTATGTTTGGGGGAATTACAAAGATAACCTTGTCGAGGTTATGGAAACTTGGTTGGTAGTAAGGCAGTATCCAAGTTGGCTTAAAAGGGAATTACCAAATTATGTAGGTCAATGCAAACATTTGTTATGCTTTGAATTTACTATAGTGGAAAAATCATTCGCACACACATGAGCTCAATGAAATTTAATTTTGTTATGCTGATTAAAGTGAAAGGAAAGTTAAAGAAAGGGTTTGACTATTTATAATTCGAGAACTACAAAAGGTTGAGGTATTGTTATTATTTTTTAAATTGATTTTCTATTTTTTTGATTGGTTTTGTTGGTTGCTAGTTTTTGTATGGTCTCACAACACACCCCATTTTTCCCTCCAGAAAAATGTGGACCCATATTTTCTTCTACTTTTCCCTTTCTTTTCTTTCTGCTTGCATTGGTGTATTACTTTTGGAGGAAATAGTAAAATGAAAGTCTTGCTCTAATGCCCAGCTACCGCTCAAATTGATTCTTCTAAGCTTGGAGTGTTTGCAAGTCTTTTCCCTGACCTTATTGATTATCTAGATTCCTGGGTTTTCAGGTATCGGTTGTTGTTACCCTAGGTATAGTTCATCTCCTATGAAATTTTTATTATGGCCTACTAGTTTTTGCACATGATAAGTTTTCACCTAGGAGGAGTTATCCTGAGTGTTTGTGTGTTGGATTTTTTTTCCTTGGTTAAGTCAAATCACAAATTTTATTTTCTTCAGAACTAGAAACCAAGAGTTTTGGGAACTAAATTTATTTTGAACCAAACCCATCTTACTTTTTACTTGATCTGAGCTTCCTTTGCACCCGATTCTCATAAACCCAATAAGAAAAAAGTCCCAACCCTAGTAACTCTTTAAGACCTAGTGTTTGATGTTTCAAATCTTATTGTTAGCTAGTTATTTTGAATCCAAGTTAGATGTTTCCTTTGATGATATTACCCCACAAGAAACTAGTGTGACACCTGTGTGACTTTCCTTTCAAATTTGGGCCTTGACATGGGAATCAAGAATTTCATATTTTGAACCCTAATATGCCATGATTCCACCTTTGTTTAGGGTAATTAATGCATAGTAAATAGAATTAAGAAAGGTGGTGAACAACACATGTACTTGGCACCACCTCAAGAATGCATTTTATTCTATAGCACACTTCCTCGTGTAAGACCATACTATTGGAGGTTGAAGGTTGCATCAAATGGTTGTCATTGATGTGAACACAGTACTACATATATGACTTTTTTAAAGTTATTTCACATTGAAGATGATCATTATGTGTGATCTAATATGTTGGTTTTTGGTCTGGATCTACCGTGTGACAAACTGAGTTGGATATTTGAAGATCTTGGCCGACTTAGCATGTGCAATACTTTATGGATGTTTTGGTCAACCTAATTAATGTGTAAGATACATATATATATACATATATGTCTCTCCAAAAAAGAGAGGAGATGCAAGGTTATGAAAGAAGGACATAGAGACAAAGATGTGTGTGGATGCAGTGCTCAGATCAAAATAAGAGAATTAGGTGAAGACAAAAAGTGTGTGATCAGATTAGAAGTATTGAGTGACTTCTGATATACAACACTATCTTTACAAAACTTCATTTGGAACTAAATTCAGCACAAAAAAGGTGTAATTCATCAGTTCTCTCTTGGTGGTAAGCCATAACTTTTGTATTCTAGTAGTGAGTCATCTTCTTTGTATCTCTATGGTTGTGAGCCCTCCAAGTTATAGCCCTATGGGAAATGGTCCTTATTTTAGGTAGTGAGCCTTATCATAGGTAGTGAGCATTTTTTTAATTGGTTTTGATATTCTCTATAGTGTGAGTTAATCCTCACCGTGGTTTTTCCCTCATTGGTTTTTCCACATAAATCTGGTGTTACTGTGTTTATGTGATGACTTTCAATTTTGCATTTATTAATAAATCCTTCATGCAACATTTGGATCTAGTTCTGGTATATGCTTAAAGCTTTTAGTTAGGTGACAACTGATTCATCCCCTCTCTCAGTTGTCCTATTCAATAATTGGTATCAGATTGTGGTCCTTTGGAATAAGTTTAATAGATTAAAGGAGATCTTGGTAGGTGTAACTAAATGATTAAGTGATCTAACTTAGATGAATAATTGAGAGTAGAGACCTCAGTGTCTAAGAATGAAGAACTGAAAGAAAATGTCAAGCAGGCAGGTGAATGTATTAAGAAATTAAGAAATCGGATCTAGAAATTTAAATTGAAGCATAAAGAAGTTTACAAGGAACTAAAAGAAGCAAAGGAGACTACTAAAAATATAAGGATGAAACTTGAAGAAAGCAAAAGAATGGAAGATAATCTAAAATTCGAAATTGGACAAAGCAAAGAAATTATCAATCAAAAGAAAAAAAAATATGACAAGCTTCAACAGGAAGTAGTAATTCTCAAATGTAATCTACAAAAGGAAAAAAAAATTGAAGACAAATTTAAGATAAGTTTAGGAATGTTTGATGAATTGATTTCATCTTAGAATCCTGCTAAGGATAAAAGTGGTCTAGGACTCAAAACAAGACAAAGTTCAAAGACTAATCCTAGTTTCAATGAAATGAACAGTCAAAGGAAATTTTAAGGAAGTACTTATCAAGACAAGAGTATAAAGATCAATACCAAAAGGATACCCAGTCGATAGCCTAATAATCAAAGGTACACATATTTTAATGGCTTTTGTTACTCATGCAATAAATTCATACATAGAGCAAAAAACTGTAGAAGAATGATGAATCCAAAAAGATTAAGTCAAAGTGTTGGTTTATTTGGTGGACAATGTTATGTTTGTGACAAGTTTGGACATAGATCTACAAAATGCAGAAGTCAGATAATGATGAACAAATTTAATACCAGTAGAAGATCTTATTATTTTCAAGGCTTCTATTACACATGCAATATTTTTGGACACAAGGCTAATCGATATAGGACAAAGATGAATACAAACTCTATTGATCAAATATTTGTTGTATGTCACTCTTGCAACAAATCGAGAAATATCTCAAAATTCCATAAGAACAAAGTTGGGAAGAAACTAAATTCGAAATAGAAAAGCAAGCATATAAACAAGGTAAATCTAGAAGAAGTGAGGAGAGAAATGGAAAATATCTAGAGAAAGAAAGAAGAATCAGAGAACAAGGAAAAATAAGATAATCTTGTATCTACATCCAGTGCAGATACCTCTTCTATGAACTAAATCTAGTAATGGCTTCAAGGGGAGCAGTCACAAAAAAATATATCAAACCCCCGGTATAAGAGGTGTCATGTGATGACACAAGGATATGCGAAGTGAATTTTCATCCTGAAGGAAATGAAGAAAATTCTGATAAAAAATAAGCATTACAGAAGATTTTCAGAACCCTTTTACTTGCAATGCATCTCACAAAATGGTTGACAACTTTGGTAGAAGGAGGAACTAACAGACTGAAGTACAAATGATGATGTCATGAACAATAAATTATCCTTTATGATGAAACCCTAAAAGTGATAAATTAAATAAGGAGGATGGAGTGGTCATTTTCATTTTGAAGTTAATAAGTTGAGAAATAAAGAGATGGGGTTAATAGCAAGCAAAAGTACAAAGAACAAGGCTAAAGCAATGGAGTCAAAGGAAATGGTGGTATTTAGTTTGCACAACAATGAATTGTATAAATTGATTAAGTTACAGATTTGATGAATTTCATCATGAAAATATTTGAAATCTTAAGACTTCTCTTTCAGTTGATCAAATGCAAAAGGTCGAGAATTTAGGGCATAAAGGTTTAAACATTTGGAGTGAATTTACATACTTTTTGAATGTGGACATTATTTAGGTTATTTTAAGCTTAATGCAAGGTAATCAAATGATCTTTGACAAACCCTATGAGATCATGAAGGAGGCAATTGCAGCAATAGCATGATTATGCAATAACGGGCCTGTTCCAGTCAAGAAATCTGTAAAGAACAAAGAGGTTGAAGCCCTAATTGGATTAATAGGAGATCAAAGGGCACTTATAATTCACACCATGATCAACCCAGTGATAAGGTATGTGGCATATGGAATCTCATATAAGATTTATTTCAGGAATAGGGAAGGTTCTACCTCAACAATTGTTGTTTATGTTGCACATCAAATGGTTGAGAAAAAGGAGGATTTTGACTTGTGTGAGTTGCTAAGAAATCAATTAATGGAAAATATAACTGTGAAAAAGAATGACAATTATCCTTTTCACTTTGGAACCTTGGTTATATGCTTGATGATGTATGTTTTGAATTCATTACCATTAAAAGACAATGTTTTGTGGAAGTCTACTATACTAGTTGGAAAGCAAGTTTACTGATATCTAAACTTTATAGTAGAAAAGGAAAAGGTTTACAAAGAGTATTTTGAAATCAAAATAAATGCATGGAATTCTAGTGTGGTTTCTAGTTTGGTTATGATGTCTGAGGAAGGATTCTCCTTTAGAAAGAGGAAAACAAGAAGAATCAGTTCTTGTCTCCCTCCAAAAATAAAGAAGATGAAGAAAGAGGAGAAGGAAGAAGAAAAGGAAGCAAAAATTGTAGAAGTACTTGATCTAGCATCAACAGATGATGATGAAGATGTTACTAAAGAAAAGATGTTAAATTTTCTTGAGCGACCTGATGGAATGAAGAAGATTGGAGAGATACGGTTGTATCAACCATCATAGGAATAGGATGAGATTACAGATACTCTAGATATTTCTGTAATTCATAATGATATTGATCTAAGCAAATTGACAATATTTTACTAGAAGTATTCATTGAACATATTGAAGATAGATTAAGGGAATAGTCACCTGGTGAAACAATAGAAAAATATTAAGTTCAATTGGATTTAGAAGAAAGATGTTGAAATGCACAAAAGAGGATGAATGAGAGTATAAATAAATTGAAGACCTGCATCAAGAGTGTAAACAGTTTGTATAGGTATTATCTCTAGTGGCCTACTGCTATTGGGAACTACAAAACAAAAATCGATACCATTGAGCATGAATTGAAATCTATTGGAAAAAACATATGATGTTCTTAATGACAAGAATGAAATGAAAAAGAAAAGGATCAATTCCTTACAATATGATCTTGCAGTCATCTTGGTATAGAGGGATGGTAATGTGAAGACCTGTTGGAAAGTCAAAGAGCTAATTGAGTTAATATTGGAAAAAAATTCTGGTCTCTTGGTGGATGCTGAGAAAAATACACTGAATATTGTTATTCTAGATATTCTTTTGGAAAAAATTGATTCAATAGTGAAGAACAACAATATTTGTCTATACATCAAGATGGTAGTGGTTTCCTAGAAGAAATGTCTTTCGGAACTGAAAGAAAAATACAAGGAAATATTTTAAGGAAAGAAGGATTGAGGTAAAGAATCATTTTTTATAACCTTTTTGTAAAAAAATTTAAGTAAAGGTGAGATAGAACATTTTTTTCATTGATGTCAAGGGGGGAGAGAGAGTGAGCATGTGAAAAAGGGAGAAAGGAAGCATGTGAAAATGGAAATCATTTCATCTCATTAAAATATTTACAAAGGTTGATGTTGTTGGACTTTCACATCTTGTGTTGCCATCAATGACAAAGAGGGAGATTGTTGGAGGTTGAAGGTTGCATTAAATGGTATCCATTGATCTCAACACAGTACTACATATATGAATCATTTACTGGAAGTTATTTCACATTGAAGATGATTGTTATGTGTTGTCCAATATGTTGGTTTTTGGTCTGATTCCTACTGTGTGATAAACTATGAGTCAGATATTTGAAGATCTTGGTTGAGTTAGCGTGTGCAATACTTTATAGATGTTTTGGATGACCTAATTAATGTGTAAGATACACATATATACATATGTGTCTCTCCAAAAAAGACAGGATATGTGAGGTTATGCAAGGACATAGAGACAAAGAAGTGTGTGGATGCAACAAATGAGAATAAGTGTATCAAATGAAGAAAAAAATTGTGTGATCAGATCAGAAGTATTGAGTGACTTCTGATATTCAATACTATCTTTACAAAACTTCATCTAGAACTAAATTTAGCAAAAGAAAAGATGTAATTCATCAGTTCTCTCTTGGCAGTAATCCATAACTTTTGTATTCTAGAAGTGAGCCATCTTCTTTGTATCTATGTGGTAGTGAGCCCTCTAGGTTGTAGCCCTATGGACAATGAGGCCTTATTTCAGGCAGTGAGCCTTTTTATAATCGATTTTGATATTCTCTATAGTGTGAGTTAATCCTCACCGTGGTTTTTCCACATAAATTTGGTGTAATTGTGTTTATGTGATGACTTTCAGTTTTGCATTTATTAATAAATCCTTGATGTAGTATTTGGATCTAGTTCTGGTATATTGTTAAAGCTTTTAATTATGTGACAACTAATTCACCCCCTCTCTTAGTTGTCATGTTCAACACATACATTTGCAAAAGTATTAATGAGTTAAGACAATGGTTTTGGTATGCAGAGAAAAGTAAGTTTCAAAACATTGAATAACATGTCTATCAGGGTTTGAACCTGTGTTTATTCAATCACACTATCAACAAAACTAGGTACATTTCTTGTAATTGAATCCTATTAATCTTTATACATGCATGGCTCTGTTTAATCAACATTACCTCTAGTTAATTTGTGAAGAAAAATAATGTTATTCTTAAATAATTTAACCTAATTTTAGTTAGTAAATGATCATGGGTAAGGAATTTTTGTGAATTACTTAAAATTCATGATTAGAATTAGCCCTTACTCATATGTAGAGAACCTATCTACTAATAATATAGGAAATTAAAAGAGATATGAGTACTTCAAGAAAGAAGATCAATGATGAATTTTAATTTCTCACATCATAAGTTGTACCAGCCTATGGAACGATTATAGACACTCATCTAGGAGGCTTCAATGAGTATGAATTCACCAAAAGGATTCAACAATAAGATTCCAATCAATCCACCAAGAATATGGTTGTTAGTGAAATGCATTTGGTAGGAGGGTTCTCACTAGTGATGGATGCCCCTAAGTTGGTACTGGAATGTATGAAATGGTATGACCCAGACAAGAGGGTCATTGTGAAATAATGGAGTCTATGCAGACCTCTCGACATATGGCATTGTGTATACATTTTGGATCCCCTAGTTTAGGTAGATGAATAAAATTAATATGGAGGATGTTGTTGTAGCATATATGAGCTCAAAAGACCAAAATAGGAGGTTCATGTTATTAACATGGGTCCAAGAGAAGATGGAAAAGATGCCAAAAAAAATCCTGAGGTCATTATTTATTCAAGATATTTAGGATATGATAACCTTATTAAGAAGATTGGTTGTATGTAGAGATGCAAATAAATTCAAACCCTGGATGTTCAAAATTATGAGGAAAATGAGGGAAACACCATGCAGATTCACTAGGGAATATTTATCAGTGAAAAATTGCATGAGCAAATAGAGACATTCTTGGACACCTAGTGGTTCGTAATGTCTTCATATGTTGTCTATTCCTATGCCATAAGGCAAAATATACAAGGTCTAAATAGAGTAGGTACCCTGGGGAGAGAACATGGAAATAATTTGATTTATCACAATTTCCCTAGATTACTATTCACTAGTATCGGGAACATTACCAAAGGGTAAATGATGTGTTTGCTATGAAACTGGTAAGGTTGATGGAAGGGGACAAAGCCAAGAGAGTGTCTCTTGAAGCATAGGATTCCATACAAGCTATTGGGTGCTGGTTCATTTAGTTTCCTACTTTTACCTACCTCAAAGTGGAAGGGTTTATAGATTATCCCTTCATGCTACCTAGGTACCCAACAGACAAGATACTATTACTTGAACTTGTGAGACAGGTGCTTCCATCTCATTCTATTTTTTCACAAGTACACAAGAAAGATTAGTGAAATTCCCTATCACTATTGGGAATTATAAATGCTTTATGGTAAAAAATGCTAAGTTGTGTGAGGATGAGTTAAAACTCTATGGGTTAGAGTTCTTCACACTCTGAAGGGAAAATTATGACTTGGTGGATAGTCTTTCCAAGAATATAAGTAGGAAATATTCCCATGTTTATCATTTGGATGACTATTGGTATAATTGTGATGATGATCATGATGTGAGAAAGTAGTCATATTAGAGGTTATCACTGGATGAAATAAAGGTTCTCAGAACTCATGATGTTCCAAAACAAATGGATGTTGACAATGAAGAAGTAAGCAATCGTGATTATGAATCAGACCAAGTTTATGATGAACCCATCCAAGACCTAGACTACACAAAGAGGTAGGCCATAACCATTGAAGGAATTTATAAGCAAGTACTAAGATATACATAGTATTGGATTGATGGTTATCTTAGAGCAATGAAGGAATATGGGATAACACCCATATACCTGCACAATGTTAAGAGAAAGAAAAATTTGGTGAATAAATTAGGGTATAGTGGGGGTGTTGAGAAGAAAAGGAAGGTTGTTGAAACAAAGGTAGTTGAAAAAGGAGGGAGGAAGCTCTTGATACCTCAAGCTAAGGAATTTCAATGTCACTACGGCTAGCTAGCCTTCAAAAAGAAGTTATGGCCGCTCCAACTAATGTAATGGAAACACCAAAGGTAGCATTTTCTTCCATGAAAAAGTAAAGAGCTTAGTCCTTGACTATCAAATAAGTAGGAATGAAAGCATAGGTACACGTCGAGACAAGGTTTGCATCAAAAAATGTAGTTGAAATGTTTACCTCTCCACCTTATGTTAGTACAACAAAAATGACATAAACATTGGGAGGGACACCCCTAGTTATAGTGGAAGATCCTCAAATAACTGAAGAAGTTGTAGAGCAACTTGAATAGTGCTTTTTTATGTTGAGATATTTTAAAGAGAAATGGTCTAAAGTAAATCCAACAATATAGTTGTGGTGGAAGACACACCTTACACAGGGTCATATCCTGAGAGTAGAGAAGAAGAATTCATATGTGGGAAACCTTGAGGAAATAAATGTAAGGGAAGAGATGTCACCATTGAGAGAAATGGGGGCACTACAATTCAAATCCTTATTTCCATTATTAAAGATGTAATTGATAATTTCACATCTAAAGAGCAACCTTCATAAGGAAGAGCTAAAATGATTGCTGAGTAACCATTGGCTTCTAGAAAACTAGGAGAAAGTTGGAATATGGATAAAGATATAGAGTCCTCATAGACCCTAAGTGGTAAATAAAGGAATGATGAGAATCCTAATGTTTTAGGACAACAAGAAAAGTAAGTTCTAGGGAATGATGTTGAAAAGGAGGTAGATACAAAAATATATGTCTCAGAGAGAAAGATACAAAGATGGATCATGGTAATTTGGAGTCCTTTCCACTGGGATAGAGAATGTAAAATGTTTGGAGGTTGTGATGGGAAATGTTGGAGAATTGAGAGAAGACATTCCCAAACACTCTAATCATCATGAACAAGTTGATACTGAAGAGACGAGACAAAATGAAGAAGCACCTGACTGGTTGGTTAGGCAATTGGTTCCACCATTGGAGGTGGAATTGGTACCTCTAGATTTTAAAATTTTAGTGCAAGAACTAGAAACACTGAGGCTAGAGATAGAGAAAATACTTGACATGATGTTAAATAAAATTTAGATGGAGGAAGAACTCTCCAAATAGCTACTCTAGTAGGAGAAAAGAGCAAGCATGAAATGATAGCTAAGGATTACCAGGTGACAACGATCAATGTAGGACATTCATTGTGGGATTTGGAGTTAGAGGAGATGAAGATGAATTTGGAAACTACTATTTCTCAGGTGAAGATAAAAAAACAAAACAAAAGGAATTAAAAGAACAGGTTTCTTTCCTAGAAAATTTCATTAGATCATTAGCCCAATCTAGTCAGTCATAGACTAAATTACTATAGAATCTAGTGTTGATATCCAAGGAAAAGGTAGATGCTATCACAATGCTCCAATACAAGCTAAGCATGTTTGAAGAATGGATAGAACATTTGGTTGGACAATGAAAAGAATCAATAAGAGAGGTAATTGGGAAGTATAAGTGTAAGACCCCGCCAAGGAACCCCAGAGGACAACACAACCATGCTACAATAATGGAACAATTTTTTTTCTTTTAAAAGAAATAACAATGGAATGCATATCATAACTTAACATACAATCTAATCCTAAGCCCTCTAAGGTTCCATGGCTACACTACTAACATATCATTTACAACAAGTACATATACAAATTTCATTATATGAGAGTACACCAAAGTCTATTACATTGTTACATTGTTTACAATAATACTTCCCTGAATAGAATTGAGAAGAATACATAAAATTACAATAGATGGTACAACTGGAATACAATCCATTACATATACATAAAAGACTATCCTCTTGAACTGGAACTTGCTAACAAGGTACAACCTCCACACACATGAACAAGTAGCAAAGAAACCTAATAGAGGAAAAAGCATCAACCCCTTGACCATGTGGAACCCTAAGGTCCACCCCCGGTGCTAGGAGATAACATAAGGTCCCACTATAAAAAAAAAATTCAAGAAGACAACATGCTAACATAAACAAGGGCTATACATGACTCCAATACAACACTACTAACAACATTAACATCACATACAACACATACATTGCTACAACATTGACTTCACTTCCAAAGTCACACATACAATAGAAGGAGAACAATAGCTAGAGAATGCTAGAATGTAATAGGGAAGAGTGTCATCACTATTGGAATATGTTGTCATTGATGTCAAAAGAGGATCTGAGGAGAAGTGTGTTGATCTTGTGCAAAAGCACATAATGTTGTCATTGATGTCAAAAGGGAAAATCAGGAAAAGGATTTTGTTGGCATGATGATAGAGGATGGATCTGAGAGTAGTGAACCTAGTTCTAGAAGTATGTGTTTGGTTGATGATGCTGAAGTGCACATCTTGAAAATGTTGTCATGAAGTTGTAGAGAGTCTCTCATACAATAGTAGAGGAAACAAGCTATAGATTCAATGTGGGTTTTCTGAGAGCATTCCAGTGATGTGCTCTACAGGTCAAGAGAGTGAAGGATATGCCTAGAAATGTATTATTTTCACTCTTAGGTGTTTTATGGTTTTTCAGTTAAACCCTAGGTCATTTGCAGTCATGGCATCATGAATAGATCTTCTATTTTCATGTTGACTATCAACAATATGTTGCAGGTAACTTAAGTGATAACTTAAGTCATTCATCCCGTAGAGGTGACCAACCCCGTCATCTAGGTTGGAAGTGTTATTAAGGTGTATCGACATAACAGTGTTTGATCGGTGAGAGAATGGGAGGCATCTCTCTGACAGCTTGATATCTATTTGTCGCCATGTCACGGGTTTTCAAAAGCTCACAACCTCCGACTAGAGGTTCTTAATTTTAGATTTCTAGTGACTTAGCGATGGAACACTCATCGAAGTGATAGGCTGCCTTTGGTGGGACTGGAAAAGGTGTCCCAACAATGGAGCGATGGTGTATGGGATTCGAAGATGCTGACATGGAAGGTGATGATGCAGTTGATGGGCCTTGTTTTTGTTCCAATTTTGGGTAGAATCTATAGTTTATTTGTTGGAATTTTTCATGGACTTTGATATTAAATGTTGATATTTTCGTAATGTTTCCCTCAAACTATAGACACTGGGCTTAAATCCTATCTCTGCAAGTTTTAATGACATTGGCATATTATGTGGATTATCCATATTGATTTTGCATGTGGTTAATGAATGTTCCTTAGGTGGATATAGATGTGCAGTTATTGTGCCTATTAACTTTTCCATGCAGATTTAATATGCTAAGTTGAGGAAGACACTGCCAGCTGGGTATGCACCATCATGTCCAGCAAAGGAATCACTCAAAGTCAAAGGAGGTCGACGGTAGAAGATTCCTCATGCAACCGAATGTAACCAAATTTTAGTGGACTTTAATTATTGAGAATGCATGGGCAGTACTTTTGTGCTAAATCTACATGTGGACCTGCATGTCTGACCAAATCTTGTGCACATGTAATCACCATCGCTCCATTTTGTCTGTTTTCCCTAAATGACATCCTCCCAGTCGTGGAGTTGACTGCCTTGTTTAGCTGATAGTATAAATAAATATTTGATGTTCCTTCCTTAGGAAGTTGCATGATTTGATATTGTACTTGCATTCTCAAGTTTTCAGTAATACATATACATTATGCTTTTTGTACTCATGATTTATAGTGAATAAAATAAAGTTATGAGTTTGAGCATTTGATTTCTCATTAGTTTTAGATGATACTTATCCAAGGGGGCCCACTTGGTGAGTAATCCATCTTCTTAGTTTAGTATTAGTTTAGTATTACTTACTGTTTAGTAATTAATTAGAAATCTGGCATCGACTATTCCTGCAACCACTAGAATTCCATTTTGTGATTGTTCCTATAGCCAAAGTAGATAGAGTAGTGCCCTCTTTGTTGCTTATATTTTCATTAGTGTTATGCATTTTAGTTTGATGTATTTGTTGATTGATGATTGGTATTTATGGTATCCCCTTCTAAGAAATTTACTTTCAGCATTGTGTGTTCCTTAGCTGTAGAATGAAATGGCTACTTTGAGTTCCTAGTGCACATATTGTGCTAACCCATTTCAAGTTCATGTCCCTGAGTTGAAAACTTAAATGAACCTTCATGATGACTAAAATAACTATTCAAGTTATATGTCCAATCTTTGAATCACATTTGTAAGATCTTAGTTATTAAATCATTGTAGGAGGCCAACATTTTTGGCGCCATTGCTAGGGATTGTGTCAAAATAAGGAGTCTTTTGGATTCATTGGTAGTTTTTCTTGTTGTAATGTTTCTGGAAGTTGTTCTTAGTATATCCTCATTTAGGAAGTAATGACCCCCCTTATTCTTTACCAATTATTTTTATGAGTTGACTGATAGTGAGTGACATCGCATGCATAGAGGAAGGAGGAGGGATGCTTATGGGAGATTCCTTCCTAACAATCCTAATCCATTCTAGCTAGTTGAATATCAGAACCTACTAAGAGAAGAAGAAGAATATCCACACCCCTTTTTTGATGCATATCTTGATCTGACTAGCTCTGAAGTCTCCTCTAAAGATCAAAATCAGCTTGAGAATCCCTTTGCTTTGGAACTACATCAAGTAGGCATGGGTGATGAAAATAAGAACAAACCTAACCAACCAGCTTTTGCTTTCCCCATTTCCCATTAGAATGAAGTTGACAACATCAAGAACATTCCTTCCTCAGCACTCCCCAAGTTTTATGGACTTGTCACAAAAGATCCTGATGCCTTTTTATTTGAGTTTGACATACTTTGTAGGAGTTATGATTATACTACTGATGCTCATAGGCTTAAGCTATTTCCTACCACTCTAAAAGAGGTTGCATTAAGATGGTTCATGAGCCTAGGTAGAGATACTATGGAAACTTGGGAAGACATGAAGACAAAATTCCTTGAGAAATACAAGGAATATTGCAGGGGCAGCGACATGAGAGGAGGTGACATTTTCAGGATGAAACAAAAGGAAGATGAGAGCCTGAAAGATTACATTGCAAGGTTTATGTTTTTCTACAAGAATATCCACACCATACACTTAATGAAGACTCACAAAAGTTTCTAGGTACTCAGCTAGATACACTTCAGGCCAAGAAGAAGCAAGAGGAGGTAGAGGCAATGTTGATAGAGTATTTCCCCCACTGTAGACAAAAGGAAAAGGACTACAGATGCAAGATGGTAGCTAATCTTGAAAGCAAGTAGATTCCACCTAAATTCAAGCCAATCTAGATTGAAGAAGACCAAGTCTACTATGTTGCACAAAGGAAGCCTTGGGCTCCAAGACAAGGTATGCCATTGGATCCACTATCCTATGCTAGGCCATATTTTAATTCCTATTCATCTGGTAACCAATGGCAGCCCCCATATCCACCCAGTTATGGAGGATATCCACTACATCCTTGGAGTAACCCCCCAAATGATTGGACCAATCATCAAAGTTCTCTATCCTAGTGGTAGCAACCTCAGAGGAATTGGTATCAATTTCAAGGGAATTGGAAACAAACAAATCAATGGAGAGGAGGACAACAATGGCCTACCTAGGAAACCAGTTACATGTAGCCACTTTCTCAGCCCCAAAAACCTACTATAATGCCTCCACCTACTAATCCAAGCTCAAATGCACCTAAACCTACTCAGCTAGTAGCTCATCCCACACCCAATCCAAATAACAAATCACAACAACATGCATACTCTACTAAATTAAATACATTCCCTGCATATGGTTTGAGTGTAAGTTACATCCACTTGTGTTCAGGAATTACTCTACCACCCCCTTCCAAGCCCATTATCACTGAGCTTCTTGTGGAAGAGGAGGAGGAACCTTTGAATGATCCCATTCAACCAAGTGTGCCTAAAAGTCCTGAACCAGTCCAAATTAAGAAAATTGAACAAGAACCACCATTTCCTCAGAGATTGGAAGTTTCCAAGAAGAAGGAAGAAAAGGAGGATACAACTTTTGATATCTTGGATTAGATAAAGCATATATGTGTCTAGATACCTCTATTTCAAACCATAAAGGATGTTCCAATCTACAAAAAATAAATCAAGGAGACATGTCTCAAGAAGCCAGGTAGAAAAAAGAAAGACCCAACTATAATTCATGTGGTGGGATAGCTAGCTGATATCATGTTGGGAAAAGTAACTATCCCCAAGTATAATGAACAAGGTAGTTCTGTGGTAGTATTTTTTATAAACAAGGTCCAAATAAAGAATGCTCTAATTGATTTAGGGACAACAAAAAATGTAATGACCAAGGACATCCTACAACAACTAAACATTGCAAGCATGAGATCTACTCCTACTATCCTGCAACTTACTGATAGCTCTACTGTTAAGCTTGATGGTGTAGTGGAGGATCTTGTTGTAGTTCTAGACTCCTAGGAGTATCTAGCAGACTTTATGATTCTTTCTCCTAAAGCTACACTAGGCGGGTACCCCATTATTCTTGGAAGGCCTTGGTTAGCAACTGCAGATAAATACATTGGATGTCAGTTAGGTGACATGACCATTTTAGATGGAAGGAGCACTAAATTTTTTGTTATTTATCCACCTACTCAGCCATCTCATGATGAAGATAATCCCGTATGGACACATGTTGGTGAAGAGGCTGAGGAAGTTAATTTTGTGGCGCAACTCATGATGCTAGGTAGAAGCTCTTTCATGAAGCTCCAAGATGAGGATGAAGTATTGGCTAACATCATTCAGAACCATTGTGAAGTGGAGGAAGCATCATTTTCTCATTCTGCTACTCCAGTCAAGACACTTATGCCTGCCCTTCCTACAACCACTGTTCCTGCAGACGTTCTTCCTGCAGCCACTGTTCCTATAGATGTTCTTCCTACAGCCACTCTTCCTCCAGCCATTGTTCCTATAGAAAGGCTTCCCATAGCAACAAGTATGTCCCATACATTTCTACCATATGACCTAAAGGTACCATGTGTTAATAAAGTAGCCAAAATAGATTTAACTACACAAGTACAAGTGTTAGAAGGAAAACATCTGAATCTTAATAGTAAATTAAATGAAGAACACAAATTTTTATTGGAAAACCTATTAAGGACCTACCGGCATGCATTTGCATGGGATTATAATGATATGAAGGGATTGGACCCTAAAATTTGTACACATAGAATTTATATTAGAGATGATTGCACCCTAGTAAGATAGCCATAAAGAAGAATTGACCCTGCACTAAGAAAAATTGTGAAAGGAGAACTCTAGAAATTACTAGATGTAAGATTTATCTACCTCATTTCAAATAGTCAGTGGGTGTCTCCATTAGTGATTGTTCCCAATAAAGGATAGAAATGGTGAGTTTGTGTTGATGATAGAGAACTTAATGCCACCACCAAGAAGGACCACTTTCCCTTAACCTTCATTGATCAAGTTTTGGACACACTTGTAGGAAAGCAATACTTTTCTTTTCTAGATGGATTCAGCGGCTACAACCAAATCCAAATTGCACCAAAGGACTAGGAGAAGACCACATTTACCTATCCATAGGGGACCTATGCCTATTCAGTACTCCCATTTGGCTTATGCAATGCACCTGCAACTTTTTAGAGGGCAGTCATTAGCACATTCTCAGATATTTCTCATGATTGCATGGAAATTTATATGGATGACTTTACCACTTATGGTGTTTATTTTAATCAAGCGTTGGAAAATATCAGGAGAGTCCTACAGAGATGTGAAGACCAAAAATTGTCCTTAAATAGTGAAAAGTGTTTTATTATGATGCAGGAAGGTGTAGTTCTTGGCCACTACATCTCCCACAAGGGAATTCAAGTAGATCCTGCAAAGATTGAGGTAATCACAAATCTACCCACACCTACAAAATAGAAGGATGTTAGGAGTTTCTTGGGTCATGCAGAATATTATAGGAATTTCATCAAGGATTTAAATAAGGTAGCAACACCATTGTATACTCTTCTCATTAAAGATGTTGAATTTTAGTGGACTAAAGCCTGTAACAAGGCATTTTTTGATTTGAAGGCAACTTTGACTCATGCTCTTGTACTCAAGGGGCCTAATTGGGAGCTTCCTTTCCACATCCATACTAATGCATTAGATTATGCCATAGGACCAGTCTTAGGATAGAAATAAGGAGCTGTTGAAAATGTTATTTACTTTGTCAGCAAAAATTTACAAGGAGTTGAATTCAATTATACAATGACAGAGAAATAAATGTTGGTAGTAATCTATGCATTGAACAAATTTAGACATTACATAACAGGCTACCAAATCTTTGTGCACACTGATCATGCAACCATTAGATATCTCATGAATAAACATTTGATCATAGGTAAATTGACAAGATGGTTATTGTTGATGCAGGAGTTTGATATAACCATTGTGGATAAGCCAGGCAAGGCCAATGTTGTTGCAGATTTTATTTCAAGGATGACTACATCAGAAGATAATCAGCCCATAGATGACTCTTTTCCCAATAGCCAATTATTTGGTCATAGGTAGAGTTCCTTCTCACCTCTCTCCAAAAGAGAAAAAGACACTCATTAAAAATCTTTTCCTTTCTCTTGGATTGTTGGATGTTTGTTTTATACTAGACCAGACGATGTCATGAGGAGATGTGTGAGAGAAGATGAGACATATGACATTTTTCATGCATGTCACAATGAACCATGTGGAGGACACTTTGCAGCCAACATGATAGAAATGAAGGTTGTGAGCATAGGATATTACTGGCCAACACTCCACAAGGATGTAGGAAGGTATACTAGAAAATGTGATAGATGTCAAAGAATGGGTAGACCAACCAGATCTGATGAGATGCCACTTTTTCCTTAGGTAGTAATCACAAACTTTGACAAGTGGGGATTGGATTTTGTGGGATCTATTGACCCTCCATCAAATGGTAAGTCTTATATATTGGTATGCACTAATTATGTGACAAAGTGGGTAGAAGTTAAGGCCATGAAGCATGCAAGAGATAACAAGGTTGTGAAATTTCTTTATGAGGAGATTTTCACAAGATATGGAGTCCCAAGAGAAATAGTGATTGATCAAGGAGCTCAATTCACATCAACCCTTGTTGCAACACTAGTTAATGAGTACAACATAAGGCACAAGAAATCTACTCCTTATCACCCTCAGGCTAATGGCTAAGTTGAGGTGACCAACAGAGAAATTGAAGCCATTCTGACCAAAACGGTAGCTATTCATAGAAAGGATTGGGCAAACAGATTACTGGAAGCTGTTTGGGCCTATAGGACAACCTAGAAAACAACTACAGGTTTCACTCCATTTGAGTTATTGTATGGAAAGAAAACTATGATGCCTGTTGAATTTGAATATAAGACTCTGTAGAATGCAGTAGATTTGAGGATGGATAATTCTGAAGCACAAAGAGAAAGAATCATGTAGCTAAATGCTTTGGATGAGATGCAAAGAGAAGACCTGCAACATACAGAGGCAGTGCAGAATTAGAGAATCAAGTGGTATAGCAAATTTATCAAGGACAAGAAATTCCAACCAGAAGATTAGGCCCTACTCTATGACTCAAGATACTAGGACAATGTAGGAAAATTGCAGACAAGGTAGATAGGACCATATGAAGTCGCTGAGGTCTTACCTAATGGAGTTGTTCAGCTTACTACCATTGACCCTACCAAGTTCAAATTACTTGTCAATAGTCATCACCTCAGATTATATCACAAGCCAGCTTCCAAAGAAGAGTTCCTACAACAATTCACTTAGCATTCAACACCTGAGCTTCCTGCAGCCAAAGGAAGTGGACCTAGTGTCCCTCCTCCTGGCTAATTAAGGTACGTAATTCTCATAATAAATACTTTCACTTACATGGAAGTCCATTTCTTCGCCCATCCGCCCATCCACCCATACATCACCACCTTTCTCTCTCTTCCATCACTTCATTCCACATCACCTCATTAATTGCTCAATTTATTCCCTAAAAGGTGAGCAGTACTTTCTCCACAATATTTTCAATAAATCCTCCACACATTCAGGTATGTGCGCATTAATTGCTATCTTTAATCATCTTTTAAGTGCATTCATTTAATCATTGTACGCTAATATAGATGTTCACATTACATGTCATTATTCCCTGTCAAATCACCACTCCCATCTCATATGTGTGGACACATGTCCAAATTTAGGTTTGGGGGGGAAAGAAAAAGATGCAACTATATTTCCCATGTGTCAATTTATGCTAGGCTACGCCAAAATATTTAAAATGAGCTGATTTGAAATCCCAGTGAGAGGACGACTTGCATGTGTGAAGTGACATTAACTGTAGATGCCATTTCTTCCCATCATAATTCCCCTTTATCACTCCTTTTCTTTCCATTATTGAATATGTCGTAATATTGAGTTGCAAAAAAAAGGTGAAACAAAAGAAAAGGAAATTCAGTCGATATTGGCACTGAAAATTTAGTAGGTATTGCAAGAAAGTGAACTTTATTTTGATATGGGAATTGCAGGAAATAAATTACAAATCATTTTTTTGATTGTAGACAATGGGAGGTGGGTTAATTCGAAATGAACCCATGGTGCATGATGTTTTATTGCAGGATGCACAATGCTTGGCCAAATTTAGAAACTGTGGATGGTTAGATTACTTCCTGAAGCTAGATGGCTTTGATGAAAGCATTTCCCTTGAATTTTCCTAGACATTTTCTAAAGGAAAAGTCATAGTAAAAGGGTTGGAAGTTTTGGAAACTAAGGAAAGAATTGCAGAGGTCACAGGGTTACCAGCTGATGGTGAAAATTACCCTACCTCCAGAGACGCCAGATCAACTAGGGCCAAATTTACAGAACTGAATGAACCCCCATTGAGCATAGATAAACAGGGTGCAAAGAGACTATCTCTGCCCAAGCCATGGAAGCAGATAGCCATTTATGTTATCAAATACATCACCTACGAGGGTCGCTAGTCAAATTTTCATTCTGTGCACTTCAAGCTTTTGAATCACATGAGGCACAAAAGGAGGGTGAATGTGCCTAACATGCTATACAATATTCTCTCAATCATGGCAGCCGAGACTCACAAAGGTAGGGATAATTCTGTTTCCCACCATTATCTAATTAAGTTGCTGGTTGAAAATTCTATGCATGATGTATTTGGAATGACCTAGGAATAATTTATAAATGTTGATCAAATTAGACCTGAGCACTTGCAACCTTAGGGCTTTACCTTAACCCCATAGGTCTAGCAGGAGATTGAGTATGGTTGAAGCCACTCTTGGTGCTTCAACCTTTGGTGTTGGCTCTAGTGTGAATCCTCCTGTAGCAAAAGAAACCATTTAAATTAGTTCTTCTGGAATAGAGCACTCAAAGAAAGAAAGTTCTTCATCAGATTTTGATGATGACATTCCACTTGAATCCTTGATGAAAACTAGGGCACATAAGAGAGAAGCATAAATGAAAACAAGGAAGGCTAAAACACAACCTATAGAAAGAAAGGTGCCAAGTTCTAAGAAGAGGAAGACTAACACTATTCATCCTGCAACCAAAGAAAAATGTGAGAGACCCCACAAGAAATCAAGACCAGTTGGGTTTGTGATTGGTACACCTCCAAATGAAATCCCTAAGCCTAGTGAGTCATCACATGTGGACCCTAAAGCTCCAATGGGGCAAGATAATTTCAAAGAAGAAGACATATTTTGGAGAATAACAAATATAACACTGGCCGATCTTGCTAACATTGCAAAAGAGTTTGAGGAAAATTAGGATTTCTTGTAGCATGAGCAAGAAATCCTACAACAAGAAGTCCTACAGCAATAGCCAGAACCAGAGCAAGAGTTCTTGCAGCCACAACAACAAGGACAAAAGACCCTACAACAAGAAGTGGAAGAAGAAACAGTACCCCTACAACCAGAGATAACTGGACAACCTAGGTCCATGCAGAAGTGTCATATGAGGAGCCACCATAAAAAAGAAGAATGGTGGGAATTCATAATCCTCCTAGTTTTACAGTACATACGAAAATTTTGAATTTATGGAAATAAATACAAAGGAGGGAGGAAGAATAGAAAAAGGAAAAAAAAAATTGAAGAAGGAAATTCAAAAGAGGGATGAGGAGATTGAAGATAAGGATGCAGAAATTTCTGCCCTGAAGCAGAGGGTGGATGATATGGCAACCTTCGTACCATAGATTTTGGAATGTAGGACCCCTCCAAGGGTCTATGCTCTACTCCTGAAAGAGAAATATCTCTTTTTTAAGCTGTCAAAGATTTCTTCGGGTTTGAATCCTTCTATTGACACCCCTATTGAATTTTTCAATACTTATAGGATTGTCTCACCTGAGATGAAGAATTTTTTGTGTGAGTTTTATTTGCATAATTATGTTGTAACTCAAGACCGTGATTGGAATCCATTGTTGTATGTTGGGGATGTCCAATTAATGACATTTATGTCTTGGGTACAAAATGAGATTAGTTGGGGACAACAACATGGGGATTATAAGCAATTGGAGTCTAACATCCCTCTTCCCATTAGGGATGAATCAAGAAACCCAAGGGATATTTACAGAGAATGGTACAGAATGCTTCTCAGACCTAGTTATGGCAACAAGATTATGCCTTGGATTGAGGTAATTTATAGTGAGTATGAGGTAAAGACAATAGCAAAGGAGGAAACTATGAGAAGATGTCTATCACAAAGATGGAATAGCCTAATTGATGAGCTGAAGCAGGTTGAGCCTCATTCCATCCACAATTATGCTGCAACACTAAAAAGGATTGATAGGTATATTCAGATTGGGAGAACACATGGGCAATCATGGCTTCCCCTGACTTTCCAGCCACCCATGCTCATGTGGTCCGTGCCAAAATTTAGATTCTACCAGTATGAATTGTTGTAGAAAAATAGAGATGGAACAAATTTGACAGATTAGGAGGATTCTATTGGGATCTTGATTCATGCACAATAGCCACTGATGTTGGACAGCTATCAGTTGCAAATTTAGATCCTTGACCAAGAAGAAGAACAACCCTTCCCTTGCTGGAGGAGAAACAAAACATTAGGTTGGGGGGAGTGATGGAATTTGATGTTAAATGTTGATATTTTCATAATGTTTCCCTCAAACTATAGACATTGTGCTTAAATCCTATCTCTGCAAGTTTTAATGACATTGGCATATTATGTGGATTATCTATATTTATTTTGTATGTGGTTAGTGAATTTTCCTTAAGGTGGTTATAAATATGCAGTTATTGTGTGTACTAACTTTTCCATGCATATTTAATATGCTAAGTTGAGGAAGACACTGCCAGCTAGGCATGCACCATAACATTCAGCAAAGGAATCACTCAAAGTCAAAGGAGGTTGACGACAGAAGATTCCTCATGAAACTGAATGTAACCACCTTGTAGTGGACTTTAATGATTGATCATGCATGGGTGCTACTGCTGTGCTAATTCTGTGTGTGGACCTGCATGTCTAACCAGATTCCATGCACGCGTAACCTCCATCACTCCATTTTCTCTATTTTTCCTAAATGGTGCCCTCCCAATCGTGGAGTTGACTACCTTGTTTAGCTAATAGTATAAATAAATATCTAAGGCTCCTTCCTTAGGAGGTTTCTCAATTTGATATTGTACTTGCATTCTCAAGTTTTCAGTAATATAGATACAATACTCTTTTTGTACTCATGATTTATAATGAATAAAATAAATTTCTGAGTTTGAGCATCTGAGTTCTCATTAGTTTTAGATGATACTTATCCAAGGGGGCCCACTTGGTGAGTAATATGTATTCTTAGTTTAGTCTTAGTTTAGTATTACTTACTATTTATAATTAGTTAGAAATCTGGCACCAACTGTTAGTGCCATGTTTGTTGCTCATATTTTCATTCATGTTATGCATTTGAGTTGATGTAGTTGTTGATTGATGATTGGTATTTATGGTATTCCCTTCTAAGAAATTTACTTTCAGCATTGTGTGTTCCTTAGCTATAGAATGAAATGGCTACTTTGAGTTCCTAGTGCACATACTGTGTTAACCCATTTCAAATTCACATCCCTGGGTTGACAATTTAAATGTACCTTCATGATAATTGAAATAGCTATTCAAGTTAGATGTCCAATCTCTAAATCATGGCTGTAAGAGCTTAGTTATTAAATCATTGTAGGAGACCAACAATAGTCACATGGCATGAAGGTACAGGCACAAGGATGACAGGTGGAGTATGGAAACTTCATCGATGAGAGTGAATGTCATCAGTGAGACCTAAGATCTTGTCCCCCTGACATAATGATTAGAAGGTAGTGTTTAGTGTGGTACCCAATCATAATGATGTGGGTGACTATTATGATGATGTAGATGCATGGTGTGACAAGATTAGGCAAACAATAATCCACATCCTTGTTGTGGATTATGGAGTAGTGACATGGTGATGAGGTGGATAGGTGATGTCATCAAGAGTCTTCATTGGTGTAATTAAAGGTCATCAACGAGACTTTGAAGGATTTATCCCCTACAAACTAATGACCCTTTCATCAGTGAGACATTGGTGTATTTCCAGGACCTTGAAGAAGGTCTCTTTGATAGGGCAATGAGAGTACGATGCTGATTGTGGGACCTAGTAAGGATGACGTGCAGTATTGAAGTCAATGAAAAGATGACACATGGTAGGAACCGACAAGATGGTGACTCGGAGAATTACATGTGATAGTATCTTGCTAGCCGTATTGAGATGTTGGTGGGGCCCGAGCAAGACTCATGAGGTTAGCAGGGAATGGTGCAGATTGCACAAGGTTGATCGAACAACACTAGTGCAAAGTTGCTTCGTTGGTGTGAAGGTTGTGTATTGGAAAGACCTTGAAGCATGTCCCAACAACACAGTGATGGGTGAGTGCATGTGCCTCATCAGTGTGGATTTGATGTATCGGTAGGAGTTTGAAAGATTTCCCTTTGATGGAGTGATAAGGAAAGAAGTCAGTGGGACTCATTTGTGATGAAGGACTGATAAGTGGTGAAGAATGACTGCTTGGTGTCCTAATTCACATCATTGTTGAGAATTAGGTGGAAATGACATGGAAGACAGATGGCATGTGGGCCACGATCCTACGCAGAATCTAAAGATCAACGGCCTAGATTTGAATGAAGTAATCACAAATGGATCGATAGTGTGAACAAGGGTTTCGACTATAAACCAGCATAGAGCAGAGATTTAATTGGTCCAACTACACTTTTGACCAATTGAATGAAGATTTGATCATCAAGGAAACAATACAGATTGCAAATATGATCAAGCCAAAATCAGATCAAATAAGACAAGAGAATACATTTAATGCATATTAGATTCTTAGCTTGATAGGAAGGGAATGAAGGAAAATTCTCTGTAAGTAAATTAAACGTGGAATCATCTTGATGCAGAGGTACAATGACAATGAAGATATCTGATAGACCCTATTAGATGATTTAATGATGAGCTAGATGATGGAATGTAGCTCAATGAATAGGTAGCTTTCTGGTGAAGTTTGCAAGTGAGTAAAACCCTAATCTAATGCAAGTTGATTTGGATGGTGGAGAGAATCTCAAGGCTGAGATTGCAGATTAGTGGAGTTAAACAAAATGAAGACAATTTGAGAATATTCCAGGTTGTTGCATCTAGTGTGTGTGTGTGAAGTTTAAGTGTGCACAGGGTGCTGAACAAAAGTATGTATGGTTGAGTGTGTAGTAGTTGTATAGAGAGTGAGAGTGGATAGCATAGTAAGATAGAATGAAAAAATTTCTTCGTACAAAAGAGGAAAAGAGAGAGTAGTAGAGTAGACAGAGCATGCATTTTTTGAAGTCCTAGACTATAATACATAACATCCTCTAGGTTTTTGCATTCATGGTGAAGAGAGTGTCCAATGTAGCAAGATAGGACAATGATTGTTCTATGTGTAGAGGAGAGTGCAGAGCAAGGGTGTGCTGCTGAGAGTGCAGCTTCAATAGCAGAGTGTGAGTTGGAAAAAGTGCAACATTGTATTGAATGTAATGATGCATGATCAGGTTTTTTAGAACTAGGTTTTATGCATACTTGTGTTTGTTATCACAAAGGTGGTTTCCTTATCATACTGAGTTGTAGCTCAGATTAGGTGATTGTAGTATCCTTGGAGTTGTGGCTCTTAAAATAGGGTGTAGTAGCATCCTTGAAGTTGTAGCTTCTAAATTAGGGAGTTGAAGCTTCCTTGGGTTGTAGTCGTAAACTTTGTAACAAAGTTTTCTTTTGTGACACTGGATTTGAATAGTAGACTCAAGCCACCTTGGTCACCGTGGTTTTTCCCATATCAGGTTTTCCACATATACATGGTGTTATGTGATGCTTTTGTGTGTATGAATATTTGTCTCCTCACATTAGTACTTGCTCTTTAATTAGTAAAGGTAGTAATCTGCATAAAGGTTTTTAAGAGCTAAATGTTTAATATCTATTGATTCATCCCCCTCCCAATAGATAATTTTGTTCCGACAATTGGTATCAAAGCCCTAGGTTCCCTAGGAGAAGCTTAATTAGCTCAAGTAGATCTTGGTGGGTGAACAAAACAATGGCTAGTGAGGAAAGCTTACTTGCATATGATTGACCTATCTTTGATGGATCAAATATATTTTTTGGAGCTCATATATGAAAGGATACTTGGGACCTAGAGGATGTGATGTTTGGATGTCAGTTGTAAATGGATATACAATCCCTGGTACACCTGCAATAACTAAAATTGAAAAGAAGGCATATGAGGATAATGCTACAACAAGGAAAATAATTCTTCATGGACTGTCAAGTTCTATGTTGGTCAAATTCATGCATTTTCAAACAACACATGAAGTGTGGAATAAGTTGAAAAGGATGTATGGAGATGATGAGAGTTTAGCATAGGCCAAGATTCAGACATATGGAAGAGAGTCTAAAAATGTGAAGCTGGATGAGGATAAGAAGACTGTAGACACATCCAGAAGAAAATGTGCAACTAGAGGTGATGAGGAAGAAGCATCTACTTCTAGATCTAAGGAGTTTGATGAAGTGGAAGCTGATTACATTAGAAAATTGAGAAGAGGCTCTAGAAAATACAGAGGTAAGCTACCCTCTAAAATTTTTAAGTTTGGTAGAATAAGTTCTAAAGATGCTAAATGCTTTCATAGTAAAAAGGATAATTCTAAGAAAGAAGAGGAAAGTAAGGAGAATGAGAAGAAGGATCTGCACACAAGTGAAAAAAAGGGTCATCTGATGTTAGTGGTAGATTAGACGATGAACATGTAAGTTTTTATGGGGTTGACCCATTTCAAATGACATCTAATGGATAGATTGAGAGGTCTAATAAAGATGAAGAAGTTGAAACCTCTGGTAAAGAAGAAGAAGAAGAAGTGGACCTCAAAGGAAAACTCATTTGTTCTCTAAATGAGATCAAAATTTTGAAGGAGAATGAAGAATGATAGTTTCATGCATAAGAAGAGATTGATAAGCTAACCAAAAGTATTGAAGAATCTAATTAAATGGTGATCAACTTGAAGACTAAGGTGGTAGAATAAAGAAGAGAAAAAGATGTAGTTTAGACTGAACTACAATCTAAATCAAATGAGTGCATAAAGTTGAAAGAAGAAATAGTGGCCTTGAGAAAAGAATGAGAGAAAGACAAGAAGCAGATTGACAAAGGCCTAAAGCATAAAGGTGGCTCTAAGATACTTGATGAATTGGTTAAATCACAAAAGCCATCAAAACCTAAAGATAAGGTTCGCCTTGGATTTGAGAAAGGAATGAGTTCCTCTACTAGTAATTCTAAAAAATTGTATGATAGATTTAAAGCACAAGGAAATAGTTGTACAAAACAGGAAGAGGAAGCCTACACAAGTTTCTCTAGAGAAAGTACCTTTGGAAATGGAAAATTAGGAAAATTCATTGCTAAGTTGAAGGAGCCCATAGAAGATGAGAAGAGACGTGCTGCAAACAAGAAAAGCAATAATTATTCAACTCTTGCTTCTCAGAAGAAGATGACCATAGCAAAGAAGGTAGAGAAATCAATTCCTAGTGTATCAATGGGTAAATTTTAGGATTAAGGTTAGCAATGATTAGATCAATAATATAAACCCAAAGAAGTTATGAAGCACAAAGAAAGAAAATAATAAGAACAATTATACCAGATATTCGTTGAAGCTTCCATGGTTCATCTACATAACACCTCCTAGCTTGCAACATATGATTGATGCCCTCAGATTGAGTGTGAGCATTTTGACTATGACATTGTCCTATGCAATTTTTGAAGGATTTGAGAAAAACTATACCTATGTCTATGCCAAATAACTCTAAAATGAAAAATAACTCCAATTCTTAATATGCCAAAATAATAAAATCTAACTGTCTAATCCCAAAATGAGAGAAAAATAGACATTTTATAGAAAACGCCATTTTGAATGAATGGACGAGATTGACTTTCGACAGAGACCTAAAATCAGAGGATGAGATTAAATCTAACAATCCCTAATCAAGGTTAGGAAAAAATCCTTAGACGATTGGTTGAGATGTCATCTGAGAAAATAAAATCAGTGATGGAGAATAAATGAGATAATTAATTAGAAAAATCAAGATTTTTGAAAAATCAAGAAGATAAAGACTGCTTGATTTATGAGATTCGAAAAATCAAGAAAATAAGAGGTGGACTGACAAGCAAATTTGAAAAATCAAGAATCTGCTCAATTACTTGATTTTTGGAAGAAAGTTACCCATTTGAATTAAATCAACTCAAAATATGGATTTTGTGAGATAATAAATAATCTTTTTCAGATTATTTACTAAAATGAAGTGACAGTTAATAAAATGAAATCATTTTAAATAATAAATTGATTTAAAATGATGGAAATGTTAAATTGAGTAACTAAATAATTAAAGATAATTATTTAATTTTAGAGGATTATGGCTGATAATTAAATAAATTCATAAATTCATTTAATTATGGAAATTAGTGACATATTGAATAAATATATAAAATTTATTGATTTAATAATCAGGAAGAATAAATGGATAAGGGTAATTAAACAAATTAACAAATTTATTTAATTAAAGGAATACTTTAGACAATTAAAGGCGTATTGAATAAATAAATAACATTTATTTATTTAATAATCATGAAGGATAAAAGGACATGAATTAATTAAACAATTATAAATTATTTAATTAATAGTTGAATGTGGACCAAGGACATAATTAAATGTCATAATTATGCTAGGACGAAAGTGGTAAAAATAGAGCTTGCAGGCCTAGGTCATTTTTAAGTGTCTACATTTTTCCCCTCTTTGTCATAATGCCACTTATCGCGTTGTGACAAAGAAAATAAGTCAAAAATATGCCCCAGTGAAGGTACAGAGTATCAATGCCCCCTCGGGAAAATTTTCAAATTTTGGATCAGCGGCATAATTTTTTTGGAAAGGGTCCCGATAAGTCAATTTGATGACTAGAAAAACAACGACGCAGATGGTTTCGGGTTCTGACATGTTTAAGGAAGCTAACAGGGTGGTCAAAGTTGGTCAAATGAGCCTCCAGTAATAACCTAGTTGACAAATGCCATTTTGACTTTATAAATAGATTGAAAAAGTCAATTCATTTTCACTATTTACATTGCAAATTTTGAGAGTGCAGAGCAAAAAGGAGTGCAGCGAGGATGGTGATTCCAGTGATAGAGCATCGAGGTGAGATCGTGCAGACCTACAAGCATCTAGAGGGCTCAAAGCCAATGGTATGTACCCCTAACCCCCTTTGTAATTTTCTCATTTTGCATGTCAAAAGTAGGGTTCTAGGACAAACAACAAGCACCGCAACGCATATGTGTGCGTGTAAGCCGCATTTGACTTCATGTTCGATGCATTTGATGCATTGCGACGCAAGTGAAAGGGTAGTTTAGGATAGGCCGAGGGTTTGCAACACATTTGACAAAAACTGCGACACATTCGCCTTTTTGAGCCACATTCAAAAGTTAGAATGCCGCAATTGCGTGTTTAAGCAACGCATTTGAATGGAACGACGCAAGTGTTGTATATTGTGACGCAAGTGCTCTGATGTGATGCATTTGAGCAACCAAGTGATGCAATTTCCATGTTGCGATGCATTTGAAGTATGAAATGATGCATTCAGTGTTTTATGATGCAATTGCAGTCAACGCGACGCATTTGAATTTGACTTTTACGAGGGCTGATTTTGATGCTTTTTGAAATTGAAATGGTATTTTGGTGATACTGACAATTGTCTAGAAGGTACTGACTCATTTTTTGGCTTTATGCAGAGACAACTTGCCCCTATTTACACGTGAGAGAGCAAACCGACGACATTCTGGTTTGCTAACCAGCTGACTCTGCGGGAGCGACGACGACTGATGCAGCTAGGTCTGTTCTATGTCACCTATATTCCCGCTATTTAGGGAAATAGGGGACTATTGACTGTGTTGTGCGAGCATTGGCATTCTGAGACATGTTCCTTCCACCTGCCGACGGGAGAGGTGACCATTACACTGGAGGATGTCTACCACATTTTACGAGTGTCGATCAAAGGAGAGCGGATCGTCTACGACCCTCACCATGGCGAGCATAATTTCAAGGCGTACTATTGAGATGAGGGTGTAGGACTCGATATCTAGGGATACGAGATCCATTGGGAGTTTATGGCAGAGCACTATGCTCATTTTGATGCATTCCTGGTGACACTGATTGGCAAGATATTGATTCTTGACTTTCGGGGTCATGGGTTCCCTATTGGCTGGAGAGACGTCCTTGTTGGGATGAGGTCGGACAGGACATTTTATGCCTAGGGCCCGTATTTATTGGGAACATTCTACCACTAGTTGCACGAGGTTGTTTATCGAAGGGCAGAGAGTATCTCCTGTGGGACCACACTGATGATGATTTGGGCCTGCCAAGAGCACATAGCTATATTTCCTCCACTGATTCAGAGACCACATCTATCTGAGGGGATGCCCTATGCCTATTACTATGTCGATGCTCTATACCAGACACAGATGGGTGAGATAGGTTGGTGGCAGCATCAGATCAATACTATGGTGTCATTTATTTGGAGGCCATACAAATATTGCCAACAGTGGGATGATGAGGTGGATCATCTCAGTCTTTGCCGATAGTAGCACTACCTGATTGGCAGGACACTGCAGAGCCAACTTATCATAGAGATGTACCTTCCACAGCGTATCCTGTAACAGTTCGAAGAGTAGCAGGGTGTACCTGCGAGGACAACCGAGTATGCTCAGTCTTCCAGAGAGGCAGCTTAGGGGCCAATGATTCCCGTAGCCTTCGCAGAGCAGCAGATTGATGGGCTAGGAGCCTAACTGCAGGGATGGAGAGGTGGGATTGCAGATCCCTGGACCACAGTAGATTATGACCTATGGTGGTAGGCACATAGACTAGTGCCACTGACAGATCCTGATGGGCCAGCACCTATGGATAGACAGTCAGTTATACCTTGTGTGCTGAGAGCCAGGTGAGGAGGTAGAGGCAATGATAGAGGCAGAGGCCGGGGGAGGGATGGAGGCTGGGATGGAGGCTAGGCTGGAGGCAGGGATGGGGGTAGAGATGGAGGCCGGGCTGGAGATGATAGAGATGATGGGGATGATGGAGGAGATGGTCATAAACAGAGGAGAGATGGTCAGAGATAGGGAAAGAGGGTGCCCCCATGTGTGGTGAGGGTAGCACTAGATGCTATCCCAGAGGTGGCTAAGGAGGGAGAGAGAGAGGAGGAGTAGTTATGGTAGGAGGGAGAGGAGGAGTGATAGGATGAGCATGTGGCAGAGGGGGAGGTGGAGGTGGAGAGACAGGAGGAGAATGTGGCAGGGGAGGAGAGATAGGAGGAGGAGTAGCCGAGGTAGGAGGAGGATTTAGAAGTGGATGTGCCCCTAGATGAGGGAGTCGATGGAGAGGATGCTGCAGAGGATGACAATGAGGATGATGATGCTATGGATGAGGCTGAGAGACTCCTTAGATGGAGGATGGTGGAGGGAGAGGAAGGGATACCATCCTTGTCGGCATTACCCCAGGATGCCATGACAGACTAGAGGGTGGCAAATCTACAGAGGAGGTTGAACAAGAGTGTGGCAGAGGTCAGGGTACTACGGGCAGAGCTAGAGGTAGCTCGGGTAGAGCGGGATTAGGCAGTGATCCGTCAGCAGGACTCAGCTCAGTGGTGCATAGAGTATGCAACATTATGTATAGGGCCCTCTAGGGATATGGCTCATGAGCTGGCTAGGGTGAACATGAGGTTGGGATAGTATAGGACACTATATGAGCAGGTAGTGCCTCCTGAGCAACGAGATCCTACATTGTCACAGTCATAGACGAGGATAGGCAGTGGTCACCGATCAGGGAGTGGGAGTAGCAGCAGGAGTCACACAAGTGCAAGAGGGTCTACCTCATCAGGGCACACATCAGGGCATAGGTCCCACCACTCTCACAGGCATGCCTCGAGTCATCATTCGAGCCATGGTCATGGGTCCACTGGTTCAGTGCAAAGGTCAGTACAGAGGCAGCCACTAGTGGCAGATCCTTCTGCTTCTTAGAGTCAGGCCGCAATGACATCACATGTGTCTATTACCGTGGAGATGATGCCATCAGTGTCAGTTCCATTGGTTGCATAGACAGAGGCTTCTATAGGTCCACCCATCATTTCAGTGCTAGTCACAGAGCTCCAACCACCACACTCTTCGCCACGAGGGGATGATGAGAGTCTACCCTAGGGGCATGTTTTCCATATTTTTTTCCATGTTATGACACATTATGTATATATTATTGAGCCTGTGAGCTCCATTTTTGGAATATCTCTTGACTTTATCCTGTGACATTGTACATTTTTGAGTTGATATTATATGATGATGCAGTTTTGATGCGGTCTACATGTGTGTTATGCGATGTTATTTGATTTATGCATTATGATATATGTGATGTATGATGCTGATTTATGATGGATGGTAGTATTATGTATGTTCTATGATGCTTTCTTATGATATGATACCATGATGATGCCATGCTTATTTACATGTTATGTTGGTTTTGTGATGATGATGATATGCCTAATGTATTTAGTTGAATGGATGTCATGTTTATGATAATATGAATGCAATATGCAATGAAATGTATATGATTTTAATGCTATGGATGATGTATGTATGGGCCTAATGCAATGTTTTATATGATCATGTATGCACTTTTTTTTTGTATGTCATAGGATATCATCATGAAATGGATGAGAGAAGATGACCAGACTGAAGGAGATGCATGTTAATTCCTAGACCAAATCCTTCAAAACTTTACCATAGGACTTTAAAATTTATTACTCTTAATCATCATTGGGCAGACTGTTGTGATGGCCAACAAACACCATGATATGACATAGATCAAGGTGTGCAAGGTTGTACCATCACATAAGTCAAGCAGTCACAGACAAGGATGATCATGACTCAAACTAAAGGCATGATTGCCCCAGTCTTTTTGTCATAATCAACCACAAGTAGAAAAAGACCAAATGAACAATTCATGAAACACTGTTGCTTCTCTAAATCCTATTCCCAGGACATCCTTGAGAAACTAGCAGCATGATTGCCATAATACAAAAAATAGAGCCCTTATCATGATACGTCATTGTTTTTCTAAATCCCAAAATCAGGACCTCGCTAAGAAACTAGTAATCATGCATGTCAACAAGTTAAGACAAATGTCATGATACGTCGCTGCTTCTCTAAATCCTGTTGTTGGGATCTCGCTGAAAAACTAGTAACATGGTAAAAATCCGAAAGACAAGTGCCAAGTGTTTTCCAAGTGCATCTGGATACCCATTGTTTTAATGTCAAGATGTCAGGTTTGATGATGTCTAGATGTCAGGGTGTCAAAGTTTTGATGATGCTAAAATGACGAATGTCGAAGATTGCCGAATTCAGGAAGGACACATCCTGAATAATGTTGACGTCAAGAGGATTTGATCCCTAAAAGTCAAAAGGGGTCCCTTGTAATGATGATGATGCCTAGGAAGGAAACATCCTAAGGCATAAATGATAGGGTTTGTTCTTCAAAAGGACACATCTAAAGAATATTGATGTCAAGAGGAGTGATCCTTAGATGTCAAGAGGATCCCTCAAAATGTCGAATGACAGTGACGATGCCTAGGAAGGACACATCCTAAGGCATGAATGATAGAGGTTATCTTTCAAAAGGAAACATTTGAAGGCTAACCAAGATTTGACTTGTTTTGACTAGGTTTGACTTGTGTTGACCATATGTTGATATTGTCCTGATGATATGATTCACATGCTGATGAGATTGTCATATTGAAATAAATGATTGCCATAATTTTTTTTTAGGAGTTTATCCATTTGGGAATGATTCGATTTGTCTTGAAGACCTCTTGACGTGTGTGCCAGTGTGATGCCATGAACCCTAATGGACTGAACTAGTGCGGCCTTGGGGGCTCATCAATAGATGGCCTTGCCTACGTCATGCACTCAGAGACCTCGAAGTTCGACACGAGCAATAACTTTGTCTTGATGACCAAAGATTGTGCCATGATTTTATTTTTACAAACCTAAAAGGACTGACCTAATGTCTCAGGGACTCAATTATGAGTTTTGCTGACGTAGCAAATGCACAGAGACAACGTAGTTCAAACAAATGAAAAAGACTGATTGATTGACTTGTCAAGGAATGACTCTATTTTTGTGTTTTCAAGTAGTTTGACGTTTGTTGTGGTTTTCTTCAGGACATTTTTTGGTTTTTAAGTGTTTCTTCAGGACATTTTGCGATGTTTTTGGTCTTTTTTTAGGACTTTTTGCAATGTTTTTGGTCTTTTTTTAGGACTTTTTGTGATGTTTTTGGTCTTTTTTATTTATTTTTTTCAAGAATTTTTGTGATGTTTTTGGTCTTTTTTCAAGACTTTTTAGCAACTGTCAAAACCATGCGTGACATCCATTGCAGTTATATGATAAAAAAATTTCCCCTAGTCAGATCCAAGACTTAGCCAATTTTAAAGGACTTAAAAGGGATGTGCCTTCGGTACCAGTTGGACAGGATAGAGGACTTGATGTCAACCGTTTATCAACCATGAAAGGAAGGGTATGATGTGGTGGTGATGGAAAATGTATTTCATCCTAAGCCAAGGCAGACAAAGTAACAGTAGATGGCAGAGCAATGATTGATTATGCATGGCACCTGTTTGCTAGGTTTTCACCATGGTACTTATCCAAAGTGCCTGTTTGCCAGGTTTTCACTGTTGGACGAATCATTTTTCTTTACTATTTTTGTCATTTTTCTTATTTTTTTGGGTGCTGCCAAGACGCTTGTTTGCCAGGTTTTCATCAAGGCAACAATTTTTACCATTTTCTCAATTTTTTTGTATGTTACGGTTTTCAGCTCGATCTCCTGATGCTATGCGTAGAACTTTCAGAGATGTAAACTATTGATAGGATCTGTTAGTTGTTCTCCATCTAGAGTTTCCAGTTGATAGGCTCTAGAACCAAAAGAAGATATGATGACATAAGGACCCAACCAATTTGGTTCAAACTTTCATGTCTTTTCTCTATTAGCCTAGTTCTTAGGGTTCTGCATGAGGACTAAGTTGCCAATGTCAAATTTCATGACCATAACTTTCTTATTGTAACTACGACAAAGACGGTCCTGATACCCTTGTAGATGGTTTAGGGAATTTTTCCTTCTTTCTTCTAGCATCTCCAGCTCGTGCAAGCATGACTGTCTATACTCCTCATCATCCGTTAAACCCTTCAGGGAGACTTATAAAGAAGGAATTTCAACCTCAATGGGCAAGATGGCCTCAGCTCCAAAGACCAGGGTGAAAGGAGTGGCTCTTGTAGGCGTACGAATGCTAGTGCGGTAAGCCCACAGAGCAAGGTTGAGTTGTATATGCCAGTCATGGCCAACGTCATTGATAGTCTTTTTGAGGATTTTAACAATGGTTTTATTTGACGCCTCAGCTTGACCATTTCCTTGCGGGTAATACAGAGATGAAAAATGATGTTGGATGTGAAATCGCTCACATAACTCACGAACATCTTGGTTTTTAAACGGTTGTCCATTGTCAGTGATGATGGATTGGGGAAGGTCATACCGGCAAATGATGTAGTTAAGAATGAACTTGGATATTTGTTTGCTGGTTATATATGTCAGTGGGATGGCTTCAATCCACTTTGTAAAATACTCAGTGGTGGTGATGATGAATTTGTGGCCATTGGATGAGGTAGGATGGATCTTACCCATGAGGTCGAGTCCCCATTGAGCAAAGGGCCAAGGAGAAGTGATCGGCCAAAGTTCCTACGTTGGAGCATGGATCAAATCACTGTGAATCTGGAATTTGTGACAAGTCCTAACATATTCTAGTGCATCCTTTTCAATGGTCAGCCAATAGTACCCAAGTATCGTTACTTTCTTGGCTAGAATAGGACCACTCGAATAAGACCTGCATATACCATCATGTACTTCACATAAGGTTGTACATGCTTCATTGGTGTCGAGACATCTAAGGAGGGTGTTGTCAAAGATACGATGGTAAAGGGTGTCATTGACAATGGCATACCTTGCGGCTTTTCAGATAAAGGACTTCCTCTAGTTATTAGACAGGTTAGGTGGAAGGGTTTGAGACTGAAGGTAGTCATAAATATCTTGGTACCAGGGAGAGTCGGGACCAACAAGTTCACAGACCATTTCTAACTCTGGAATGTCATAGGCAGGGATCACTAATTGCTCTATTAGGAATTCCCACTGAGGCATATTGCTTGGTATGTTGAGGAGAGAGCCTATTGTAGCCATGGCATCTTCCACTTTGTTCTGTGCTCTCGAAACTTGTTCAAAAGTTACCATGTGGAAGTACATTTGGAAACTATCAACCATTCATTTGTAGGGCATCAGCTTCTCATCTTTTGTGCCATAGTCATCATTAACCTGGTTGATGACTAACTGAGAATCCCCATAGACATGTAATGCTATGATTTTCCCCTTTATTGCCATTCTTAGTCCCGTAATCAGTGCCTCATAGTCCACCACATTGTTTGTGCATGGAAAATCTATGCGGAAAGACTTAGGAATGGAGTCTCCTTGAGGGGTGATGAACAAGATTCCTGCCCCCGAGCCATGATTTGTGTGGGATCCATCAAAGTAAAGCTGCCATGGTGACTTAGGTTCCGTATGGAATATCGACTCATCTGGAAAATCTGCCACTAACGGGTGATCACTTTGTAAAGGTGCATCCGCTAGCTGGTCTGCTATGACTTGTCATTTTATTTCCTTTCGTTCTACATATTGAATGTCATATTCACTTAGAATCATGACCCATTTTTCTAAACGTCTTGTTAACTCTCCTCTACTTAACAAATATTTGAGGGGGTTAATCTTTGCTACTAGTTGTGTCTAATGGCTTAACATATAATGTCTTAGCTTATGTGCTACAAAGATTACAACTAGACAAGCCCATTCAATTGATGTGTAGTTTTAGTTCATACTTGACCAATGTCTGACTGATGTAATATATAACTCTTTATTTTTCTTCTTGGTCATTTTGTGCTAGTAATGCCCCCAGTGTTGAATTAGTGGTAGAGATGTATAGGATCAATGGTTTTCCCTGAATGGGAGGAATGAGGACTGGTGGCAACAATAGGTACTCTTTTATTTGTTGAAAGGATTCTTGGCATTTATCTATCCACACAAAGGGGATACCTTTGTGCAACAGATACTGGAATAGGTGACACTTGTCAGCCAATTGGGCTATGAAGCACTAAATAGATTGTACCCTGCCTTGTAGAGTTATGAGTTCACTGATTCCTCTAGGTGGAGGCATGTCTATGATGGCTTAAATTTTGCTAGATCAACCTTAATGCCTCTTCGAGAAACTATGTATCCCAAGAGTTTACCTGATGTTACATCGAAAACACATTTCTTAGGATTTAGTCTGACTTTGTATTCCTCCAGTCACTTGAAAATTGTATACCTTAAGGTGATCTTTCCTTGTTACTGATTTAGCCAATAGGTCATCTACATAATCTTCATTATTTTGTGCATCATGTCTTGAAAGATTGTGGTCATAGCCCTCCCCGATATGTAGCTTTTGCGTTTTGAGACCAAAGGGCATGACATTCCAACAATATGTACCCCATGAGCAATCAAATACCGTTTTTGTGCTGATCTTCAAGGGTAATGCGAATCTAATTATAGCCAGAGAAACCATCCATGAGGGATAGCATCTCATATCCTGCTGTGAGGTCAACTATAATATCAATATTTGGTAAAGGAAAGTCATCTTTTGGGCATGCCTTATTTAGGTCTCTAAAATTTGTATAGACACAGATCATCCCATTAGGTTTTGTCATTGGCACCAGGTTAGATATCCATTCAGCATAATCGATAGACCATATGAATCTAGCATCTAGAAGTTTCTTCAACTCGGCCTTGACGGCCGAGGCGACATGAGGATGCATTTTGTGTAACTTCTATTTGACTGGTTTGGCATTAGGCAATAGAGGAAGATGGCGCAGAACCAATTCTGGGTCTAATCCTGGCATGTCAGCATAGGACCATGCGAAGTTGATTTTATGTTCTACAAAGAATTTATGAAATTCCGGTCTCTCTTCTTCATCAATGATGCAACAAAGAGGACCATTTTGGGATCTTTTATAGTTGATATGTTATCCTCTATGGTGTCTTCTATAAGCATAGTTGATTTCTCTTGTTGTACATGAAGAAAGTCCAATCCTCCATCTTTGGGCACCTCAGATAGGTTTTCACCTACAAATATATCCTTTGTTTTTACTTTTTTATCATCAGAAGGTGCCTTTCAGTTTTCACCTAAAGACGTTTCATTTTTTACTTTATTTATATTTTTAATTTTGTGACTGGAGGACGGAGCAGTCTCGCCGAAGTAGGCTGCACAATCTAGATCAATGGCGAATCTTGACTTGTGATCACCACTGGGTATGCCCTCACGTAATCCCATAAACTTTGCAATTGCCTCATCATTCTGAAAGGTGTCCAGGGCTAGCGGGCCTTGTTGGTCCCAATCGACTAGTTGAGGATAAACTAGGGAAATGTCATTGTTAGTCTTGGTGAATTGAGGGGAGGACGCGGAAAGCATGCAGACAGATTCAGAGATATTGTAGATGAAATTATCATCATCTAATTCCACATCGGACTCTATCCAATATTCCCCTTCACTTGTTTCATAATCTTTGTCAAAGTAGGGGATAAATGACTCCGGGTTGTGGTTGTCTGTGTCATCTAGAAATTTAGATGCATTCAACCAATGGTTATTCGATTCAGATGGTGGGACTTGTATGTCATGGGGAAGGTAATGGGATTTTTGACTATTGGGTGCACGATCAATTTAAATGTTTTTCCAAAATTTGTTAGAGGTGAGTTTCCTTGTTCCAACAAACAAATCATGAGGGAGGCAACATCATAGGATCTTTAGAGCCAAATTCCCACTCTTAGATGGAGTTTGGTGAAGGTTTCCTTAGTGATATCGACACTTTCGAAGCATGCACTCACTCACTCGAAAGCCCATTGGTACGTTAGTCATCATTGTCGGGCAATCCATATCCTAGTCCAAGATACTTTGGTTTTTTAAAAGATTCTATGGGCTCCCTTCATCCAGTTTTATTTCTGCCTAGGCCACTAGTTCCATCGTAGCCCTTAGCTTTCATTATGTCATATCCCTTGCCATATTTCTTAACTGGTAATGGGGGTAGGTCAGCCATTTCCTTATAAAGCCATCCTATAATATCGACAAGGTCCTCATTACTCATGTCTCCCCATTTTATGAAAACTATTTTTGGTGGAACTTTGAAGATTTCCTTGGGTTCCATTTTAAAACATGGTTGACCATAGACTTTTGGAGACTTGGGTATTGTTGTGATGCTATATGCCATATGTAGTTTAAATTATCCATAGCCTAGGTCCTGGATCTTGACATTGGATTCATCCTTAGGAAGTGTAGAAGATGGTGGCGTGGTGGAAGACGTGGACGGAGTGGACGTGGAAGATGGTGTGAGTGTGGATGGGTCAATGTACTTAGAAGAAGAGGGACCAGGAGCTTCTTTGTTGATGGGCACTCGATTTTCAGAAATACCCCTTAGGTTGGTGCAATATTGAAAAGGGTTGGGGTCTCCATATATAGTGATTTTTGTGCCATCAAAAGGGAACTTTAAGAATTGGTGATACATGGAGGGCATGGCTTTTAGGGCATGAATCCATGGGCGACCGAGCAAGATGTTGTAAGGTAATTCCCAATCCAGGACCTGACAAGTTGTATCTATAATGACTGGCCCCACTCTGATAGGAAGAGAAATAACGCCTCGTGAAGAGCGTTCTTCGTCATCATATGCTTTTATCACTATGCTCTTTGTAGGGTCTATGCATGCATCAGAAAATCCTAGAGCCTTAACCAGTTTCAAGGAGCATATGTTCAATCCTGCTCCACCATCTACTAAAACTCTTCTAACCTTGTTCTTGTGGATGAAAGTTTCAATGTGTAATGCATCATTATGGTTAGGCTTAGGTGACGAGCAGTCTTGATCAGAAAAGGTGATGTGGTGAGGCATAGTGAGGTATCCCACCATGGTCTCAAACTGATTGACATCAATTTCCTTAGGGACCAACGACTCTTGCAAGGTTTTATCTAGTATAGCCTTATGCGTGGGAGATATACGAAGCAGCTCGAGTATAGAAATTTGCGCGGGAGTTTTTCCAAGCTGGTCGATAAGGTTAAACTGGCTCTTGGGTTGCCATTGCTTTTTGGTCGAGGCAGGTTTTGACTGTTCAGGAGATGGGCCAGCTATGGTGATTTTGGGTTGCCTAGCAGGAGGCAAAACAGCTATGGTGACCTTGCCACTTCGAGTAGTAGCATTGCATTGGGGTGCTCTCTTGATCATAATGGTATTGATGTATTTGTCATTAGTTTAGACATTATTTATAATAGGTCCACTAGAATAGTCGTACTTGGCGTCAGAAAAGTTAGCTTGATTATTGTTTATTTGTGGACCTAACGTGGAAGCATTATTAGAACCATGGTCTTGCAGTGGGTTCTTATGAATAGTATGATCTAAATTGGAGGAAAATTGTGATCCACCTACCTTAATGATACGGCCCTCGATAAGGTCTTGAATCAGGTTTTTCAATTGTCGACAGGTAGAAGTTTTATGTCCTTTTGTACAATAATAATCGAAGAATGCATTATCGTCCCACCATGCTAGTTTGAATTGTCATGGGTCATATGGTTTTGGTTCTTGAAGTGTGATGACACCATTTTGAAGGAATTTCTTGAGGACTTCCTCAATGGGTTCACCCAAGGGAGTGTATGTGCGACCCCTAGGGAATTGTCTCATCTGGCGATATTGTCCCTGATTATTTTGGCCACTTTGGTTGTTTGAAGGGACATTGGTAGGGGGTGTCAATATCGTTGTTGGTTTGTTTTGCAGTTGAACCCCTTTTAGGGCCAGTACAGGACCCATAGTGTTTGCAGCCTTGGCGTCAACAACACCGTCATTTGTAACATGTTTATTTTTGACCCAGTATTTATTTTTTTCGGCGGGGGGATTTGCATTTGTGTTTTTGGGACCATATCTTAGCTCTCCCTTTGCAATAAGGGATTTCTCAATCTGGACACCTTTTTTGACTAGGTCCATGAAGGTTGTGCAACAATGCACTTGCAATGCATATTTTAGGGGGCCTAGAAGTGTTTGAATGAACATGTCCACCTTTTCCCTTTCGGGTATGTCAATGTGACACCGACTAGCTAGACTCCTCCATTTTTGAAAGAATAGGATGAATGTCTCACCGGCATCCTCTTGCGTGAGATTGCACAAGCTAGTAATGGAGGTGTCCATGTCAATGTTGTATGCGTAATTTTTTATGAATTTTTCTTTAAGCTCATCCCATGTTTGGATATCCTTTTGGGTGGAAAACCATTCAAGGGTAGGACCTGCAAGAATTTTAGAGAAAAGTCTCATCAAGTATGTTTGTTCATAGGCGACGTCCATACAATTGGTTGCTAATTCGTGGACATGTTCGATGGGGTTTGTCTTGCCTTTGTATTTTGTAAAATTGGGTGACACATATCTCAAAGGAAATGGTGGCATGTATAAACTCATATCGAATGGGTAAACGTTTAGATCATATGACACTTCTGATTTCTTGCCTGATATTTGTATGTTTTGGATAGTTTTCTCTAGACCCATCATTTTTGCTTGTAAGGCATCTATTATAGGGTCGTTTGTAGTGCCATACATTGGACTAATTGGTACGCCATGAGTCCCCATTTTTTGTGAGTGAATGTTGGCATGTTGTTGAGGGATGGGTTGTTGTGATATGTATGGTGTGTTCGGATTGGTGTGTTGTTGGTATTGAAAGTTTGGATTGGGGGTATGTTGGTGAGTATGAATGTGGGATGAGTATGTTGGGATGTGTCCCCCAACCATTTGTGTTGATATTTGGGGAATATGCTGACCATGAACATTGTGATGTGCTAATGATGCCATGGGTTGTGTGTTTTGACTACCTTGTCCAAATTGTTGGGTTTGGACAAGAGGAATGGTCATATTTTGTCCTTGGGATTTGATGGTATTAGACAGTGTTGATGTGTTCACATTTGCTGTTTTCCTTGAATAAATATATGTCATTTACCCAAATTTGAAGGATTTTGGGAGATACCAATGAGAGGATATGTCGAAGGTGTACTCATGGTACTCAATGAAACTGTTAAAGGGGGGATTGGTATGACTTGATGATGCCCCCGTGGAATTTACCGTAGTGGTAAAAAGAGGATTAGAGTAACTTACCCACATTACCGAGGAGCCAAAGGTGGTTCCCGCCGATTATGATGATGTTGTGGATATCGTGGGAACTGTGATAGATTTTGATCCTCCAATGGATGTAGCGTTTATTGAGTTGGAGGTGTTTAGCATGTTGGAGGTAGCATGTACTATCGTTGTAGTGTCAAAGAAAATATTGCTTGTAGTATTTAGAGGTTGACCAATATTTGATAGGTTCTGCGCATTGTTGACATTAGGGTCTAGAGATGTTGGTCTCAATATGTTAATGTTGAATCCTTGAGGTAATTTGGCTCCTTGACTTAAGAGTATGGCCAAATATTTTTCTCTATCATATAGAACCATTTGTTCCATGAATTGAGAGGCCTCTGGGTCTTGTGCGGCTACCTCTAGGTTTTCCTCAAGTATTTGTCTGTATACATCCTTACGTAAGAATGGTTCAAAGGGATTGTTTGATGAGGATGGTATTGTCGCGAGAGGTTGATTATTTGTGTTGGAAAATGGATCGTCAAAAGTCCAATTTGGGTCATACGTGGGATTGTTGATAGTGGAAGTGAGGTCTTGTCGAACGTTTTCCATTTGTCATTTCTATTTTTGGAGTCTAGTTTCCACCATAAAATGAGATTGCTCAAAATGAAGATGACACTAGAATGAATAATATTTTTGGATTTTTGGGAATAAAGTATGCAAGGTATAAACTTAGAATGCAATTTGAGAAAAGGATACCTAAGCACTTCTAAGCTCAATTTTTGTTTTCAATTTTGGTTACTAAAGGACTTGTTGAAAATGACAAGATGACAAGGTCAAAATGACTAGTGAGTTTTCCAAACTAGACTGTTGAGTTGGAAGATCTCACCAAAGTGATAATGACCGAAAAAGGGAATAATGATTAAGTCCAAGATAACCTAGTTTTGAAAGCAATGATGTTTGCAAATTGTGCTGAGGTTTTCCTAATCCAAAGTATGCAAGAATGAAAACCTAGGGTCAAGCGAATGCCTAATGTATGCAACTAAAATTTGAAAGATGAAGCCTATGGTCAAGAATGCACACTAATGGTCGAAAGTTTTGAGCAATTTCAAAGTTGGTTTCTGACATAATTCCTTTAGAAATAGTGTTTGACCAGAGATTGACAAAGTTTAGACTCAAATTTGACTTTGTATGAAGATTTTGTTTTGTCAGGAAAATGCATTGTTTGAGACCTCAAATGCGTCTCGGTATTGCTAATGCGGT
>VDFB02281492.1:966738831-966752566 GCA_007258455.2 Sequoia sempervirens
CGATGTCCTCATCTCCTGGTGAAGGCACTCATTTACACTGATATTTTTCAAAACTGGCGGGGGCAGGGCCAAGACGAAACCGGAACTAGGACCAAGGGAAGAAAGGGGGTGAAAGCGAAGACAGATGAATCCCGGCAGAACTGGGACCAAATCTGGACCATGAAACTTCCATCAAGTTTCAAGTTTAGATTTCGTTCTGAACCCACTTCCGCCAAAACTCAAAAGACAATGAAGGAAAGGAGGAAAGAAAAAATGGGAAAAAGCATCCCCCGACAAAATACAAGGAAGAAAAAAGGCCGGCAGAAGTGGGGTCAGAACTGAAATGGAAACAGGAACCCAAAGACGAATAAGACAAAACATAAAAGGCAGAACCAAAACTAGAGCCAAATCTGGACCTGGAACTTTCATCAAGTTTCAAGTTTGGATTTTGTTTTGAACCCGCTTCCAGCAACATATGAGGGAAGAAGGAAGAAAATAAAAAACATAAGGGGGAACCAAGGAGGAGGAGACATCCCCCGATCTCAGGCCATGAAGAAAAGGAAAGAAGAATGAGCGGAACTGGGGGAAGAACCAGAACTGGAACCAGAATGAGAACGGAAACTGAAACTTTGGAAAAGTTCCAAGTTTGGTTCGGCCCGACTCCGCCTCCGACGAAAAACAAAGAAAAGGGCAAGAAAAGACAAAAGCGATTGGAGCGGTCCGAGGCAAGATGGAAAGCGAGACGAATTTTAGAAGTTCCAAGTTCGGATCCTGACCCGGTTCCGCCCCCAGCAAAACGAAGGAAAAGGAAAGAAGAAAGCAAAAGGAAAGAGGGAAAAGACAAGGAAAAACATAAAAGGCGGAAGCCACCCCCAAGCTGAAGACCTGCACGCTGGGCTCAACCCTCTTGGGAGCCACATTTAATCGACGTGCCGAATTAAAACATCATTTTCCCTTGCACCTGCACAAGAAGCAAACAAGTTAAAAAAAAGTGATCCTGATGCAAGTGTTCCTTTGTTTGGTCTTCGAGAACTTCTGAAAACATGGGTTACCTTGCCTAATTGAGCCCATAGGCAAAAAATGGGTAACATTTGTGTGACCTTTGCTAGATGTTTGCCTGCTAAACAAGCAGACCAGTAGCCTAGTCCTATCCATTGGGCATGGAGTCATGGGAAAACAAAGAAACAGACTTAGAAAAGCCTTGTGCATGGCTGTAACTCATTTGAGACTCATAGGACATAGCAGGCTGCCAAAATTTTATTGAAGATAGGAGAAACTGAAGTGAAACTATTTACCGTGTTGGGACAACACTTAGGGAATGAAAAAACAACTGTTCTCTAGAACTTTAACAGTTATGTACAGATTTAGGTCCATACCCCAGAAGCAATGTTTGAGGTGAATACCATTCACTGGGATTGGTTCCACTATACCATCTAACCTGGATAGCTGGAAAGCATTATGTTGTTTCTCCTTAGTAATGATATATGGCCTAGTCCAAAGTGCATCAAATTTGGAGTGTCTTCCAGGCCTACATTTAAATTCATCCCACTTTAGCACAATGTCACCTTCTTGGAACACTCTGGGAGATGCCCTTTTATCGAATGACCGTTTCACTTGAGCCTGATATTGCTCAATCCTTTTCACTTCTTTAGCTCTGAGTTCTTCAAGCTCAATCAATTGAGCCAACCTTGCTGTCATAGGCTCCTCTTCAATTATATCAAGCTGGTTTACCAGATCGAGGGCTGGGAGTTCAACTCAAATGGGCAGCCTCGCTTCTTTTCCATACACTAACATGTATGGAGAAAGTCCTGTAGACTTTTTTGATGTAATCCTATCAGCCCACAAGGCTGATTTTAACTTGGTGTGTAGGCCTTTTAATTTTCCTTCATAGTTCTCTTAATGATCCTTAGGAGGTTCTTGTTAGTGGACTCAACCTGTCCATTCCCCTACGGATAATAATTAGAGGATGTGCTCAGATATATGCCAATTTTGACAGCCCATTCAGAGATTTTAACACTCACAAAAGCCAGGGCATTGTCTGATACAATAGAATCTGGGATACCAAATCTGGTAACCAGCTCTTCGTAAAAATTTAGGACAATAGATTCATTAGCTTCTTTGAGTGCCACAACTTCAGTCCATTTTGAAAAATAATCAATGGCTGTGAGTATCCATTTGTGGCCTGCACTTGATGGCGGGTTTATAACCCCAATAAAATCCAAACCCCATTTCATGAAGGGCTGATCAACCTGAACCGGTTGCAATAGGAGGGCTACCAACTTCTCTTTTCCAGCAAACATAGCACACTCTTTGCACCTTCTTACCCATGCATGAGCATCTTTGAATAAGGTAGGCCAGTAATAGCCTCCTTTCATTATTTTAAGAGTCGTGGCTCTCGGAGAAAAGTGTTCGCCAACTGATCCTTGATGGAATTCATACAATACTCTATCAACCTGATCAGCTTCAATACACCTTAACAGGACACCATGAAAATCTCTTCTAAACAACAAACCTTTTAAAAGAACATAAGGTATGGACTGCAACTGATAATAGCTTCTTTTAGATCTAGTCAGATCGGGAGGGCACTCACCAGTCAATAAAAAATGCATCATTTCTGAGATCCAACCAATAGGAGCAGGTATGGAAGTTTGTTGTCCATCTTGGAGTGCTAAAACAGAATTGTCCTCCTCCGTTATACTGTCGTTGCTGTCTTCAGTAAGTTGTTCGCAGAGACCTCTCCCTCTGACTAGTTTGGTAACCTTTATTTCAAGGTCATACTCCATCACCTTGGTGACCCAACCAACTCTTCTATCACTCAAATCTTTGTTTAACAAAAATTCCTTCACACTGGGATGAGCAACCATTAGTATAATCTTGTTATTGGAGAGCATGTGCCTAAACTTCTTTAAGCTTCTTATGACAGCAAGAACATGTCTTTCTACAAAAGTGTACTTGAGCTCGTAATCTTTGAGTCCCTGACTGAAGAACGCCAGGGGCTGTTCAGATCCTTCATTATTTCACTGCACAAGTATAGCTGAAAGCGAATCAATATTTCCATAGGCATATAAAATGAAATCCTTAGAAAAGTCAGGATTCAGAAGTGTAGGTGTGGTTGCCAATGCTTCTTTTATAAGCTCAAAACTTCTTTTTCCATCCTTAGTCTAGTTGAAAGGTACATTCTTTCTCAGCATGTGAGTTAATGGACTTAACAAATTAGCAATGTCAGGGATAAACCTCCTAACAAAGTTAATCCTACCAATAAAACTCTGCAAACCTTTCTTGTGCGCTGGTAAAGGAAGAGCTAAGATAGCACTTATTCTTTCAGGGTCAATAGTAATACCCTGTTTAGATACCACATAACCAAGCAATCTTCCTTCGTGAACAATAAATACACATTTTTTGGGATTAAGTGATATCCTGAATTCCCTGCATTTCTCAAAAATCTGCCTCAAATGATTCAGATGATCCTTAGCCTCCTTAGAAAAAATAGTGATATCATCAAGATAGACTAAGACTATCTTGTACATTAAACCCTGAAAGGCCATATCCATGGCCTTTTGAAAGGTTGCCCCGACATTAGATAAACCAAAGGGCATTTTCAGATAGGCCATGGTTCCCTATTTTGTGGTGAAGGTTGTTTTGTACTAATCTTCTCTTTTCACCAATATTTGGTTGTAACCAGAATAGCCATCTAATAAAGAAAACCTTTCAGACCCTGAGACTACCTGAAGTATCTGCTCCATGGAAGGTAGAGGATGACGGTCTTTTAAGGAGGCCCTATTTAAATCACGAAAATCTACGCAGAGTCTTATTTCACCGTTTTTCTTTCTCACTGGCACTAGGTTTGAAACCCATGAGGTATGCTTGATGGGGAAAATGATGCTGCTTTCAATCAACTTATCTAGCTCCTTTTTCATCAAAGGTTCTAACTTAGGATTCAAGGGCCTCTGCTTTTGCCTGACCGGTTTGACATTAGGCTCAAGTTCAATGGTATGTTGAGCAAGCTGGGGATTAAATCCTTTTAAATCACTATATTGCCAGGCAAAGATATCATTAAATTCTTGACAAAGCTGAATAAAAACATGCTTCTCTTCAGTTGTACATACCTTGCCTAACTTAAGAAGCCTTTCTTTGAAGACTTCAACCTCTTCGTAGTGATCTTGCTGAACTTGAATACTCCCCTTAGGCTTTCTAGCTTCATCATCAATATTAAAAACCAATTCTAAAGTGACCAGGCCCTTGGGAAACTTGCTTTTTAGCTGAATAATCTTGTCACTATATTGGCGTTGTAATTTTTCCTGATTGGTATGTGAGAATTCGGCTTCTTCTCTCAAAAAGCTGACAATATGCTGGTCACTATCAAAGACTTTCCAGTGCATGTCATTATCAGGCACGACATGCCTAACTATAATCTTGATATGCTGGTTAGCTTTATCACTGCAAATCTCCTTTGGAATATCATGTTCGGCTCCCACAGCAGCTAATCTATGAACATGTTTATTTTGAGCTCTAGGAATGGAAATCAGATTAAATGCCTCAAATCTCTCTAAGAGGTCCCATACCCTATTCCTATAAGACCTGAGCATATCATTTTTAACAACATTCAACTTTCTCACCTGATTGACGACCAACCTGCTGTCACCACAAGCTTTTAAACAACGGATACCTCTTTGTCTTGCCCACTCCAAACCTTGGACTAGAGCTTCATATTCAGCAGCATTGCTAGAGCAGCTAAAACAGAATCTGAAAGCTTGATAGTACTTCTATCCTTCTGGTGATACCAGCATACATCCACCACCAGTACCTACTCTACTTCTTGAGCCATCAAAATATAGCTCCCATAAATCATTTCCATGCTGCTCACCATGTTGTTCCTTACTCTTTTTAATATTAGGCACAAAAGAGTCAGTCTCATGCATCATATAAACACTGATGTCAACCTCCTCCAACTACTTGCCCGTATCCGCCTCATGAGCTTGAGGTGACCACTCTTTAGGAAGAACATCTGATGTTCTTTCTATTTGAATCTCGGCCTCTTGAACCACAGGCTGCTCCACTTGTTCATTCGTAACCAAGTTGGCATTGATAGGGGAAGGATTGTAAGGCTCAACATGAACCTTGGCTATGGGTTCTGATTTAATAGTGGCTCTAGTGCCATATCTAGTTCTAAACAGCATGTGAGACCAATCAGAGGATAGGTAACCACCTATCTTGGCCGTAAAATCCCTGGATAAACAAAGGGCGAAGTACGGGGGCAACTCAATAATGTATATATCCTGTGGTATTGCAAAATTAGGACAGGCATGTAGAGTTAAGCTCAAATTTTTAATGACCCCTACTGTGTTCACCGCAGTACCATCCAATTGCACTACCCCCTTTTCTAGTGGCTCATATTCAATTCCCAACTTATCGACAATTTGTTTGGGCATAACTGAACTACTAGCCCCTGAGTCAATCATACAATTGTGAACCAGATGATCTCCTATGATTAATGATAAATAGAAGGGAGGTGGCTTGGCCTTAGCAGCTTGTTGTTATTTATTACCAATTGTAACGTTAGCCAACACAACTTTCTCCTTTTCTACGCTAGGCTCATCTAGAACACCTAATCCTGATAAGGCAGATTGAAGCAGGTCCTTTTGACCCGGAATCTCGAGAGAATCCATATTGACTGTGGGTACATTAATTTTCTTCATATGCTCCATTATATTGAAAGTGTAATTAGAGAAAGATTTCAAGTTAGATTACAAATAGCATAAAACCATTAAATCCCTAATAACAATGGAGAACAATAGAATGCAAGAAGCAAAATAAGATGAGAGTATGAAACAAATTCACCTAGTCTTCAAGCCTCCATTGATTCACCTCCATTGGTCTTCTCCATCTTGCTAAAATGATATAATTGCCCTCAAATTTGAAGTGCAACTATAACCTATGAGAAAGCCAAGCAAAATATTGAAGAAATGTGTATGCTCAAGCACTCAAGAAGCTCTCAAGCATACTGAAAATAACTTGTGTGTGTAAAATGACTTGAGAAAGGGCCTTTTAAAGAATTCCAAATGGTGAATGGACGGACAGGATTAAAAGTTGGTGAAGCCCTAAGATCAACGGATAGGATTCAATGTGATAAGGATGATTAGGGTTAGGGCAACATTAGGTCAAAGTTAGGGCAAGCCTTGAAATGAAGGGTTGAGATTTAATTGGAGATAATCAAATCAATGGTGGAGAATAATAGGTAGTTGGAATAATAGAAATTATTTAATTTGTGGAGAATGTTGACTTATGAATTAAATAATGATTTAATTCATAAATGGGAATGAGACAAAAGAGAATAAATAATCATTTTAATTATTTATTTGGTGAGATGAAAAGTGGGCTAAATAAATAAGTTTATTTGATTGAAGGATAAATGGTTAAATGGAGAATTATTAGAAGGCATAAGGACTAATTAGTGACGTATCTAAATAAATAAATGCAATTTATTTATTTAAATAACCATGGAGGAATAATTATGACATTAGGACATGATTAAGTAATTGAATTATGTGAGAAAGAAGCATGGTCATCGTATGAAATATGGTTTGCAAGGCGAGGCCATTTTTATGTGTCTACATTTTGCCCCTCTTTGACATGATGCAGTTTATCGCATTGTGTCAAAGAACAAGTCAAAAATATGCCCTAGTTTTAAAGTGAGGAGAGGAAGGATGGCGAGGAGGTAGTGGTATGCCCCCTCGAGAGGACAGGCAGGTTGAAAGAATGTGAGTGTGCTCTCGAAATGGATGAGAGGACTAGAGGATGAAGGAAGAGAAGAAATGTTAGCGTGGAAATCACGTATGTGATGATGAAAAAGGAATACTTCAATATTTTGCCAAATAACATCATAGGCATTGCATAATCATCATTGGGCAGTAAGATGTGACAAATGGACAACAAACACCATGATATGACATAGACCAAGGTGTACAAGGTCATCCACTTGTGAAAAACAGACAGCCACAGACAAGGAATGTCCTAACTCATACTAAAGGCCAAGTTGCCCCAGTCTTTTTGTCAAGACACACCAAAGACAACAATCAAGAAAAAAAAGTAGGCCATGAGACATCATTGCACCTCTAAATCCTTCATGGGACATCCTTGAGGTAGCTAGTAACAGGACCAAGAGACAAAACAATAAAAAGATAAAACAAAATAGACCAGAAAAATCAACAGCCATTCAATATGTTTGCCAAGATTTGTGTGTCGAAGGTTGATTGTGTAACAGTTTGACAGTTTGACAATTTGAAGAGTCTGACAGTATTGACATTTTGACGATGCCTGTCATCAGGAAAGACACATCCTGAAAAGGCCAATGACTATGTGATGAAGCCTGTCGTCAGGAAGGACACATCCTGAAAAGGGTGACTATGTGGTGAAGTCGTCATCAGGAAGGACACATCCACGAAAGAAAAGGCAATGGCGTTTTGAGAAGCGGGGTCAATTCAAGAAAAGGACATCTTGAAGGGACCATATAAAGTGACCTAAGTTGTGTTGTATTGGCAATTTGACATATGTTTGAAGCTTGATAGTAGGCTGAATATGTTATCTAATGATTTGAATGTTGATGGCTGCAAATGGCGGTCTTGTTTTTGAGTGTGGCGGCTATAGCCGACAGCCCGGCCATTTATAGCCGAACCACTAGGACCGACTACAGAGTAGCCTCGGGGCTCGCTCGACAAATAGCCTTACCTACGTCATGCACTTTCAGAGACCTGCGTGGTCAGGTCAGCAGACGTGAAGACAAATTGAAATGTTTGAATTGACGACAAACCCTAAAGGGACTGAACTGAGGCCTTGGGGAGCTCGGCCCGATGTACTTGCCTACATAACTTAAATCTTGCTTGAAGACCATGATTCAACTATTGACAAAGAATAATGGTTTTCAAACTAACATGACTAACTTGACTCTGTTTTTGGGACTTATGATGTTATTTGGATGTTTTTGTGCTTTCTTCAGGACAATTTTCAATTTTTAGGTCTTTTTTAAGGACATTTTTCAATTTTTAGGTCTTTTTTCAGGACATTTTCAATTTTTAGGTCTTTTTTCAGGACATTTTTTTATGATTTTTAGGATTTGTTCAGGACTTTTTTATGATTTTTAGGAGTTTTTCAGGACTTTTTATGATTTTTATGATTTTTCCAGGACTTTTTATGATTTTTAGGTCTTTTTCATGACATTTTTCAATTTTATGATGATTTTTAGGAGTTTCGATTGTCAAGACCATGTGCGATACCCACTGCAGTCTCATGATAAAATATTTCCCCTAGTCAAGTTGATGGAAAGGACATGACAGGTATGAATGATAGGCGATGCGCAAGACTTCGATGTCAATCACTGTCGGCCATGGAAAGAAATGTCGTGATGTCAGGGTGAAACGTTGTGACAAATCTCAGCAAAATGGATGTTTATTATGGATGAAGGTAGATAGAGTGATAGTAGATGTCAAAGCAATGACCGACTACACATGGTGCTTGTTTGCCAAGTTTTCACCATGGTACTTATCCAAAGCGCCTGTTTACCAGGTTTTCACTATTGGATGAATTATTTCTCTTTATTTTTGTCAATTTTTTTCATTTTATTATTATTATTATTTTTTTGGTGTCACCAGGATGCCTGTTTGCCAAGTTTTCATCCAAGTGATGATATTTTTGTATTTTTCCATTTTTTTTGTATTTTTAATGGTTGTCGGCCAGACTTTCTGATGCTATGTATAGAACTTGCGTAAATGCAGACTATTGATTGGCTCTGTTAATTGTTCACCATCTGGAGTAGCCAACTGATATGCACCAGAACCAAATGACGTGGTGATGATGTATGGACCCAGCCAATTGGGCTCAAACTTGCCTGGTTTTTCTCTGTCAGACTGATTCTTAGGATTCTGCATGAGAACCAAGTCACCAATGTCAAATTTTTGAGTCATCACTCTTTTGTTGTAGCTTCTGCAAAGACGATTTTGATATGCCTGTAAGTGGTTCAAGGCATTATGTCTACGTTCGTCTAGCATTTCTAATTCATGCAGTCGTGACTGTCGATATTCTTCATCAGTGATTAGACCTTTCATAGAGACTCGTAGGGATGGAATTTCGACCTCTATGGGAAAGATGGCTTCGGCTCCAAACACAAGGGAAAATGGAGTGGCTCCAGTGGGAGTACGGATGCTAGTGCGATATGCCCACAAAGCAGGATTGAGTTGTATGTGCCAGTCACGACCAGCATCATTGACGGTTTTCTTAAGAATTTTGATGATTGTTTTATTGGATGCCTCAGCTTGACCATTTCCTTGTGGGTAGTAAGGCGTGGAGTAGTGGTGTCGGATATGGAAGCGTTCACAAAGTTCACGGACATCTTGATTTTTGAAGGGACGACCGTTATCTGTGATGATGGATTGTGGAATACCATATCGACAGATGATATAGTTGAGGATAAACTTGGAAATTTGTTTTCCGGTAATATAAGTGAGTGGGATGGCTTCGATCCACTTAGTAAAGTACTCAGTGGCGGTAATGATGAATTTGTGGCCATTGGACGAGGTAGGATGGATCTTGCCCACGAGGTCGAGTCCCCATTGTGTGAAGGGCCAAGGAGATGTAATCGGCCGAAGTTCCTGTGCTGGTGCATGAATCAAGTCACTGTGTATCTGACATTGGTGACACATTCTGACAAATTCAAGTGCATCTTTCTCAATGGTTGGCCAGTAATACCCAAGTCTCATTATCTTTTTGGCTAAAGTAGGACCACTTGAATGGGATCCACATATACCCTCATGTACCTCTCGCAAGGTCGTTTGTGCTTCATCAGTGTCAAGACATCGAAGAAGGGAGTTATCAAAGCTACGTCGGTAAAGGGTGTCACTGAGGATGGTGTATCTGGCAGCTTTTCGGATAAAGGACTTTCGTTGGTTATTGGATAGGTTGGGGGGAAGGGTTTGGGACTTGAGGTAGTCATAAATGTCTTGATACCATGGAGAATTGGGACCAACAAGCTCGCAAACCATCTCTGATTCTGGTATGTCATATGCAGGAACCAAAAGCTATTCTACCAAGAATTCAAATTGAGGCACATTACTAGGAATGTCTAGAAGAGAGCCAATTGTGGCCATTGCGTCTGCTGCCTTATTTTGTGTTCTTGGAACTTGCTCAAAAGTCACCATGTGGAAATATGTTTGAAAGCTATCAACCATTCGTTTGTAAGGCATTAATTTCTCGTCCTTAGTGTCATAGTCATCATTGACTTGGTTAATGACCAATTGAGAATCGCCATAGACATGAAGTGTTCTAATTTTCCATTTGATGGCCATTCTGAGTCCTGTGACAAGTGCCTCATATTCTGCCACATTATTTGTACATGGAAAAGCAATGCGGAAGGACTTAGGAATGGAGTCTCCTTGAGGGGTGATAAATAATATTCCTGCCCCCGATCCATGATTAGTATGGGATCCATCAAAATATAGCCGCCAAGGTGATTTAGGTTCAGTATGAAATATTGTTTCATCTGGAAAGTCTGCTACTAGTGGATGATCACCCTGTATAGGTGCGTCTGCCAGTTGGTCTGCAATCACTTGTCCCTTTATCGCCTTTCTTTCAACATATTGAATATCATACTCGCTCAAGATCATTACCCATTTTGCCAGGCGACCTGTCAATGCTGCACGACTTAGGAGATATTTCAGGGGATCAATCTTTGCCACTAAGTGCATCTGGTGATTCAGTATGTAGTGTCTTAATTTCTGAGCAGCAAAGACAACTGCTAGGCAAGCACGTTCGATGGTTGTGTAATTTAGCTCATATCCAACCAGTGTCCTACTGATGTAGTATATGGCCCTTTCCTTTTCTTCATGGTTGTTTTGAGCCAGTAATGCCCCCAGTGCTGAAGTTGTTGTAGAAATGTATAGAATCAAAGGTTTCCCTTCAATTGGTGGCATTAAAACAGGTGGTGACAGTAGATATTCTTTTATTTGTTGGAAGGCCTCCTGACATTTATCTGTCCACACAAAAGGGATACTTTTGCGCAAAAGATACTGAAATGGGTGACACTTGTCTGCCAATTGTGCTATGAAGCATCGGATGGATTGTAACCTGCCTTGCAATGTCCTGAGTTCACTTATCCCTTTTGGAGGAGGCATGTCTAATATGGCTTTCACCTTGGAAGGATCGACCTCAATGCCTCTATGAGAAACAATGTACCCCAACAGTTTGCCTGATGTCACACCAAAGACACATTTCTTTGGATTCAAGCGGACCTTGTATTCTTCCAGTCTCTTGAAAATTTTGTCTAACACCTTCAAGTGGTCTTTTCATGTCAAAGATTTTTCGAAAAGGTCATCTACATAATCTTCCATGATCTGGTGCATCATGTCATGGAATATGGTTGTCATGGCTCTCTGATACGTGGCACCTGCATTCTTAAGACCAAAAGGCATGACGTTCCAACAATATGTGCCCCAAGGACATATGAAGGCTATTTTGTGTTGATCTTCAGGGGCAATACGAATCTGATTATAACCAGAGAAACCGTCCATGAGGGACAACATCTCATATCCTGCTGTAAGGTCCACTATGATATCAATGTTTGGCAAGGGAAAGTCATCCTTTGGACAAGCTTTATTTAGGTCCCAAAAATCTGTGCAAACGCGGATTTGACCGTTTGGCTTTGTGACTGGTACAAGATTTGATATCCATTCGGCATAGTCTATGGACCGTATGAATCCCACATCTAACAATTTCTTAAGTTCTATTTTCACTAACAAGGCGATCTGTGGGTGCATCTTTCGTAGCTTCTGTTTCACTGGCTTGGCCTCTGGAAATAATGGCAAATGGTGCAAGACAAGTTCTGGATCCAACCCAGGCATATCGGCATAAGACCATGCAAAGTTGACCTTACGCTCTGAAAAGAATTTGTGGAACTCAGGTTTCTCTTCCTCTGTCAAAGATGCCGCAAAGAGGACCATCTTAGGATCTTCTGCTATAGATATGTTTACTTCTATAGTGTCTTCTATGAGCATGGCTGATTTTTCTTGAGTTACGGGGAGAAAGTCCAATTCTCCATCCTTAGGCACGTCCTTTATTTTTACTGCTTTACCATCAGAAGGTGCCTTGCGGTTTTCACCTAAAGACATGTCATTTTTTACCTTATTTTTATTTTCCATTTTCTGACTAGAGGATGGAGCAGTCTCCCCAAAGTAAGCGGCACAATCTAGGTCAATGGAAAATCCAGCCTTGTGGTCTCCACTTGGTATACCCTCACGCAGTCCCATGAATTCTGCAATGGCCTCATCATTTTGAAATATGTCCATAATTGGCGGGCCTTGTTGATCCCAATCGATTAGTTGTGGGTAGACTAAGGAAATACCATCATCAGTATTGGTGAATAGTGGGTAGGACACAGAAAGCATGCTGACAGATTCAGAGAGGTTAAAATAAAATTGTCATCATCAGGATCTATATCCGATTCTATCCAGTACTCTGCCTCGCTTGATTCACACTCATCAGCAAAGTAAGGAACAAAGGGAGTGGAGTTTGGGTCAGTAGTGTCATGTGGCAATTCAAATGAATCTGAATGATGATCATTAGGTTCAGTAGGGTAGACAAGTATGTCGGGATTATGGTCAATAGGAGTAGAAGAGGATCTAGACTGGGTGTTGTTTGGTGTCGTGTCAATTTTGAACATTTTCCAAAATCTCTCTTCAAATGTAGGCTCTCCAGGTTCAAGGAACAAGTCATCAAGGCAACAGTCACTTAGGGATCGTTGGGAGCCAAATTCCCATTCGTGGGAGTTAGTTTCAGAAAGGGGATCTTCAATTGTCTCGACACAGTCTGAAGCATTTACTCTCTCACTAGAAAGTGCATTGGTACTATGATCGCTAGATTCTCCTGGTCCTAACCCTAACCCAAGATGTTTAGGTCTTCCTTTAGGTGCTAGAGGTTCTTGCCTTCCTGTCTTGTGCTTGCTGAGGCCACTAATTCCATCGTAGCCTTTTTCCTTTATCATGTCATATCCTTTACCATACATTTTTACTGGCAAGGGAGTTGGATCCTCTGGTTCTCTATAAATCCAAGATAGCACATTGTCAATGTCCTCTTGACTCATTTCACCCCACTTTATGAATACTATTTTTGGAGGGACTCTAAAAATTTCTTTTGACTCTAACATGAAGCAAGGCTTGCCGTAGACCTGGGGAGACTTAGGCATCCTCGTTATGCAATAGGCCGTATTCAACTTATACTCTCCACACCCTTGGTCTTGGATCTTAATACTTGCGTCGATGCTTGGGGTGATGGATGAAGTGGTAGATGTCATGGAGGTGGTCATGGTTGCTGAAGAGGCAGAAGTGGATGTTGTGGCAGTGGATGTGGATGTGGGAGGCTTCGCAAGTGTTGATGGGTCAATGAATTTAGAGGATGAAGATGTCAAAGCTTCACTGTTGATAGGCACTTGGCGCTCTGAGATACCTCTCAAATTGGTACAATATTGAAATGGGTCAGGGTCTCCATATATGGTAATCTCAATGCCTTCAAAGGGAAACTTCAAACACTGGTGATATGTGGAAGGGACAACTTTCAAGGCGTGAATCCAAGGTCGACCAAGTAAAATATTGTATGGAAGTTCTAGATCCAGGACTTGACAAGTGGTGTCCACGATGACTGGTCCAATATGAATTGGAAGTGTAATTACGCCCCAAGAGGAACGTTCTTCATCATCATATGCCTTGATAACAATGCT